>OY720454.1:14736501-14991501 GCA_963082715.1 Harpalus rubripes
TTGTTGTATGGGGTCTCGTGGCCGCGTGCCTGAGTGTCAGGTCGCGAATCTGGGGAACCGGGTTCGTTCCCGACCGACGCCAAATATTTCCAATTTTAAATGGCACAAAACTGACCCCTGTGGTGCACTCTCCACGCCAGCAATGAGTGCCCGTGAGGTGACGCCTGGTAAGCGCCCGCACGGTGCAAATATTTCATCATTACCGCATCTGTGTACAAAGCAGATTGGCACACCCAGCAATGGGTAATAAGCCGTGATGATATATTTATTTATTTATTTATTTTATAATTTGTTGTAAAAATTCTTAGATCAAACTACTTCAAGTCAAGAAATTCAAATGTTTGTAATTCGCACATAAATGTCAGATTATGAAAATAAATAAAAAGTCAACAACGCAAAAGAATATACCTAAAAAAGAATATAAAAGGAAGGTGCGAAAAAATGACGAATATAAGAAAAAGAAAAGGAAAGTAGAAAAAAATTTATTATTTATATTAAAATAATTATTTTGTAGTGAGGCATGAATACGAGTAGTATGTATTGTACATAATTTATATTAAAATAATTATTTTGTAGTGAGGCATGAATACGAGTATATGTATTTGTATTTAAAAATATTTTTCGTTTTATGCGTACAACCAGGTAAAATATCTGGCGAGAGGTTATGTGCTGGCCAGAATTATTTAATAGTTATGAATTTATTTAATATTTAAATTAACAAACTGCATGGCAGGAAATAATATGATGGCCACATCAAATTTTTTTTTAAATTTAAAATACTCATTTTTTCATAAAAATGAACTTGATCTTTGAAAATCTACGTTTGTTTTGAAAATGCATTATTTCCTTCCCAGAAAAATTTTAATTGCTCGGACAGCAATGCATTTCTATTCAATTTTGTCTTTTTATAAAAAAATAAATAAAATATATCATCATGGCTTATTACCCATTGCTGGGTGTGCCAATCTGCTTTGTAAACAGATTTCGGTAATAATGATATATTTGCACCATGCGGGCGCTTACCAGGCGTCACCTCATGGGCACTCATTGCTGGCGTGGAGAGTGCACCACAGGGATCAATTTTGTGCCATTTAAAATTGGAAATATTTGGCGTCGGTCGGGATCAAACCCGGTTCCCCAGATTCGCGACCTGACACCCCATTTTGTCTTTTTGACTAATAAAAAAATGAAAACTATTTCTTCAAAAATATCGCGCACTAAGTTATATTTTGCTTTAATAAAATTTTGTATACTAGAGTTGACCTCTTTCCAAAATAATCGATTCGGTTGTAATTCTAAACCAAATCAATTTTGACGATTTTGAAAACAATATTTGTAAAAGTACGAAGAATGTTGTTCAAATTTTAAAATTGTTCACGATTCTCAATAATAGAATAAATAAAGATTTCTTCAAGTCATACAAGTACCCAAATTTATTAAAGAATACCTCAACTAAGGTATAAGATAATATAAACGTCAATTTTCATTCTCTAGACGTCTAAACGAGCTATATGTATGTATAATACTTGCGAAGATATCCCATTGTCGAATTATCTTATATTGGATTATCAGTGCCGAGTTATGATCCCGCAGGTTATCTGCCTGAATATAGTGAATAAGCTTTATATTTATAGATGGTTGATATTTATATTGTTCCCTTTAGAAAAATTAGTTGTACGTCAGTGAGTATGACGACGCAAAATCCTCATACCTGTGGGTGTTGGTCTTGCCATGAATAATACATCCATCGCTGTTAATGATGCATTATTTATTGTGTATTAATTAATAAAAGGAAGAGGAAAATGTCATATCATCTGATAAGTGGCCGACTAAACAATGACGT
Organism: Harpalus rubripes; assembly: GCA_963082715.1. NCBI lineage: Eukaryota > Metazoa > Arthropoda > Insecta > Coleoptera > Carabidae > Harpalus > Harpalus rubripes. The sequence continues at coordinate 14,738,345 of OY720454.1, forward strand.
ATGCTAGTAATTAACATATCTATCATCAACGGGCCGGGCCCAGCCGAACAGACATGTCGACATGTTATAATGCACTTTACACGCTGATGTTTACACAGTTCCTGTCTAAATAAAATGTCTCTTCCTGCATTATTTATATCTCATTCACCTGACGTCCATCACCACCAACGAATACGCGATGACTTGAGGAACTATCTTCCATGCATTACAATTACTCTTTTATCTTTACATGGCTTTACATAATAAGTATAATTTGAAGTTAAAGCACGAATGTGGCTATTAAAATCATAGATATGATTATAAACTGTATAAAAGGTGTCTGTTTTTCGATCTTCATCATTGGGATCTCGGTTATCTCAAATCTCAAGAGAGTCGTTTATTAGAGTAAAATTGTTACATTAGTAGACCATTTTATATACGTACTTATTTTCCTGAATAATTGATAGGTCACTAGATACTTTTTTTTATTTTTTTACGAAGAAGTGCTACACAACAGGACAAGTCCCAATAAGAGTGCAGCACTAACAAAATCAAACATTACATATTGCGAAGTCGAGGCAAAATATTAATAATAAACTTATATAAAAAAGTGATATAAAAACAAAAATGAATAAGAAAGTCAGTATTAAATAATATAAAAATAACTCAAATAAAATTTAACAAATATTTTGAATGTACGTAAACTACAACAAAATAAATCAGGTACGTTAGGTACAGAAGCTAAATTATTGTAAGCATTGTACTAATCTAACTAGCGGTGAATTCATTGCAGAGTTTGTTCTACAGTGCTTAAAAAAAATAAATCAGATGATCGAGTAGAATGATGAGATATCCGTAAAGAAAATTTATTTAAAATAACAGGACTATCGACTATCTATAAAATCATTTAAAATTTTAAATAAGAAAGACAGATTTAAAATTATTCGTCAGATGTATGTGTGTTAGAGTTGTTATTACTTAAAAAGACTGAATGAAAGTAATTTGGAAACATGTTACTTATCACATCACCATATTTTGAATTATACCCATTAAAACACATACTAGATGGTATGCCTTGTTTCTTGACAGAAGAAACATAACTCCAATTTTTTTATATTATTAGGAGTTTTGTCTTTCATATTTCTAATATACATCTGATAACAAGTTTGTGTTAATTCTTTACCCTTTTTTTTCAAAGAGGAAAATTCCATATAAATACAAAAATTCAAATTTTGGTTTGTACTTTTTAAGGCTCTTTTTCATGTACTTTCAAATGGTGATGCTCAAATTTTTTATCAGTTATATTTCGAGCAAAACAGCATAAATGCTACAAATATTAAATTTATAAGGTGAAAATAATAGCTCTAGCAATTTGATTATTTTTTCTTTGTACACCAACCGGCTAGAAAAAGTACGGTACTCCTTAAATATTATCAAACACAAAGCGTTGAATTTGTTCCATAAAGGAAAATTGTTTGCACATTCCATAGCAATTTTTTGAGACAACATAGATAATTACCATAGAAATTTTCAATTGTCTTTTGTTTTTGACTTACAGGCTAAAATTTGTTTTTGGCCTCCATAACCAAATATCACCTCTGCACGTAGGCTTGCAATAACTTATAGACCTAATTGTCAACGCTATAAATGTGTAGACCACTGGTATCTAAATAGATTAAACAGACAGTTATAGGAAAAATAATAATTATTTCTAAACACAATTTTGACTTACAAAGATAAATGTATTGAAATATTGTTCCTGAAACTATAATTTAGAAAAGTTTTTAAAAATGTTATTTGCTTGTTAGTGTTGCTCGCATTGTCACAATATTATGATTACCAACTAAAATCAAATACAGCGGTTAACAGTGAAAGAAATAAATTGTGAAAAGATCATGTCACTGAAATAATCTCTCAGCATATGACAGCCATAGCTTACATGGTAGAGCGTTACCCCGGCAAGATAAAGGTCTCGGGTTCAAATGCCCTCGCAAATCTCGGTGACTAATATGATCTTTTCACAATTTCTTTCGTTTATAAACTTGACTTGTTAACACATTGTTAATATTATATACAATTCATGAATTTAATATTGCTTACAAATTTGAAGTTCATAACTCAGAAACTAAATTACTCAATTTGATCCAGATATATCAGATCATGATTTAGCTCATGATATAAAGATGCATTCACAAATGAAAATTAGATTTATGGTCTCTGTTTACGTTTACGTAAGTCATTCATAAATTTAAGTTTAAATTACCTGAAAATTAGTTTTGATATGCACAAACATATGTGTAAATGCTTCAAAAACAAGATTAAAATATCGGTAGAGCAGTACTCAACAAGACACCTGTGCGCCGTGAAACTGTCATTCGCTTGGCGTTATTGGTTATATCACAGCAATTAAATTATGACAGTATCCATGTTCTTCTCGCATTTGTTTAAAAAGCCGAATCCACCAAGTGGATACTAAATAAAGATGGGTGTATATATCTATATCATTTCAAACTCGTTCTCATTGGTGAAGTTTGTGACGTCAAACTAAATCATAAACCTAAAGTTTGGACCTTGTAATGTTCTGAAGTGTGAATGGAGTCATTACATAATATGCGGCAATGCGGCCAAAGTCTTTTAATCTAAACTATAAACCATAAATCTAAACCTAATTTTCATTTGTGAATGCACCTTAAGAGATCTTAATTTCAAATAAATTTTGTAAGAAAATATAGTGATATTGAATTTTGGGCAATACAATTTTAAAATCGATTCATATTTCACTGTTGCCTACTTGTTTGTAATTCTTTGCGTAAATTTTAAGTTTGGTTGTTTAACCATTTATAAATTCTTTGTATTCATAATACATATACTAGTATTTTTGTATGCAAATTCTTCGATTTTGGTGCAGTGAACCATACGTACTTCAAACCTTATATTAGAACATTTCATAATTCCCTCCCGTGGTTTCATTTTTACCAACAATGTTTGATGAAACGATGAGCGCTTCGTACTATATATCAGTGCAGGTAGGAACCTACCTAATATTAGTGCAGGCTGCAGGCAGTTATTCCCTAACAATGCGGTACACCTCTCCGGTTGCGATCAAAACTTTTTTTATTAAAAAGTTGCTGGTGGCGTGCACGAAAGTTTGAAAACAATATCACATCACCGGTGCCCGGAGTTGGTTAATGCGAGTCTACATTGTACCCCAACTACATGTACTTCATTAATAGTTATTATAATATTAAACGCGCGGTTAAAAACAACACTAGCTTCTCCTGACGAACCCACATAATTGGGAAACTTTTACATGTTTTTAATCTATGCTTAGGGGAAAGTTAGTTCACTTTGTTTTGTCCCAGACTTTTCTCATTATTTATGTTCGTATTTGTAGAAACAAAAATAACAAAAAAGTGTTTTAATGTCAAGTTTACTTTCTATTGTGTAGCAGTTAATATTTTGAGAATAAGATTTTGAAAGAGTTTTATAGCATAATAGATATTCATAAATGAATAAAGATACTTTATATGTATTTTATCAACAAGCGGAAGGTTTAAATACGCAGTTTCCAAACCATTTTCAAAACGTTTTTAATTTTGAAAACGCCATGTATACAGTGTCAAAGTAGTTTTGAATTATCTCAAACCAAAACTAAAATTGATGGGTTTGACTTGAAAACTACTCATGTAAACACAAAATTCAGTTTTGATATTTTGCATGCGTACATAGTATAACGCTTCTGTCGCTTTGTGTTACTTGGTGTTACTAATCTACAAATAAACTGACAGTTATGTAGTTTTAGTGCGTAGTGGTACAAAGTACAAAATATAATTTAAATAATGACAAAACGAAGAATTTGGAGTTATAATTGTCATTGATATTCAGACGATCGATATTTTTTGGGATTAATATCTCGGCAACAAATTTTCGTATAATTTATTTTCCTTGTGATCAGTTTTATTCGCTATTAATTTACTGGCGATAAATTTTCCGCTCGACAACTTTTGCGATGATCAAATGTATTTTCTACCACCGGAAGAAAAAATATCACAAAAATCTAAATTTTTAAGAACTAAACGCTTGTTTGTCATCTTTGATAATTCCATGAGTATTTCAAGTTTGGTTTTTGGCAATTTGTGGCAGAAACTTTGATTTAATGTGCGTCCACTCGTCCATAAAAATACTGCAGCAATTTGCGCATTTTTTAAAAGAAACTTCCCAAGAACTTTTTGATGCACTTCTGCAGCTGTTGTAAACTTAATAACTTAGAAATAATGACTCTTCCCAGTCTTTTTATATACTATACATTATTAGGGATTCATCAACAGAAACATGTACTTCCCAAAAATGGGGAATTTCATAATTACCCAACAACAAAAATCTGATGTGGACACCACACGACGCAAGACTAATATGAAGTATAGACTCAATTATAAAATTGCACGTGTGTTGCACGTATTTGACGTAATTTGACATTAACATCTATTTTTTTTATTTTTTTGTTATTTTTTGTTCTAATCCATAGCAATCTTCATTACAAAAACCAAAAAGTATATAAGTTTTAAATTTACATATGTCGCTTATACAAAGGGCTAATTTAATAATACTTGATGTTCTAGACGCAGAATTTAATTCTATAAAACTCTTGTTTGAAGCATTTATTTCTAAAATCAAAATGAACCCATTTTATTCAAGAAAAACTGTTAATAACTTCAGGTAATATATCACTTCCGGTTAGCCTGTTTTAACCAAATTCTGCTATGTTATTTCAATTGACATAAAAGTCTTATAAACTAAATTTGAAAAGTTTTGGATTATATTTTAATATAGTTTTTCATTAAAATCTATTATAGGCTTCAAATAAAGTACCTTTTCGGGTAATTTTGTAATGACCAAAAAGGAAGGTGCACAACTAGATGTTATAGAAGTCCTAAATACAAAATTTCAACTTTCTACGGCTTACCGTTTTTGAGTTATGCGAGATACGTACGTATGTACACGTACGTACGTACAGACGTCACGACGAAATTAGTCAGAATGGATTCAGGGATGGCCAAAATGGATATTTCCGTTGAAATCTGGAAACCGAAATTTTTCGCGAATACAATACTTCCTTTACTTTGTACAAGGAAGTAAAAATGGATTCTATTCCACTGAAGAATTTTTGAATTTCAGTTTCAACAAAATATGTTATTTAATTATTCTATGTATGTTAGTAATAGATTATAAAATGACGTACTATAAACACAATGTGTAATATAGCCAATAAATAAATAAATAATACCAACTACAAATGAACTGTCAAAAAAAATATTGTGTTTGTTTATAAACTTTATTAAATTTAGTTGTGTTAAATTTTTAATCAAATGCGACACGTTTTAAAATAATATCTGGGGCACTTGTATTACAGTTTTAAGTATATTTAGTCGATGGCACGTGTACATCGCGGTGTACTCGTACTTGTATAGCTTGCGTTAATGAATGGTGAAATTGTCTGCAGCGATTACTGATGTAGCTGTTGCAGACTCTGTAAAATACAGCAGGTGGGAAGAAAGCCGGAATTGAACATGACAGAACCGCAAGGGTAATTCCAACAGCGTAGAGCTCTGTTCATCAATATTACATTATTATTGTATTTTCAAATCTAATTATCGTGGAAACATCACATTTTCGTTTTCAACATTAATTTAAACTTTAATATGCATTTAACAACTAATGTTATTATCTTCAAAATTGTTTGGACGTGATTAAACCATATGTGGCAGTTTGCATCAGTCCCATCCATATATTTTCAATTATAGCTAGCCAGCTATTATAAATTTCAAATTAACAATGTAAATTTATTAAAATATCTATTTAATACCATGCTAATATGCAATTATGCAATAACTGGTGCCGTTAACTTTAATATGACAATTTTACACACTTCCACTAAAACTGTACACTTTATTAAAGTACGTTAAAAATATCCTTTTACGCACAAACTAAAAATTTCTAGTAACTCATTTATTAGTTGACAACCATGTACTATGAATTATTACTTATTAATATTTAAATAGAAATTTTATTAAGAATTTCATAGGTATTATTTTTTTAAGTGCCCAACACATTACCTTCTATCAATTCTCTAACGGGTTGCGCTGGAAATCCGTTACATAGGCACTTAATAAGGTAAAACAGTTTTTCCTTGCGCGTTACCCCCCAAATTATTTTCGTAAAAAATTCTTCAAATAAAAGTTGTAGAGCATAAAATTCTATTTCTTAATTAGTAAACAAAATTCAATTCGTATGTTTAGTAACTCTAGAAATTAAATATGAAAATTTTAGTTCAATAGCGCTAGCCGTGGCATTAAAATAAAAAGACAAACAAATGATTGATATTTTAATTGTTAAATATCGAGACTTTTTCAGACAGATAATAAAATCATTCATTTGTTATGCTTTTTGTTTTAATTCCATGGCTATCACTATTTTTGAAGAGATTTTTGACATTTTCACATCAAATTTATGCTCTTACAAAGCATGCAAAATTTATTTTTCGTACCTCCGTCCATTTTGACTAGTATTACAAAACTCAAAATCGTCTATAAATGCGCTGTTGCTGACCTAGGCCGGCAAAAGGAGTTGGCATTACTGTTCTGGTGATATGTCAATTTAAGAGTATTTTCAGCACAAGAATTAGCAAAATGTTTACAAATTTTAGGGCTAAATCTTTAATTGTTGTAACTTAAATAACTAAATTTTGTCATAAAAATAATAATATGCTGTCATTACTGACATCGCGTATAGATTAATTATAAGTTACAACTGTGTTGTCCTTTATTAAATATTACAAATAATATACAAGCTGAATGACAGTTTATTTTTATCATATATGAACTATCTTGTTTCCTGGCTATCTATATAAAACTAATATAATCATATATCATGTATCCATGACTACAGTATCTAACAACACATCTCCCTTCTAAGTTATGAAAACAATGAGTTTTTAAATTTTTAAAAAATTAATATTCCTCAATATAGCGATTAGGCTTTTTTAAAACTCGTCCACTTCTTGTAATAGTTAGATCTGGGTTGAGAACTCGCTGCTCAGGAACTCTTGTCGTTGGTGCTGCATGTGTTTGTAGATCCGCTGTTCCTCTCGATGCTCCTGCCGCTGAATCGTTGGGCAACTGTAACTTTTGTTCCTCGTTTTCCTCATCGAATAGATCATAGTCGCTGCTATTCTCGTCCCCTTCATTTTTGAGCTGAATAAGATGATACCGGTTGCGACGTATTGTCTGTGTATCTGTATCGACAATATAGGATCTTGGTTCTTTGGAGTTTTGACTGATTATCCCCGTTCGCCGCAGATCAGTTATCCAAACTCTGTCGCCAGGCTGCAACTCTTTAAGATCGCGCGTTCTGTGTCGGCGATTATAATTTTTCTTCTGCGTTGAAATTCTCTTCTCTTCTCGGGCATCAAGATCTTTTGGATCTGGTATTTTTGGATCCAATAATGAAGGTTTGATAGGTACAGGTGTTCTGATTCTTCGTCCCATTAGAAGTTCTGCCGGAGAGAAACCATTCGCTAAAGGTGTTGCCCTGTAACTTTGTAATGCTTTGTAACAATCTTCCGATTTCTTCACGCTCCTTTTGATTATTTTTACTCCCGCTTCTATAAAGCCATTGCTTTGGGGGAATTTTGGACTTGATGTTCTGTGTTGAAAACCCCATTCTTTCGCAAATTTTGAGAATTTTGATTGAAGCATCGGTCCAAAATGTGTTCCATTGTCGGAGTATAGTACTTCTGGATTACCGTGTCTCGCAAATATTGATTTTAGATGAGTAATCACTTCCGCTTCCCTTAATGTTTTTAATTGTCGTATCTCTGGATACCTCGAATAATAATCAACCACGAGCAGATACCATTTTTGATCCAAATGGAATAAGTCCATTCCGACTTTTTGCCATGGTCTCTTTGGAAATGCCGAAGGCATCAACGGTTCATGTGCATTTGATGATTCCATTATACAACGAGTACATTCTTTTACAAGTACTTCAATATCGGTTGATATTCCTGGCCACCAAACCGATGTCTTTGCTCTTGCACGGCATTTTACTATTCCCTGATGTCCGTCGTGAATTTTTCCAAGAATGAATTTTCTTAGACTACTTGGAATAACAATTCTCGAACCTTTCATAAGGAGTCCATCTTCAATCGCGATGTCATCCTTTGACTGCCAGTATTCTCTGATATCTTTGAGTAATTTCGTGTTTACCCGGCCATCCATTCTGACTGTATTTTCTCAGCTTGGCGCATATTGGGTCTGCTTCTTGTGCTTCGATGATTTCTGCAAGTTTTTGGTCTGTTACGGGTAGATGTTCCTTTATCATCTGCACGAATGCTATGACGCCGTTTATAATGTCGTCATCGTTATCATGGTCTTCTTCCTCTTCCATTTCCGGTAATGGATGTCTTGACAGAAAATCGGCTGTGCCCAACTCCTTGCCTGGCACATGTCTAATGACGTAGTGATATCGGGCTAGTCGCAATCTTAGTCGCTGAAGTTTCGGAGTGAGCTCGTCGAGTTCTTTTGACGAAAAGATGGGTACTAGAGGCTTATGGTCTGTTTCTAAGTGGATTGTTATGCCGGTTACAAAATCCTTGAACCTTTCGCACGCCCAAACGAGTGCATAGCCTTCTTTTTCTATTTGTGCCCAATTCTTTTGACATTTTGTCAACGTCTTGCTCGCGTACGCAATTGGCCTGTATTTTCCGTCGCCTTGTTTTTGTTTAAGTACAGCGCCGACACCGTAAGATGATGCATCAGATGTAATTACCGTTTCTTTCTTCGGGTCAAACCAGGCGAGTACTGGTGCTTTTGTTAGCTCTTCCTTGATGGCTTCGTATGCTGTTTGTTGCTGCGGTCCCCATCGAAACTCATTTTTGTCGCTGAGTAATTCATTGAGAGCATGCGCCTTTGTTGCTAAATTTGGAATGAAACGACCCAAATAATTTACTGATCCAAGTAGGCTTCTCAGTTCTGAAACATTTTCTGGCTTTCCCATGTTCTTCAAGGCTGTCACGCGGTCTTCGTCAATGTGTACGCCATTCTGATCAATAGTATGCCCAAGGAACTTGATTCTTGTGGCACCAAAAACACATTTCTCTGCGTTCAACGTGACTTCTGCCTTCTGTAGACATTCTAAGACTTTCTGCAGACGTTCATCATGTTCTGCAATTGTAGTTCCATAGACAAGCATATCATCGATGTTGATCTGTACGCCATCCAGTCCTTCAAGAATTTGCATCATTCTCTTTTGAAAAAAACTCGGGTGCCGCGTTGATTCCAAAAGGAAGTCTTTTGAACATATATCGTCCAAAAGGTGTTATGAACGTAGTGAGACGTTGAGATTCTTCATCGAGTTCACATTGCCAGAATCCATGATTAGCGTCCAGCTTCGAGAAATATTTGGCTTTCCCAAGCCGACCTAGTATGTTTTCCGTGGCTGGCATTGGATAAATCTCTCGCATTACGTAACGATTCAGCCTTACGTAATCTACGCACATGCGGATCGTCCCATTTGGTTTTGGGGCTAGGACCAAACCCGCACACCAATCTGTAGGCTCTTCTACTGGTACGATAACTCCCATAGATTGCATGTTATTGAGGTTTGCTTTAATTTCTTCTAATAATGGGATAGGAATTCTACGAGGTGTCGTTAATGCATACGGACTGGCATCTGGTTTCAAACGGATTTTATACGGTACCTTGATTCTGCCCAGACCATCAAATAATTTCGGGTATTTGGTTTTCGGATCGAATGACATAGTTGTCTTCTCCATTTCTACCGAATCAACGTCTGTTCGCTTAAGTATTCCGAGGGCTTCGCAAGTATTACCATCCAGCAATGATTGACCCAAACCACGTATAACATAAATTTCAATGATCTTCGACCTTCCTCTATATTTTATTTCCTTTCGAAAAGATCCCAAAGACTGCATTTCCCCTCTGTTAGCGTTCAGCAATCTTTTCACAGGTTTCCGCAGTTTTATGGTATGAAAGAAATCATAAAACGTTGTATCGGATATGCAAGTTACTTCTGCACCTGTGTCCGCTTTAAAATTTATTTTAACATTGTCTATCTGCAGGTTTACTCCCCATTGTCCAAATTTGTTTCCGATCATGTTTATTGTGGAAATAAACGCGTCTTCCTCATCGACCCTATGGATACCTGCATTTCTGCATACCTTGGCGTAGTGACCCTTGCATTTGCATTTGTGGCACGTTGCCTTTATTGCTGGACAATCTTTGTAGACATGAGATTGACCGCCGCATCTATGACAAGACTTGTATTTTTTTGAGTGATTAGTATTTTCTTTCTTCCTATGGTTACCATCTGGCTTTTTATCTACATTCTCGGTTTTCTTTTTCTAGAAATCAGCTGTTTTTAATTTACGTGTGTCGACTGGATCTATATTTTTCGGATAGTTGGCCTCATTCAGTTTCTTATTTTGAATTTTAACCTGCTCCGATTGTTTTGTCATCTGAATTGCAATCTCTAGAGTCAGATCACTGCGCAACTGTAATTTCTCGGCCATTTGGCGGTCGCGAATTCCATTGACTATTTTGTCCCTTATAAATTCGTCATACAACGCCCCGAACTCGCAATATTTTGCTAATGTATGCAAAGACGTAATGTACTCGTCCATGGACTCTCCTTCTTTTTGCATTCGGTTGTAGAACATGGCTCTTTCATAAATTACGTTTCGCTTTGCGATGAATTTCTTCTCGAATTGGTCAATGACTTTTTCATAATTATTCTTGTCATTTTCTTTTAGTTTAAACGAGTCGTAAATCTCTTGTGCTGTTTCACCCATATGGTACAACAATGAAGAAACTTGCTTTTTCCCCGTTTTTTCGCTAAGTTCAGTTACTTCGCGATAGAGTTCAAATCTTCTTATCCACTTTGGCCAATCCGCCGAATTTGTGAAGTCAAACTCCTCTGGAGGTTTTATATTATTATTGGCCATTGCCTTTATTTTGGATTTTATATTTAATTTCTAAAAGATTTTTGTTTGATTGATGGATTACAATCTGTCCACTTGCTGCTGGAATATTGATTATTTTTCAGTCTAAATTCCGCTGCCTTTGGTCGTAAATTGCTTCTCCCTATCATCGACAGTTTTCTTACTAATTTTATTCGCTTACCGCTGCCACCATGTGTTGTCCTTTATTAAATATTACAAATAATATACAAGCTGAATGACAGTTTATTTTTATCATATATGAACTATCTTGTTTCCTGGCTATCTATATAAAACTAATATAATCATATATCATGTATCCATGACTACAGTATCTAACAACACACCAACTTTAGGACTAGTTTGTTTTGTAACTACAACTAACTTCACGTGATACAATTGAGTTTCCGCCATCTGTCATTAAAAATATGCGAAAGTATATAATAGTATATTATGTTATTAGGAGTAAAAATGATACTTTGTGTGGCGAGCATGGAAGTTTGCACGACCAACGAAGCGAGTCGGATAATTGCATGCGAGGCACACAGACACTTTTATTCCTAATGACACATTAATTTTTTTTTCAAACGCACTACTTTTCTTTTTATTCGCTAATTCTACATAGTGGATATTTATTTATTTTATTTCTACCTTGTGAATCAAGTCACAAAAATGCCATTTCTACGGCGTTTGAACCTAAAAAAGAACAAAAAATACAAACATTAGTTATATATATATATATATATATATATATATATATATATATATATATATATATATAACTAATGTTTGTATTTTCAATAGATATAAAATAATTACGCATTTTAAGCACAAATGTAAGTAATTATAATTAAACTTGCAATGCAAAACCGATAAAAACATATGTTCATTTTTAGGTAATGTAACATAGAATAAAATGTAGAGAAATATATGAAGATTTTATGGAGAAGTCGGTACAAAAAATCTTGTGTATCACACGCCCAGAAACTGTTTTGCGTGATCTCGTATTTACAGGCCTCGCGTTCAGCTCGGCCTGACAAAATAAACTCGGTCTCGCAAATGTTCAGTTTCTGGCCTATTGATACAAATAACTAGGTATTGTTTATTGATGCAGAATTTTATTATCTACAACTCTTATTTGAAGTATTTTTTTCTAAAATAATTTGAGAAGCAACGCGCAAAGATGAACTGTTTTCCCATGTTAAGTGCCTATGTAACGGATTTCGAGCGCCACCTGATATGTTATGTATATGTGTCAAATGCCGTACAGCAAGTTTCCAGTATTGCAGTAAATTATTTCATGAACATATTATGTAAATTGTATAATCACATACGTACAATAATAATAAAATCTTATTCTAGGGATCCTAAAACGTGCTTTTTCAGTAAAAACTCACCATCAATTATTTTGACCACAGACAGTACCATCTTATCTAAAGATGGCGGAAGGTAAAAAGTTGTATATATTCTTATAATTTATGCAGATAAAATCTTAAAGAACCGTTATTTTTATAGACTAAATTTTTGATATGAAAGATTTTTGCATTGGTAAATCTTTAGTAACAATAAAAAATACTTAGGATTAAGAAATATTCTATTATTTTTTTATTTAAATATATAACATTATTTTTGGGTGTTCCATATTAAGAATTGCGTAAAGTAGGGCATATGCAGAAAGAACAAAGAAACCTATGCCCGATTTCTACTCCTACAGAAATAGCAACCTCTTGAAGATCATCTTTCATTTAAAAGCACTCAAGTTTTTTTACATCTGTTAAAAAAGTACCCTTTTTTATTAAAATGGGTTTATAAAATCTGTCTTTTTTAATACATGAAAGTGTGAAAAAAGTGCACTTTTTTAACGCTGCGGAGTGAAGTAATGAAACGCTACGGCACTTTTTTTCAAGCTCACATTGCAGACGTAAAAAAGTTGTATGCGACTCTTCAGTAAATTATATCTTTTTTCACTCGAAGGATTTGCGCACTAGCCTTCGGCTCGTTCGGCAAATTTTCCTTCTCGTAAAAACGAGATATACTTTACTCATTTGGTACATAAATAACTATTATAAAATGAGTCCTTTATACTATTTTTTATATTTTGCGTCTTTTATGCAGGTATTAAAATATTTGAAGAACTATTATATTAAAACGAGTTGATTTAGAGAAATGTGTATGTGTAATGTTGTAGTTGGTAACATGGGATTGACATTAATTCAATTATTTGAAAGTTCATGTCAATTCTGATTTATAAACATAAGTAACTGTCATCCAGTACCTACCAACCTTCTAATACAAAAAATTGCGTATCGAAATTAAGTCTCTTTCGATACGCAATTGGGTTTCGTAATAACTTCAAATATAAAACTTTCTTGATTTCTTTTGAAAGTCCTCTCAATTTTAAGGAATATGAACAATATGTATTGAATTATGTGGTTTGTTAATTTTAATTTATCATGTGGGAAATAATGTTTATTAAATGCAATAACACAAATTATTTAGTAAAAAAACAATATTTGAACGTGCTCTGAAAACTGCCCCAACTGCTGAATATATTATTTGTGGTCAAATATAATTCAAATGATAATAATTTATTCGCATTAGTAATATTGAAATAAACAAATTTATATATCCAATAATGGGAAAAACCCGAATATTATGTTGCTATTTTATTAATTTCAATCATCAATATATTTGATAAACTAGATGAAATGTTTTTGAAGCTGTGACCTTTGTTTTATAGGTGTATTTTTGAATTTAAGCTTCAATGTAGTTCTTAACAATTTATTGTTGTGGATACATATTTGACGAAGTTTCGACCTTGGACCTCTGGAAAACGCTGCTATATTAAGAAAATTCTGATTGAAAGGTGTCAGTGTCAAATGTAGTTGACAGCATGTTTATGTTATAATTTTACTGGAAATATAGGATCTTTTGCTAGAAACTTTCTGTATGGTATTTGTATAAAATACATACAACTGCCTTGACTGACGGAAGGTAATGTGCTGGTCACATCAGATTTTTTTATATTGTAACTCATTCATAGCATTTTGACTATAGGGCGCGAGCAGACACGTAACTCGAGGGACCTTGACGTGCTTAGAATCAGCTGATTTGTGTGCGCATGTCATTTCGACAAGAACAATGTCATGTTGACAAGACCAATGTTTTGACTTATTTTGATTTTTAACTACTAAAATGTTATTATTTTTAATTACATGTGTTTTACTGCCTAAAAATTGTAAAATATTACCATTTTAGCAATTCAAAATTAAAATAAGTCAAAACATTGGTTTTGTCAACAAGACATTGTTCTTATCAAAATGACATGCGCACACAAATCAGCTGATGCCAAGCAAGTCAAGGTTGCTCGAGTCACGTGTCTGCTCGCGCCCTATATGTAATTTACATGGTCTGACTTGACAATGACCTTAACCAAGGCCGTCGTCAAATATGTATCCACAACAATAAATTGTTAAAAACTACATTGAAGCTTGAATAAAAAAAAAAACTCGTATAAAATACTTGATAATATAATTATTTGCTTCTCGTGCACTTATTTCTTAAAAGTTTCTATTTATTTGATCAGTATTTTTGTAAAATTATTTATTAGTAAATATGAATATTGTAATAAAGTTAAATTAGGTTAAATTATATTTACTTAGGTTAGTTGAGGTTAATTTAGATTAGATTAGGTTATGTTAAACTTGGTTATATTATTTAATAGATACTGATTATTTATTTAATGATCCAATAAATAGCAGCCTTTTTAAACAATTTCTTGTCACATTGGATTGTGTGATACGTAGGTAAAAGACGTCAGAGCTATCTTGTTGATGTTCTTAGTATGGGAGGCGGCCGTTGGGCGTGAAGTGGTGATCGCATGCGCACTTTCCGTTTCCGGGTAGCATGGCCGGAACCGTGAACCTGAACCCCGGAACTATAAAGTTCCCAGGAGTACCACCCTAACAAGCCTGTGCCGTGTATCAGCCGCTGTTTTCTAACTTCATCAGTGTGCAACTAAATAACACCGCCCGCCAACATCAACAAATACCTTCACCCCTAGACATTTTTGTTTTCTTTTTTTATTGTATATAAATAAAATAAAATAAATGATTTCTTTAATTGTGTCAGCTCCTACATGGTGAAACTTATTATTCATTTTAATTATTGACTTTTTGACATATACTGACATTTCATTTATATTTATTTAAAATAATTTAGACATTTATATTTATAGTTTTACAATAAGAAAGATCTGATGATGCTAATGTTGTAGCGAAACTAGTAATCAAATAAAGTAAATGAGAAACTAAAAACCAAGTATTTTCAATAATTAAAATAAAATAAATAAATGTATCATCACTGCATATTACCCATTGCTGGGTGTGCCAATCTGCTTTGTACACAGATTCCAGTAATGATGATGACATATTTGTACCGTGCGGGCGTTTACCAGCCGTCACCTCACTGGTACTCTTTGCTGGCATAGAGAGTGCACCACAAGGGCCAATTTTGTGCCATTTAAAATTCGGTTCCCCAAATTCGCGACCAGACACGCGGCCACGAGACTCCATGATAAATACTTATTATTTATCCGCTATATTATATATATATATATATATATATATATATATATATATATATATGTGTGTGTGTGTGTGTGTGTGTGTGTGTGTGTGTGTGCGTGTGTACGTTCGTGCATGTGACAAGATTTTCGCCTACGATAACTCTAATAATACAATTCCAAAAATTATAATTCTTTCATATTCTTCTTCGTTACATCCATATGCTATTAGCTGATTAGATTTTGCTTATAATTGGTCAACCGGATGTACTGTCATTTGAAGATTTTAACAGTTTTTCTTGAAAAAACGATGTTAAATATCATTTTATACTTGATATTAAATGGATAGAGTTAAAAAATTATGCAGAAATTAAATTTCCTTAAGGTAATGTACAAGAAATATTATCTTTTGCAAGGAACTTTCTGTATACAAAATACAAAGAACTGACAGAAGTTAATGTGGTGGTCACAACAGATTTTTTTTTAATAACAACACACCGCTAAAATGAGCTCCTAATTATGCAACTTTTGTCTAGAACCGATTGTGTATGTCTTATATTTCACGAGATCTCCATTCACGGCGCTTTTTTAGGACCCTTATATAAACGTATTATAAATCTATCAATTAGATACATTGAGGGGTTCGCTATTTCGAATGAGCAAATTTATATACAGGGATCCATCACGGTAGCAAGAAGGCCGCAACGGGCCCGTTTAGCCAACAAGCACGGTTACACCACCGCTGCATGGTAGGTATCATATGAACAGGAACTTTGAGCAGCCGTCGTGCCGCTCGCCGTCTGTGATCATTTTTAATTTTTCGTCTGTTTGACATACCCGGTACGGCCTTTCGTAAAAATATTGGAAAACACTGGGAAATTGAGAAAGATTTGTATAAGGTCAGTTAGTGAAGATTTTTAGAAATAAAAAAAATATATCTAAATGTTGACATGAAAAAATATACGGTATTTATTTGCATTTTATTGTCATACGTAATATAACAAGTGATATGATTATCATCGATGATATTTTCGAGTGAAACCGAGTTGCAGATTTCACGAGTCCGAAGGACGAGTGAAATGTGCTGCTTCGGTTTCACGAGCAATATCTTCGATTATTAATCATATCACGAGCTTATATTTAAAGAGAGAATATAATGAATTTTTGTGACACATTGTGTGTGCAGCTAACCTAACTTTTAATATATTGTATTACAATATGGTTAATTTGACAATTGCTTTATTATTTTCATCGTTCCTGATATCAACCCAACGAATGTCACACATTTTTATACTCAAAATTAACTGTCAATGTCAAATAAAGGAAACAAACCCCTTAGTAACGAATATAAATACGGTGATAATTTCTTTGTTTTTCATCATCGCTGTGATAGACATGTAACTATGGAGATTCTGAATGTTGATTGGCGGAAAACATGTCACGTGACTCATGAATTATATTCTCTTAAAAATATAATTTTAATTTTTAGTAGTAGAAATGAAACTATCTTCGAATCTGACTTCGAGAAGTGTAAAAATTATTATTACTTGTGAAAATATTTATCTACAACCCATTAGAAAATAGGTATTTTTCGGGCAATTTTTGAGTGAGAATGTAGGTAATATTTTCCTGAACTAGTTCTCAAAGTTCGTATTTTACTGGACTTCTAATATATTTAATCTATAATTCCCTGATTAAATTTGAGATTCAATACCATATCTTGTATTAGAATGAAGAATTTAATTATTTTTAATTTAGTTTTTGTGGATTGCGTGATTGGGCGAAAGAGCAGTGAAAACAGAGCGTGGGTGTTGTGAATCGAGGTAATTTTCCTAACCTGAATTTTTCATTAATCAAACTTCATTTTAACGCTTGGCTAGTTAATATTTAATTCATTTCAGATCCGTGCTAAAATTCTCATTAATAATTCATACCTACCATGTAATACGCGCGTTGTACGTCACGTATTCGCATATCTACAGGAACAATACATCACGTAGACGAGCTGGCAGCACTCACACGATGATTAGAAGTTGCGCGTTACGAGGTTCGAATTTACCTACCGGCCTGTTTTTAAATCGTGAATTTTCTACAATGTCAAGTGGTCATATTCGGAAAATGCGTAACAACTACTAGTTCAATTTGAAAATGTTATGCAATGTTCGTATCTGTGGTTCCTTAATTTACTAAATTCTTTATGTATATGTTACGCCCAATCACCAAAAACGCTCAGTGAGCGTTATGGATGAAGCTAAAACGGCCACGAAGCGTTCTGGAACGCTCACTGACTACCAAGTATAAATTGTCAGTTAGGTATAGTTAGATTTCTTTTTTTAAAAAAACAACAATAACAATACCTAACTGAACTTAACACAACGCGACAAATGATCAGATTTCGGTATATGGTAAGTTCAGCACCATCCAGAATGAGTTGTGGCTGTTTTTTTTCCGCACTGGGCGTTTGCGATGTTTGGGCGTATCTTATATATCGAATCTATCAGATTTAATTGTACAATGGATGCCCATTTCATGTATAGGAGATCCACTTCATGAAGCGGCTACTCATAGTGTAATGTGAAAGTTGTTTACCACCAGGATAAAAAAAATACTAGGGATCGACCGATACCGATATCGGTATCGGTATATCGGCCATATCGGTCTTCTTGGCCGATATCGGTATCGGCCGATATGTAAACCACGATATCGGCCTATATCGGTATCGGCCTAAAAAAATATAAATTGCTTAATATTTCAATTGCTAAGGATTTTTTAAAGGAAATTAAAACAGAAATACTAAATAAAAAACAAATCAAGTTTATTCTTATTCAAAATTTAGCAAAAAAATGTCATTAAAAATGTAGAAGTAAAGTAATACACTTAGTTAAACAAATTAATATTTGAAGTTAAGTTTTGGCAAGTTGTAATGTAACAAAATTATTGCGCTTTCATAAACATTTCCAGCTGAAGAAAATAGCTCATGGAAGTTTGCACGACGAGCGAAGCGAGTCGAACAATTGCATGCGAGGCACACAGACACTTTTATTCCGAATGACACATTGAATTTTTTTTTCAAAGGCACTACTTTTCTTTGTGTTCGCTAATTTTATGTAGTTTCTATGGATATTTATTTATTTTATTTCTACGCCGCCGGCGTGAAATTAGCTATTTCTACTCCGGCGGCGTAGAAATTAGCTATTTCTACTCCGACGGCGTAGAAATAAAGCTTCTACCTTGTGAATTAAATCACAAAAATACCATTTCTGCGACGTTAGAAAAAAAATGTCTTTTTTTGCATTTGCTCTGCATTTTTTTTGTGATTTATTTATGGTTAATGCGTGTAACGGTAACAGTATATCATTATAAATCACTTTTACCTCATTTATACAGCAAAAAATTTACGACAAAATTTTATGGCCGATATATATCGGTATCGGCCGATATCGGACATGAGTATATCGGTATCGGCCACAAAAAATCATATCGGTCGATCCCTAAAAAATGCCAACAATAACGTCACCTAACGCACAGAACTTACTTTAGGAAAACTCGGGGAGGTTATTGTTGATGACTTCGTTAGGTTATGTTATTGTTGGTATTTCTTTTAAAGTAAGTAAATAGTTACGTGAAATGAATGGGATTTTAGTTCATGAAATGTACAATTGCATCTTATGGATTCGAAATATGTAAAGTGAACATTAAGTTTTTTGAAAAATATCTCATCTCAATACCTATATCACCAATTCCAAATCGGATTAGATCATTATGGTCGTCTCATCTTCTTCAAGAAGAGATAAAAAGAACAATAATAAACAAATATGTAGTCTATTTAAATGTAGCAGTAAAATAAAACTCGTCTACTGGAAACCTTAAATGGATAATAATAATAATTCCTGTAACTGTGAACATAATATCTAGACATGCAAACAAGAAGCAAAAATATTAATTGTGTATAGAAATCAGCAAAATTTAGAAGACACAGACCGCAATATTGTTCATCATTAGAGCGACCACAAATGTTGATAAAAAATTACAACCTAGTGCCCAATGTACGAGGGTTAGGTTTACGTTAGATTTATTGAGAATAAAAAAAATCAGGTTTAGATAGGCCGTGAAATACAAAATTTGTACTATCATTTTTTATTATTTGCCATTTGAAATTAAGTTGTGAAAATTAAGTTAGGTTAGAACTTAGTTACTCATTTTTTGAAAGTATTTTTGTGAGTGAAAATATATATTAATAGAACATTCGCCATACACACCTTATTTGGCAAAAAGCATTTTTGACTATTTAAAAAAAAAATAATGGGAAAACGGTTTTTGATTGAAAAAGATATTGATGATCAATAATTCATTTTTAAAGAACAATGGTTGGGATCTTTAAAGAAATGGAAAGAAAGAATAGTGAGGGGTATTATTGTAGAAGGGAACTATTTTGAATATATTTAAAATAAAATTTTACAAAATATGAACCATGTGATCTATTCTCAATAATTTTAGCATTACCTACCCCGTAACTGTTTTAAGTTGTAGCACAGAAAACAGCAAGCTTGCTGTTTGTCTGTGGTTGTAGCGAACTGACATTACTTCACTGATGATACGATCAACAACATCACCGCAGGGGATTTACTTATCGACAGGTCAGGTGGAAAATTAGCAAAAATTTTAAAAAAGTAAATAATTATTATATTGGTAAATTCAACTATGATTGTCATTTGTAATTTGTACAACATTGATTTTAAGCAAATACATACAATGTTAAATACTGTTTAATTTGAATTCGGTTCTTTCTCCCACCCCTATAAGTTTTTTTTTAAAAAAGCGCCTGCTGTGAAGGTTTGTAAAAAGGACATGTATAATTTAACTGCATACCCTATGAAACGTATACGTAATGAGTTTGGAAAAATAAAAGTGCATTCACAAATGAAAATTAGGTTTATGGTTTTTGTTTAGGTTTAAGTCATTCATAAATGTAAGTTTAAATTACCTGAAAATTAGTTTTGATATGTACAGACATCTGTGTAAATGCTTCAAAAACAAGATTAAAATATCGGTAGAGTAGTATTTAACAAGACACCTGTCCGCCGTGAAACTGTCATTCGCTTGGCATTATTTGTTATATTTCAGCAGTTAAGCTATGACATTCTCCATGTTCTTCTCGCATTTGTTTAAAAAGCCGATCCACAAAGTGGATACTAAATAAAGATGGATGTATATATCTATATCATTTCAGACTCGTTCTCATTGGTGAAGTTTGTGACGTCAAACTAAATCATAAACCTAAAGTTTGGACCTTGCAATGTTTAGCTTTATGATTTGGATTTAGAGACCCTAAATTCTGAAGTGTGAATGGAGTCAATACATAATATGCGCGGGCAAAGTCTTTAAATCTAAAGTATAATTCATAAATCTAAACCTAATTTTCATTGGTGAATGCACCTTAAAGAATAATAATACTAAATTATGATCAATGTGCAATAAAATGCAATGGGGATCATCAAACGTACATATTTGAATATACATACCACGTACCCTTATATCAAATATAATTTAGGTAGAATTCAATGAATTGAATTTCTGGTGGAATAAATAATAAATCATAGTTCGTGTTAGAAAAACTTCCTGTTTAGATATACAGAAATTAGCCTCGCTGGCAGCTTGAGCGGTTTATATACGAGATTAAAATAAACAGAATTATTTAAAACCCGCAGAAATCCAAAAATATGAATATTTCATGGGTGGGATTGAGATTAATTCTTTGGGAGCGAGTTATCTTTTTTTAATCTTCATTAAACAGCGCGGGGCTTTATTTATCGGGCGCTAGCGATGCATTTCTTCGCGCGGGAATTTGCATAATTCCGACTCCGGCTCCAGAGAGCGAAAGGGCGCAGTACAACTGAACGAATTCTCGCCTCTTTATAATCCTCACGAATACCTGAAGTCTCAACTCCTCAAGGACGGGGAGCTTGCTTCTAGCGGCCCTCAAGCGTCAAGGAACAACAGGCGAGAAAAGAATTACTACTCGTACATAGTCGAGGACTTAGAAACTTATATGTTTTACGTAGTAGACTACCTTGAATCTTGGTGGACAGAAAGTTCTTTTCAAATATGATAATATGTCAAGTTATTTGATGCAAATGTCAAAACCTACTGAGTAAATGAATCTTTGTAGAGTTTTATAATCACATTTTACGCATGTTTTGCAATCGCAAAAAATTACGTAATGCTTTTTTTAATTTTTGACGTCTACAATTTGATCGGCTATGCATGGTATTTTTAAAAGCGACAATGGGGTCCTCCACCATAAAATAAATTAAAACATGAGTTCTTTATATTAAAACTAAATTCTAAAACTGTATGATAAGGATTATCAAACTTTAGAAAAGTTACTCGTTTTACAATATTCGAGTTTTCAATGCTCTTAACATCGCTTTAAATCTACGCCACACATCTACTCTTCTAATTCTGCTATCACCTTTTGATATCCGAAATCTATCTTCAATTAAATGAATGTAAAAAATAACGAAACAACCACACTAAATCAAATAATACGTTACATGTTACAGATCAAAAAAACACATGCGTTTATGTAAAAATTAAAGATATATTGAATATTGAAGGCACATAGTTTACCAGTGGTAAAGAAAACTTGGATTATAATATACATGGTCTTTTATTTTATTAAATTGCATTTTATCCATGCATATTTCCAAATATTGACGATGAAAGTTATTTTAATAGTATATTAAACGGGTCCGGTATTCATTTTTCAATTTTTTTCTAAAAGATTGAATAAAATATGAATTTTAGCGTTTGTTACATTTTCCAAATGTGTATAGTTTTTGAAATATATATTTTTTCAAATTCAATTAATTTTATGTGACGTCATACCGTCAATTTGACTGACTAAATTTGTTTACAAATGTCAGTCATTAATTCGGCCAAAAATTGATGTCGAGGTTGATTTACCAGTGACAGCTGTCACTTTCAGAAACCAAACCTTGGTATATTTTGGTTCAAAATCATTTAAAATTGGTCATATTTTCATAATATGACAAAATATATGCAACTTTTTTTAGGAACGGGACCCCATTGTCATTTTATTTTGTGAAAAGGAAGTTTACGCCTTTTACGCCATTTTAAATTTTAAAAATCGTAGTTTCAAAATTTAGGGAATTTGGTGTCAGTTTAGTGATACTAATGTGAGGTTGGGAAATTCAAACTCTATTTTTATGACACTAACTATCTACGATATTTTTTATTTCTTTCTAACTTCATTACTATATTTCTTCTCTTCTTATTAATATTACTTTTAAATTCAAAATTGTATAAAAATAAATTTTTTACTAATTGTGTGTTGAATTAGGTTAATTTATGACTCCAATTATTAGCAACCTCCACAGTTTGAGAACATAAATGATATTAACATATATGTCATAGAATATTTTAAAAAATATTGCGGTTTTAAGGCTTTCTAAAATATATAGACCGCTTGTAATTTGGTTGAAGTTTCATAAACAATATAATATAAAAATAGTGGAGGATCTTATGGCTTTGTTTATTATATTTTAATTATTACCCACACTAGTGAGGGAATTGGCTATTTCCCAGATTCATTTTGAGTTTGAGAACACTTCTTATTTCCAGAATGACTATAAGTGTAACGTGTGAGCCCCGCTGCTACGCTGAACAAGCGTCTAAGTATAGCGATTACGCAATCGCGCTAACAGCCGGGCTACGTAACAAGCCGCGACGTGTTTAATTACTTCCGGGCGCCTGAACTTTTTGTGTTCATTTTTATTATGCGGTCGAACATTCTAGAGCTCTCTGGAAGTTTATGGCAGCTGTGTAAAAGGGATGCAGCTATGCTCAGAGCCATAGAGACATTCACATGGAGTGGTAGAGAGTAAAGTGTTAGTGAGAAACACAGCAGTATCGTAGTGAGCGTATGCAGTTGGTACTCGGGAAGTTACTGGTATATTGGGATAGCTGTGGATGTGAATACTCGGTAGTGTTGACGAGTATTGGGAAGCTATAGTTTACAAGGACAGTAACGGCGAGCCGGGAAGTTACTGGTATACCGGGATAGCTGTGAAAGAGAATACTCGGTAGTGTTGAAGAGTATTGGGAAGCTAAGTTACCACCCGAACTGGATTTAACGGACAAACACAAGTTTATTGTTGAAGCGCATTTTTAATCAGGTGTACACAACGAAAATAATGAATGGATATATTCGTAAGAAAATTGCAATTTCAAGAACATTAAAATTACTAAAATAAAATTCTTTATAATAAAAACTCGCAAGCCCATGAACATAGATACTAAACTTTTCTTCCTAGAAGTCTAATTTTGATGTCATTAAGGAAAGTTGCTGGTCACATGACTATCAGGGCCCTGTTTCATAAAACTTCTACACTTGTAAATTACCACTGTAGAACTTGTCAAACGAATAATTTGACAAGTTTCTGTTTCAAAAACCTACAAGTGTAAATTACAAGTGACAAGTAAACTAGTCCGTTTCTACAAGTGTATTTTTGCAGTTTACAAGTGTAGCGTTTCAAGAAATATTTACTGGTTTTTACTACTAGTATTTTACAAGTGAACAGTAACCCAGAATGAAAGATTGGTCATTTGAAAATTACAAGTTGACATTTGATTTATTTATGACAATTAATTATAGGAATTTTCTTATGTAATGTAAAAAACATGTGGTCCAGTGATTCAAAAGAGGAAGATGTTCTTGTTCATTTTCGACGGGCTAGAATTTTTATAAGAAAATTGTGCTATGAATATATTGAACAAAAGTATGAACGATTTAGATTGTCTTTATAAAAATTGAGGTATTTATTAATTTAATACTTTTCGATATAGTCCTTTCGCCGAAACGAGACAAATTGGAACTAACCCGAGATCCGAACCAAGTCATTCTTATTAGTCGATCATGACAAATCTGAAGATTCAACTTCAAATTTGTCATCTTCGACCAATAAGAATGACTTGATCCCAGGTTAGTTCCAATTTCTCTCGTTTCGGGGAAACGGACTAAAGCAATATTTAAAAGGGAGCAATTATTCCAATATTAAAAAAATTGATTAATCTAATTAAAATTTTAAAAGAAAATATGAAAATGAGTTTATGTTTAAATAAATAAAGAAAATTATACTGCAAAGTGAGACTATAACAAAAGCATTTGCCACTGTTCATAATATATTTGTTAGCAAATCCCTGATCCCGGCAATATTGCCAGTCCTTCTCATTAATGCGTGCGAAACAGCAAATTCATGGATTAATTTCTATTTTTCCCATTTCATATTTTTTGTTAAATTTGTGGAAGAAGCGCGAAATAGAATGTCTTTATGTTTTGAAAAAACGCCAATTTAACAGCATTTTTGCCATATTAAATATAATTACAAATCATTATAATTTCACCTGCTTTACTTTCATTGATTGCAAGGGTTGAATGCCTTGGTTGAATGACAAAATGTGTATAAAATTAAATTATTTTAAAACGCATAATTTTTAATGTGATAAAAGTATATATTTAAGGCAAAGGTGGCTTCATATTACATTTACTATGAAACCATGGTTTCAAACTTGTCAACTTGTAAAAATACACTAGTAATATTGGAAAACTGACAAGTAGTCAAAAATTATTCTTGAAACAGAAATTACTAGGACTTGTCACTTGTACACTTGTCACTTGTAACTTGTAACTTGTCGACTAGTAATTTTTATGAAACAGGCCCCAGATGGTTTTGATCACTCTGTATTATGTATTTATTATGTCCAGTGACAATTAGATAAGACCTTATTTAGGAATAAAATTTGAAGCGTAAAATTTTTCTCAAAACTTTTGTTACATACGTTATTATTACATATATTCGATTCCATACGAGTAGAATTAAGGAACCTGAATTAGCTGATTAATTATTAATTTATCTTATGGTTTTGAATTATGCAACTTCCTTCCGTTCTTAGTAGTAATAGAAACAACAAAGAATATTAAAGTTAGTATAGTTAGGTACGGGATATACGGCTTAAATAGAGACACGCGTTGTACGTCCATGTGAGTAATGAATAGTAAAGCATTTGTTATACAAATATAGAAGACGGATATACGTTTTCTTATAAGGAGTGAATGAATTGCATTGGTAATTAATATAAAGTCGTGATTCAGTATTTTGTAACACCTAAATGCGAAAGGACTGTTATGGCTTCAACTGTTTTCTATATGTATCATTCTATATTTGGTAAGAACTTTTTTCTTTAAATGTAAACAATAAATTCAGACATTTTTTTCTATTTCATTTTGTTTGACATATTAACAATAAGAAAGTAAATTAAATAATACAGCTAATGTATCAGCGAAAGAAACAATAATATATAAAAAATGCTTACCATTCGTACATCCGTAGGTATTCAATTCTGTAACAAAACAAATAAGATTAAATCACTGAATCGAAAAAAAGGATAATAAATTCTTATACAATATTAAAGGTACGAAATTATTGATAGAAAATTAATAATAAATTTATTTTTCCAATGTAAAAGGGTAATTTATCGTCTGAAATATCATTACTTATATAATATGTGTAAAATAACATTGTAAACTATGGATAAAAATGTATTTAATTACTGTACTTTAATTTAAAAGGAAAGAATAAATTGGAAAGTGGAATTTACAACATAAAAATCAAAAAATAAATGTACCTACGTCAAATTTAAATTATTGACTTTCTCAGCAAAACATAAGTCGTAGGCGAATTACGCAAAGTACGAATATAACAATTGGATACTGTAATATATGTTTCTATAAAGATTTTTTTCTATTTCGCTTTCATTTGCTTTTAATTCAAAATTATTATTAAAATTTATCAAGAGTTATCTAGAAGTTTAGATTAAAAATCATAATTATTACGTTGTGAACCTAAAAATAAATACCTTAAACATTAATTTAAAAAAGTACTTTATTCGAGTTGTTTTTACTAATCATGGTATTAATGATTTACATACAAATCTAATTACAATTATTTTACATGAGCAATTAATGACGACTAAAATGACAGATTTTTGTACTTTTGTGTTTGACCAGTAGTGGCAGCACGCACTTTAGAAATCTATCATAGAAAACAGGCGAATGCGATTTTACGTTTACGAATTTCGGTAGCATGCATTTTAGAATTCTATATTCGCTTTTTATTTTGGAAATTTTCGGGTATTATACTATTAAAATAGGAAATATTGTGACAGTTGTATATGATAAATATATAAATTCGCTTTGAATTGAATTGTGACAAAATAGTGACGTTAGTTTAATACTTTCGTCGCTTGCAAGCGAATATTTTGAGACATGTATGCTACCAAATATTCGCTTCGTGGCGAAAAGCGAAAACAAATGCCTCATTTGAAAGAATTCTAAAGTGCGTGCTGTCACTACTGCGAAATATGAAAAGAAACTTTCATGTGATTATTTTGTTAAAATAAGTTATGTCAAAATAATAAATAATAAATAAAATCTTGAATTAGGTATTCTCTTATATGTCCCGTTTCACCGCAAATATTTAAATCGTAATAAAACTACAAATTGAAATTTTGACAGTATTTTTCATTTGACATTTTGTTTTGATACGATATTGTCAATTTGACGAAACACTTTAAAATTAAATTGTCAGCGATGTAATCGGGCATTAGTTTAAAAACACGCTACAGAGACTTAAAGTAAATTATACGTACTTTTCCACAGCAAAATTTTGTATATTATATATATATATATATATATATATATATATATATATATATATATATATATATATATATATATATATATATATATATATATATAAGAAAGAATACACATTACTTTACAGCAGTAGCTTAGCAACATTTTTTATTAGAAAGAGAAAGATTATTTGACCTATGTCTATTTAATTTGTGGTGTGACAGATATACGTAAATAGTAACATTACTTTCTAACACACTATAAGTAATAATGACGTATGTCATAGAATTACAGATACCTAATTATCTACTACACTGCCCTCTATGCTAATAATTACCCAGTGGTGTTTTCAGTTAAAATTTGTCCATAAATATTTCATGTTGTACGCCTATGCATACGAAATGTAAGGAAGTTATCTGCAAGTAATTTTATATCAGACGGCTCACAAATATCCTTGAATAGTCATCTTTCATGAATAATAGTTTATATATATATATATATATATATATATACCGGGTGTAGAAATGAAAGGGGGCGCAAAGGGATTTTATTATTATCTTTTTAATACTGCTATATCTCTTTACCTATTCATTTTAGAGCAAAAAAGATAAAAATATAAGTTGTTCAGAAATATATATCCTATAAAGGCAACTTATTTACACAATAATTTATAATTAACGAGATATTAATTAAATAAAATTTTAGAGGCAAAAAATAAAAAAATACACACCTAAAACGTCAAAACATTAGACGTACCACACAAAAAATATTATCTTAGGAGTAGAGAATGTAATTTCCATTATCTTTTCATCATTTGTAAAATATTGTTATATTATAAATTGGGTGCGAAATTAATTCCTCAATACATTTGTCTCCAACAAAATATATATTTCGCGCTACAGAGAATTAATTATCATCCTCTTTGCTGATTTTCCGACATTGAATATTGGATGAATGAATGTGCACATCCAGTGAATTTTGGGAATAATCCGTTGGAAAGATACGTGCGCAGGTAGGTATCATCATCGACATAAAAACACTCATAATTTAATTTTAAAATCGGAACCGTGACATTCAAACACATAAATATTACCTATTCATACAAACACTAATTATTGATTTCAACGCCAAACAAGAGGGAGAAATTTCATCGGAATTGGAATTTGGATTTTTAAAAATTCCAGAGAGATGATTTTATGGATTGAAACACAAACTGGGTTAAAGAGAGTTATTTTTACATTTTGCAAAAAGAATACTCACAAAACAAGCGGATAATAAACTTTAACAAAAACTAAATATATCGACAACAGTATTGTCATCAGGAATAGAATAGACCTCAACAGGAATAAATCCCAATTACATGTGGGTTTGACACATACAAACATCCATAGCGGGATACGAACCCGGGACACCTAGCGTACTGCGTACTCGTAAATTAAAAAAAAATCAATGTTTCCAATATACTGATTACACCGAAAATGTACTGACAGCCATATTCAATAAATTTGACTGCATTATATAAAATTCTTTAATATGATTTGCTTCTTGACTTGTTCGTCGAATACACATTTTAACATTTAAATGAATATATCATCACGGCATATTATCCATTGCTGGGTGTGCCAATCTGCTTTGTACGCAGATTTCGGTAATTATGATGACATATTTGTACCGTGCAGCGTTTACCAGGCGTGACCTCACTGGCACTCATTGCTGGCGTGGAGAGTGCACCACAGGGGTCAATTTTGTGCCTTTAAAAATTAACATAATAAAGTCAAATTATTGAATAAGGCTGTCACTACATCTTCGGCTTAATAAGTTTATTGGCAACACTGATTTTGTTAACAAACTTAAAGATGTGCCAAGTCGTAGCCTTAGTTCCAGCTAACACCGGTGTTAGAATCACGCTCGTGCTTGCAGCCAAAATGACTAAGAGCCGTTGATTTAATCTGTATCTAATTATTTTTGCCACTGGAGGCAAACTTTATACAAGAATAATTTAATATTCCTATAATTATACAATATGTATAATACCTTATTTAAAATACATTATTGAGTATTTTAATAATATTCTTAGGAGTTATACCCATACAAAATAATAAACAATAAAGTTATAAATTTATTGGTATTGCCTGACTGTTAGTATGACGTTAGGGATGATGAGAAATAATTGGAGATGCAGTCCTGGTAAACAGTGTTTATTAAATAGTAATTTCATTAACTTTCCTACGTTTCGATTCCAAATGAATCATTATAAGGGATAGTTAAAGTACTGTTGGAAAATAAAATAATTACATTACAAAATGAAAAATCTGGTGTGGCCAACACAATACCTCCCGCCATTTACCGCCCGAGTCACAAAAAAGATTAAGCTAATCCTTATTTTTGGATTAGCGAATTTTACTCTAATTTTGGCAGTTTTGATAATAAAATGAAGATTAAATTATAAATACCGGGATAAAATAGAATTCACTAATCCAAAAATGAGAATTAGCTTATACTTTTTTGCGAATCATTCATTTTTATTAATTTAAATACATACCTACATATTTACATATGCTGGAAACTGAAGTGATTCCTTTCCTATTGTTCTATTTCCTTTTTTATTTTTAAAAAGGTACCTACTATTATTAATTTGAAATTATTAGTTTTTTGACAGTGACATTTATCTGTAAGTTACATACATTTGAATAACTGGGCAACCAAGGAGTTTTGTTCGTTTGAAGAGTAGGCTCCGGGATTTAAATTATACATAATTTATCCATAAAATATATAGAAAAAGTATTAATGCAAATCTGTTTAAAATTTAATTATCTTTAATTTTTATAATATTATTCTCAAAAAAATACATTTAAAGGTATTTTTTGAAGAAAAACTATTTTGAGCTTCCAGTAAAGCGCCATTTTTGGTTATCCGATTTACACCAAAATCCAATGGGCTCCCAGGATCCACACATACATACATACACACACATACATACATACATACACACAGACATCATCGTGAAAATGTTAGAATTGGATTCTAGGGACCTTAAAACGTGGTCATTTACCAAAATCTCGATATGCGATTTTTAGCACGATCCCTATATCTCCCTTACCAAGGGTAGCGGGAGATACAAATGTAAGGATGAAAATGTCGTCAAAATGTAACAGAGATAATAAAATACGTGCATAGATTAAAAACAAATAAAGATAACTAAATTTATAGTTCCTCTTTCCTTTTCCTCACTTCCAACATTCATTCTAGCCCAGTTCTCTAATCCGGTCCTGTACGCGTCAACTGGCCGATAGTC
The DNA here is from genome assembly GCA_963082715.1 of Harpalus rubripes. NCBI lineage: Eukaryota > Metazoa > Arthropoda > Insecta > Coleoptera > Carabidae > Harpalus > Harpalus rubripes. Next base: position 14,768,913 of record OY720454.1, read on the forward strand.
AAATGGGCGACGGTCATCTGGGCGACAAAAAACTAGAAACTCATATATATATATATATATATATATATATATATATATATATATATATATATATATTATCTTAGCCAATATTTCTGGCGCTAACTTAACTATCGCTCAGTTGTCCGTCTTTCTGGATAACCATCGCCCACTCGCCCAGTCACCCTCGCTTAGTTGACTGTGCCCTATGCCCGCCCGAATCTGCAAATATTTCTTCCCAGGTGATTTCCTTTTCTCTTAGATCTTCACACTTTTGTAACAAATGTTCCAACGTTCTTAATTTCCTTTTCAATACGTGTTCGATTTCTCTTCATTTCCACATCTATACCTACCTGTTTTTATTTTGTCTGTATTTTCCCAATCTAAGTTTTGTAGTAATTCTGATATTCTTATTTTATTGTATTTAATGTTTTATTTGTTCTTTCCTGATTTTGAGTGTTTATATTTCGCTGTGTTATCATTTCAAATGATTTGACCTATTTCTCTTTTCCTATCTATTACGACTGTGAAGAATCAGTTCCATCTACTTTCCTGATTTCAATTTAATGTCATCATAAAACATTCCCGCAATATATTGTGGAATTGTAGTTTAATTTAAAATTGTATATCTGCGTTATGTTGGGTTATGTTACCACATGTTTAGAAAACTAAGAAATACATGCTGATCAGGGGTGGGATCCCAAGACAACGCTATAATAGCGTAACGAAAAATACTTCTTACTTTTCCCCATCATTTCCCTATCAATTTCCACGGTTGTTAGGGAAACTAAGTGTTGTTTGTCGCAACGCTATCATAGCGTTTTCTTGCGATCCCTACCTTGGTTATGAGTTTTGTACGTTAGGTTATATGATATATGTTACAGTTTGATAAAATAACAAATAAATTTTAGTCTTTGTAAGTTTACATAAATTTAAAACACTTCGTGGCTGTTTTTGTTTTTCGCTTACTCAGCGTTTTCGATTTTGAAGCCTAACAGTAAAGCGTTATGGTTCTTTGAGTATCGCCATGATACGAATTTCTATGTTACTTCAATATGGTCATTCATAAGTCCACAAAGCGTTCTAATTAGCTGACTGCGAATAGCTGTGATTCAAAATTCTGTATTATATATTTCGATATATGATCATTTAATAAAATCTACAAAGCGTTATGGTTATATAAAATAAGCCACAAACCGATATTTTAGGTGATTTCGGCTTTTAGATGAATTCATAATGCGTTATGGTCGTTTTTACTTCCTTGTACAAAGTAAAGGAAGTATTGTAATCGTGAAAAATTTCGGTTTTCAGATTTCAACGGAAATATCCATTTTGACCATCCCTGAATCCATTTTGACTAATTTCGTCGTGACGTCTGTACGTACGTACGTGCGTACGTATCTCGCATAACTCAAAAACGGTAATCCGTAGAAAGTTGAAATTTTGTATTTAGGACTACTATAACATCTAGTTGTGCACCTGTCTTTTTGGTCGTTACATAATATCCAGAAATGGTACTTTGTTTGAAGCCTATAATAAATTTTAATGAAAAACTATTTTAAAATATAATCCAAAACTTTTCAAATTTGGTATATAAGACTTTTGTGTCAATTGGAACAACATAGTAGATTTTGGTTAAAACAAGCTAACCGGAAGTGATATATTACCAGAAGTTGTTAACAGTTTTTCTTGAATAAAATGGTTTCATTTTCATTTTAGAAATAAATGCTTCAAATAAGAGTTTTAGAGAATTAAATATTATTAAATTAGCCATTTGTATAAGCGAGATATGTATATTTAAATCTTATATACTTTTTTGGTTTTTGTAATGAAGCTTGCTATGGATTACGACAAAAAATAACAAAAAAATAAAAAAAAACTGATGTGGCCAGCACATTACCTTCCGTCAGTTCTATGTATTTTGTACAAATTTCATACAGAAAGTTCCTTGCTAAAGATTAAATTTCTTGTACTTTACCTTCCGGCAGTTGCATGTATTTTATGCAAATTCCATACAGAAAATTTATAGCAAAAGATCCTATATTTCCAGTAAAATTATGACAAACACACTATGTCAATTTCACTTGACACTGACATCTTTCAATCAAAATTTTCTTAATATAGTAGCTGTTTTCATAGCTATGGCTACTTTTTTTATTTATTTTAGAAACTCAGGTGCAAGAGGCCTCAATATAGATAATCAGAATGATCTAATCCTACTAGCCTATGCTGACGATATCGTTATTTTATGCGATTCCCCTGTAGATATACGCAAAAAATTAAATATCTTACATAACTACTGTACCGAAAACAAACTTACAGTTAATGTAGAAAAAACAAAAATTTTACCCTTCCACAAGGGAAGATCTCCATCCTTCCGCGAACCTTTTTCATATAATAATTGTGTAATTGAAATTGTTAATAAATTTAATTACTTAGGCCTAATTTTTACTTCATCCGGGAAATTTAACCAGGCAGCGAAAGAAAATCTGCGTAAAGCAACAATAGCCATACAGACAGTAAAAAATATTCTAATTAAGGGAAAATCGAACAATTGGCTTGAAAAAAATAAGCTCTTAAATTCTATAATAAATGCTACTGCCTTATACGCCAGCGAAATTTGGGGTTTTGGTCAACATAACATTATTGAGAAAGCACAACTCACTTTTTTGAAAACCATTTTACAATGCCCAAAATGTACTCCAAACTACATAATAAGGACCGAAACAGGAGTGTCTCACCTTGCAGTGTCTATATGGAAAAGAACACTAAATTTATGGGAAAAAATCCTAAATATGGATGATCGTAGGTTAATTAAAATAATTTACAATCGTTTATATAATCTAACTACGACTTTATCAAATAAAGCAGAACGAAATTGGGCCTCCCTGATAAAAACATTTCTCTATGAGCTTGGTTGCGCTGAGGTATGGGACACACAAACCATTAACAAAAATAAAATTAACTCTATCATTTCTCAGTACAAAACCACTTTGCAAAATAAAGATATAACTGATATTCTTAATTCTAGATACAATGAACATTATAAACAATTTAATTTAACCTTGAACTATAATGAATATTTATCACTTAAAGTATCTATTTTTAAACAGCGTATTATTACTCAAATTAGGGTTTCAAGTAAAAGAGGCCTAAAAATTATGTACAAAGGCATAAAATACGAACTAGACTCCGAAAACATTTGCACAATATGCAACAAATTGGAAATAGAAAATCTCTACCACTTCTTCTGCGTCTGCCCCATTTATACAGAGTTAAGAAAATCATACTTGTCACAATATATAGCAACTATTAAAAACGATTCTGAACTATTTCAGCTTTTCGAAAACTTACATATTCATAAAATTAATAGCATAACTTATTACACCCTAAATGCTTTTAAGCTGAGGAGTTTCTGCTGTAACGAATAAAAGTTTATCTACTTAAATCTCTTACACCTTTTGTGGTACTTTGGGAATTTGTAATTCCTTATAGTTATTATAGTATTAAATTGTTATTATTATAGTGTTATTAAATCGTAATAATAAAATTATTGAATGAACAAAGACACAACCATTTAAACTTTTTACAGTCCCTATGATGGATCTGTACTGTTAGTCTTCTATCTTTCCTCATAATTATGATACTATTAAATGGCTGTTAATTTTATTAAACTATTGTTATAGTTGTATTAAATTGTTATAATTATTTATTATGTATTTTGAACAAATAATGGTATACTTTTTACACCCTCTACGGCACGTCTTTAATTGGTGTGCCTCTTTCTTTACTCATTATTATATCATTATATTGGTATTTTTATATTATTAAATTGGTATTATTATATTATTAAACTAATATTATTATGTTGTTAATATATCATTGTTGTTGTTGTTATTATTATTATTATTATTATTACATATCTGTCTACCGAAAGTTTATGGGCTAAAAGATATTACCTAATATAAATTTTGTATTATCACCAGAATTTATATGTATGTATATAGTTGTGTACCAACCTATTGTATAAAGCATTGCTTTAAAACAATAAATATTATTATTATTATTATTATTATATTATAGCTATGGCTACTTTATGAAATTTGATTTCTTTATAATTTTTTAACTCTATATCCATTTAATATTAAGTATAAAATGCAGTCAAATCGTATAGAGAATAAAATAGTCTTTAATATTTATAATAACATTAAATGTGAAAAAATGATATTTAACATAGTTTTTTCAAGAAAAACTGTTAAAATCTTCAAATGAGGGTACTTCCGGTTGTCCAATTCTAACCAAAATCTAATCAGCTCTTCACATGGATGTAACGAAGAGACATACGAAAGAATTATAATTTTTAGAATTGTAGTATGGAAGTTATCGTAGACGAAAATTTTGTTACACACACACACACACACACACACACAGACACACATACATACACACTCACACACACATACAGACATCATCGTAAAAATAGTAAAATCGTATTCTAGGGACCCTAAAACGTGCTTATTCATCAAAAACTCACCACCGAATTTTTTGACCAAAGACAATACCTTCCTTACCTAAAGGTGACGGAAGGTAAAAATAGATGCTAATGTCAAATTACGTCAAATACGTGGAATTTTATAATTGGGTTTATACTTCATTTTGGTCTTGCGTACAAGCATTGATTATAATATACTGGCGTATATACGTGATCTGGGGTACAAGGAAGTCGTGTGGTGTCCACATCAGATTTTTTTTCTTCCTGAGCGATTTCGGTTTTTGTTTCTAACATAAATACATTAAATATTAATGCATATTCAATAAGAATATTACGTAGATAATAAAATACTATTCAATAGAATAATCGCAAGAGAAATATTTATTGAAATAAATCAAGTATAAAATTGACCTATATTTTAGAGAGAAGCGATTAATTCATCAGTCTGTTTATGATTTTGTACCGTGTACTCCGTGATTCACTCAACCTCAAAGCAAAGCGTAATATTTGAAAGCAACATTAACATACACAAAAAGCCTGTCGGGTGTTGAGGGCATAAAAGCCGACAAAACCCGTACATCACAGAATTTTCACGGGAAATTTTATCAACGCGACAAAAAGGTAATAACGACCCCCCTCTGTAATCAAATTAAAAAGTCCATTTGGAAATCGTAATAAAGGCAGAAAAACACGGCAGAGCAGAGAGAAGCCGAGAGAGAGTAACCTGCAAATGTGACTTAATCTAATGCGAGTGGTGCATTAGCGCGCCTAAAAGCACCCAGATCACAGGGGGTGTACACTACAGCTGCTGGTTTGATTTGTGGATATTTGCACATGAAAGGGAAACCAAACCAAATATACGCACATGTCCAAAAGAGCAATATTTATACATATACGAGTACACATGCGTTATTATATTAACGCAAAAATAGAACTTCAGACACAGAAGTACATTTTGTTCTTGTGTTGGGATATGGCCCCGGTGTAGTAACTATAAGTGAGAACACGAGATGCGTTGACATGGCTAAGTAACTGGGAAACAAAATGGCGCTAACGCGATCCGTTACCATTTGATAGGTATTTGACAGTTGGTGGCCGGTTTTGGTTACAGATTAAAATAAGTTTCCGCTTAAACAGAAAATGTTTTGCTACAGGATGCACAACAGGGTATGGATCAAATAAAGAGAAATATAAGGCGCTTTCTTTTTGGGGGAAAATGAACTGATCTTACCTCGTACTGAACTGGAACTGCACTACTCCTAAAAAGAACAGTATATTTTCTTTAAAATACGAAGGAGAAAATAAAAACATATATAGAATTTATATTTATAATATAATAATATGCTGAATTTGCTTGTGGTTATAGTCTGTAGTATATGTGATTTGATTTTGACATATTAAATTCTTTTACCTTTGAGTATTTAAATATAGATGTATTTCTTATGGTAATGCAACATGATATAACGTTTCAAATTAATTAATTTCTTCTCTTTATGTCATTTTAATATCAAATACTTACAAAAAAGACAAAATACATAGCAGTATTATATTGACGTGAGATTGACATTCGGGATCAGTTCAGGATCTATCTGATCCTGTTTCAAAGGTGGTGCTTCGCGAGGAAGGGGACGAAGAAAATGGGTAGTACAAGATCATTTATCCTCTTTTAAAAAGAACGATTTAGGGTAGATGCGTACTACTCGGAGTTGATCTTCTTGATAAAAAGAAAGCGGCTATAGTCTTTTTAAGGTGCCAAAATGTGCATAGAAACAGGTACTAAGATTAACAAAATTCTGATTGAAAGATGTCAGTGTCAAGTGCATTTGACATATGTTTGTTTTATAATTTTATTGGAAATATAGAAATTTGTACAAAATACACTCATAGAACTGACAAAAGATAAAAGTTAATGTATTGGAAATGTAGAATATTTTGCGTTATATGTATATGAATAATTTAATATTTTAAATATTTTTGAAAAAACCGGGTCGCAACAAAACCTGACATCTAGCGGCACACTATGAACCAGCCCAGTTAGCCATTCTTCGTAATGCATTGGGATACGTCGTGCATCACTTATAAATACTACACCGTGGCTATGGCCCATGGCTGAGTCGTGAACTACTATAATAATGATTACTCAAATTCAAATCTGCTCATCAAAACATATATCGATTAATCGATTTATTAATCTCTTCTTTTAGTACTCAATGGGGCCTATTCTATATCTCAGTGGATAATATTTAACCACTGGTTAATTTTTTTAACCAATCAAGTAGGTTGACATATAACAAAAAAGGGGATTTTTAGTTGTCAAATCAATAACTATTGGATAAAAATTTTAACCAGAGGTTAATAATTAACCACCGAGTTACAGAATAGGGCCCGATAAATGTTATCTGGTAAAGTTTCTCTTCCGTTCAAAAATATCTAAACATATTAGCACACCCAATGGGCCCGTCCAAGTCTTCGGCTTTTTAGAAATTACATGTCGTATATGAATTTTGTATATAAATAAACGAAAACAAAATAAAAATTGCTATATATTTTGTATTTTTATATCGACAAAAATGTAATTAAAGTTTTTAGCGTAAAGCGCTTGCCATTTTGTGACGTCAGCGTCACTGCAGTCGTCCAGTTACCCTGTGGAAATGTCACTATAGAGTATACCATGCATATTAACACATAAATTCGCGATTGGCTTTACACATACTCTAAACACACATATATTTAATATAACGGAGTAATTTTTTATTATGATCAAAAGAAAATTTACTTTATAATATTATAATTTATGATTTAATTATTGTAATATCAATACTTGTCATTGTTGTAATCATTTAGTAAATAGGAATGTAAATATTGGATTACTTTTTATTATAAACTATGCTTTGATTACTGTAATCAACACTGTCATTGTTGTATTTAATTATAAATAGAAAATAGAAAAAGGTTTACATAAATTAACATTTAACACTTCTCCTATGCCTATTCATGTAAGTAGGTAAATCAAATAAATATATTTTTTGAAATGATATAATAACTATCTGGCTTACTATATTACCATTAGTTCGAAAGATTTTTGATCACAGTTTGTAATGGATACGTATTTTTATTCTTGCAGCAATTATTGTATATTACCATATTAATGGTAACGTATGTCGGTTCTCTCTATTTATGGCGGAGTGACGCTAACGTCACAACTTTCGCGCCAAAACTTTAATAATTATTTTAAGCGATATTAAGCATAATTTCAAGAAACCAAGAAATACGGAATTTCTATTTTTAAATGCTTGGTAACATATAAAAATATCAATAAAAATTGGACGGGCCCATTATGATGAAGAAGTCGTTATGTTAAATTAATTAATTACTTATTTTAATTACAGAATGTATGTAAGTCTACGATTTAGTGCTTAGGTACTAAATTTTCTTACGCTGTTTCTCAAATGTATTTCCCAAGATACTTCTATTCTATTTTTAGCCAATTTTGGCCGGTAAACAGTGTTATGGCATACCACTATTTTTTTTTTTTTAATTAAATGTTGCAAACTTATTTCTGTCGAAATATCACGTATATGTACAGGTTCGTACATTCGCAACGACTTCAACGGTAATACTTGCCATTAGATGATATTATACCTATGTATACAGGGTATTTCATGTAATAGTGAGTAAAAATCCTAATAAACATTGGTGCTACAACGCTTCCTAATTAAAAAAAATTCATATTAAAGATTCAACAGAATAAAACAGATAGATAAATAAAAATGAGCAAATATACTTTTGAACGTTAACAACATACATTATGTTTACAAATCATACAAATACACGACAATAGAGAATAGAACACAGCATGCATGTAATGATAGCTGTAACTCAAAAGGATGACAGCGAAATATGAAATTGATAGTTGCATTTTTAGATCTGCATGATTCATGAAAGCTAAAGGTGCATTCACAATGAGATAACACTACCAATGCCGATACCGATACTCTTACCACTAATTCTACCACTAACTGATTTTGTTGCCGTTACCTTTTGGCCATTCACAATAAGGAAGACTTACCGATGCCGTTACTACTAAACATAACCTTTCTAGTGGGTAATTCATTTCCTATCACAAAAAATATATAAAGTTTTACTAATGAATCCATAGCTGGAACTATAGGACTTGCGCTTGGTATCTTATACTAAAGAAGTAAAAATCGTCGACGTTTGTAGATAAGACCAATAAACTTGAACAGAGAACAGCAAGGAGATTATGAACATCTTATTCAAGAGATGAGGTTGTCAGACACATATGTTTTTCAATTATACTCGAATGAGTACAATTTCATTCGAAGATTAATATTTTTTGCAATGGTTTTCCAAGCTTGTTCTTTAATATTCAGGTTTCTAAAGCCAGTTATCCTTTTGTCCCATATTACAAGTTGTGATTCTATTAATATTATTAACTTTTCGTCCATTTACAAAGCAAAATTCAGTACGCCACCGTCACAAAGCATAAAAATAAAATATAACCTAGAAGAATATAACCCTAAATACACCCTGTCTATTCAAATCCGACTATGCCCGAATAGTAGCGCGGTAACCCGAAGCAGAGGTAAAAGTTTGGCTGTACCAAACATTTGTCTCTTTACCGATACTCTTACCACTGCCACTCCCGATACCTCTTCATTGTGAATAGCATCATACAAAATGTGTTAAATAAATAAGTAGAAAAATTATCAGCAAGAATTAGTGGCATCGTCATCGGTAATGAAACCTCATTGTGAATGAGGCTTAACACTTTAAAATAAATCTGCAGTCAGCAACACGTTATTTAACATATGGTTACAATGTTATAATTGGCTAATAATAACAGGAGATATAACTTATAACCAACTGTCAGTTACGAATGACATTTAGTCCCTATTCTACCACCTCTAGTTAAAGTGACTGTTTATTAACCATTAGTTAACAATTAAACTAAAGGTTAAGCGGTGCGAACAACAGTTTTAACTTCCAGTTAGCTATATTTAAAGATGGTAAGAACGATTTTGCAACTTAACCGTTGGTTAACACTAACTGTCACTATAACTAGAGGTAGTCGGAGCGAACCTAAATATCAAGAAACGAATGAAAGTATAAATCAACAAGTGTAGATAAAATAAATTTTAGAGTTATTGACGAACTACGAGCATATTGTGAGAAACTGAATTTTTTATATGTATGTTAGGTATACTTATAAAATCAGTAAATTATAGGCCATTAGGTAATATTTTATTTGTAGTAAGTATGAGAAAAGATCCCAATAAATTCACGCACATCTACTTTTTAAGACTTCCGCAATATAAGAACTATTTCATCCCTTGAACCTATCGGTTCTACCCTCGTATTCACCTGGAAATCCATTTCTCGTATTCATCCTTCATACCTGTTACGCTGGGAGCCGTATTAAGCATGCACATGAATGAAGTCAGTTCGGCTTCGAACTGAATGGACTAAGCTCTACATTCGGCATTTTACTACGCTGCACATCCGGTCAATTTCACTTACAAAAGTCACCAACTCAATAGAATTCTGTCCAAGGAATGCATTGTCACATTGAAGGTTAGGTTTTGTAATTGATGGGAAGTTTTGTGGAGTACGCAGGTTTGTAGGTGGTATTGAAAATGAATAGAAGAGTAAATTAATGTTTTGTTGCTTTAAAATTTTACAATTATTTTGAATGTAACTGCAGGTGGCAGAAAACTAGCAACTTTCTTTTTCTTCTGAATGGACTTTAGAGTAAAACTCCACCTGTAACTTTAGTAAATATAAAGGCTCAAACCGATCAATCGCGATATAGTGAACATCACAGATTTTTCGTTCGATCGCGTACAGAATGGGATTTTTATTCCGAATAATTAAAAAATACCTACTCCATTTACAAGCACAAAAATTCGGTAAATCTTTGTTATCTTACCCCAAATTTACAAGCTTATTGGGGCAAGATGACAGTTATGCACAATCGTTGCATTTGAACCGGCCTATTCTTTCGCAATCTGGGTAAGCTTCATCATGCCAGCAGGATTAACATCAATCAAACTTTATACATTCCTCAGATGATAATAAGATAAGATAAAAATGGCGAATATAGGGTGTCCCATGAAGAGGTTATGCTATCGTTATTTTAAAAACTACTCAATATTATTTTACGAAATTTGGTATTTACGGGTCTTCTTACATGACTGTTTCAACTAAAATATTCTCAAACCAGTAGCACTTCCGTTTTATCCAGAAGTCGATCCTAACTGTATTATTTTAAATGGAATACTATATTTTTACCTCCCGCTATTCTTGGTAAGGGAGGTATAGGGATCGTGTGGATCCTTCACTCTAACTGAAATACTATTATTCAGAAAATTTTGAAACCTTGTATTTCGAACTTTTTTCTGTAATGGACAGGGCCCATTAGATTTTGATGAAAATCGGATAACCGGAAATGGCACTTTACTAGAAGCTCAACATAGTTTTTCTTCGAAAAATATCTTTAAATGTTATTTTTTCGAGATTAATGTTATTATAAAAATTAAAGATTATTAAATGTTCTATAGATTTGCATTAATACTTTTTCTATATATTTTATGGATAAATTTATAAAATTATCTATAATTTAAAACCCGGAGTCTACGCTTTAAACAAACAAAACGCAGTTATTCAAATGTATGTAACTGACAAGTAAATGTCACTATCAAAGAACTAATCATTTCAAAATAATATTAGTAAAGTTTAAAAAAGAAAAAAGTAAATAGAACAATAGAAAAGGAAATCAATACAGTTTCCAGCATAAGTATATATATATATATATATATATATATATATATATATATATATATATATATATATATATACTTATGCTGGAAACTGTATTGATTTCCTTTTCTATATATATATATATATATATATATATATATATATATATATATATATATATATATATATATATATATATATATATACTTATGCTGGAAACTGTATTGATTTCCTTTTCTATATATATATATATATATATATATATATATATATATATATATATATATACATATATATACTTATGCTGGAAACTGTATTGATTTCCTTTTCTATTGTTCTATTTACTTTTTTCTTTTTTAAACTTTACTAATATTTTGAAATGATTAGTTCTTTGATAGTGACATTTATTTGTCAGTTACATACATTTGAATAACTACGTTTTGTTTGTTTAAAGCGTAGGCTCCGGGTTTTATATATATATATATATATATATATATATATATATATATATATATATGTAGGTATGTATTTAGATTATTAAAATAACGATTAACGGAAATTTTTGCATATGAAACAAAAATATTTTACTCATGATCAACCACTTCCGGGTTAATTTAAGTTTTTTTTCTTTGATATTTTCTGTAAGAACGGCCACTTTTTATCACTCGATATCTCGAGATTCGAATCGAATTTCTATAATCTGTAAAAACAGTTTTATAAAGAAAGCTTTTGTTTACACTAGTATAAATTAATAATCGACAATTTTTGAAAAATGTACTTTCAACGAGAACGTGAAATTGAAGTTCAAAAAGTTTAAAAAAACTCAGGTTAAATAGAACACCCCATTTTTTAGGTATTATTTAATTGAATTCTTCGTTGAAAAATAGAGGAAGTTTGAAAGTTTTAGTAAAATGGAAAATATATAAATATTTACATATTTTCCATTTTACTAAAATCTGTCAACTTTCAACATAGGACATGCTAAACAAACTACCACTATTTTTCAACGAAGAATTCATTTAAATAAAAAAATGGAGCGTTCCATTTTAAAAAAACCTGAGTTTTTTGAATTTTTAAATTTCACGTAGAAATTACATTTATCAAAAATTATCGATTATTAATTCTTTCAGAAGTTTTCTTTATAAAACTGTTTTTACAGATCATAGAAATTCGATTCCATTCTCGAGATATCTTGTGATAAAGAAGTGGCCGTTCTTATAGTAAAAATCAAAAACGTTAAATTACACCGGAAGTGGTTGAGCATGATTAAAATATTTTGGTTGTTTCGTATGCAAATTTTTTCGCTGAATTCAAGGGTAAAAAAAATATAACATTCCATTTAAAATAATAAATTAGGGTCTACTTCCGAATAAACAAGAAGGGCTACTGCTTAGAGAATATTTTAGTTTAAACGATCAGGTGGGAAACCCCTAGATACCAAATTTCCTGTATAGGGTAATGTAAGAAAATACAAATTACAAAGAACACCATAGCGGGCCATCCGGCTGAACATATAATTTTATTATAATCTCTTCTTCAACAAAGTCCGATCCGCTAGTTTTTCTTTGCGTATATTCTGAACTCCATTAATTAGTAAGTAACTATTAGTAGTAGTAGTGTTGCTAAGTAATATCCTGTACATCATGTAAATGTCTAGTCTACTTATTTACGGCAAAGAGCCTAACAGATTTCATTTTGCGATAAGTTAAATTGTTAATAAGATTTTAAGTGATTTCCTAAGAAAGTATAGCGTGCCATGCATATAGAGTTACTTATTTTATGATTGTGTGAATTCTGCATTCGTTTCTGTCTCGTACCGAAGCTCTTACTCTTACACTTGTCGAAAAATGATGCTTTTCTGGATTTTTACCTCTCGCCGTACTTGATAAGGGAGATATAGGGATTACGTTAAAAAGAACAAATTGAAATTTTGATAAACAAGCACGTATTGCGGTTCTTAGAATCTTAAAATACTAAAATTTACTACGTTTATCTCGCAGCGATATAATCCATTTAAGAATCTAGTGACTTAAAACTAACTCTTAATTCCACTTTGTTTATGTCGCATGTTTTAAAGTGATTACAGGATAATTAGCGTTTATCTGCTGTTAAACAAGAAAATTTTGCGGACGACTTCGCATCACTTTACAATAATAATATGAAATCGCTCACGATTTTGCAGTAAACCTCGAAGCAAACAGTTTCTAGAAGTGTAGTAATGAAAGGGTATATAGTACTGACTAAAATGAGTAAAAAAGGCTTAATTAGAATCTAAGAAAATTGACAAAGATAGTGATTGAACAAAATTTTGTCTCTGTCAGTAAATAGACTATAAAAAAAACAATAAAATTTTATATGAAACATTTTTCTCAATTTCTAATAGTAACGAAGTCAAGATTGCCACAACATTTAACTTTAACAATTAATTGATTTAAAAAAAAAACAAAAGCACATCTATGTTGACCTCTGAAAGGTAAACAAAAAGTCTTATTTAATTAAAGTCGTAACTCTTATAGTTTTCGAGATAGCAGAGTAAACCCGTAAAAATTAATTTTTCACTGTCTTATATCTCGTGAACTATTGAAGATCGGACCTATGAAGATCAAGCCTTTTTTACTCATTTTAGTCAGTACCTACTATATGCCATTTCATTTTTTCCTGAAGTATGATAACACCCTGTATATATTATATATATATATATATATATATATATATATATATATATATATATATATATATATATATATATATGGGTGTCTCATGCCGACCGACACATAAGAGATTAACATGTGAAATCAGTTAATTGTGAATAGTATCTCTCCAGTGAAAGATATTACGTTGAAAATTTGTGTACTTACTGGGGAATACTAATTCTATGGATTACAGTCCAAATTAGTCAATTTAAGTGTGTAATATCAGAAAATAATAAGAAAATTTGTAGAATTTCCAGGACTGTTGTTCATACCTTGGAAAAAATAGTTACCAAGTAACAGGTTAAACAGCGTAGTGGTAGCGTACACGCTTGATAATAAAACAAAATCGGAGAGATTGGATGCGGAACCAGCAGCAGCAAAATTTAATTTTTAAATTATTTTACTATATAATGTGTTTTTATTTTTTTATTGAAATTGAATAAAATGGATACGTTAGTTTTTATTATAAATTTTATTGTAATTATTTAACTGTATGTTGTAGGTAATCAATGTAATTCAGATTTTACAAAACACATATAATTTATACTTTAACTAATATTTATATTTTATTAAAAGTCAATCAAAGATATTACTAAAAAATATTTTAAGTAAAAAAAAATTTTTGCTGCTGACTGGTTCCGAACCCAGTCTCTCCGGGTTTTATTTATTACCAAGTTCACACGCTACCACTATTTGTACTGTTAGTTAGTAACCATTTTATCTGGTATACGAACAATAATTCTAAAAATGTTCTTAATTTATTCTATTATTACACATTTAAATTGAATAATTTCTGTAATCCGTAGAATTAATATCCTTCAATGAGTATACAAAATTTCAGCTTAATATCTTACACTGGGAAAGTACTATTCACATTTAACTAATTTCACATTTTAATCTCCCATGTGTCGGCCTAAGACACCCGGTATAATATAATATATTAAAATTATTTTAAAAAAACTTGGTAATTTCAAGTCGGTTAGTTAGCCTAACCCATTAAGTGACTTCACTTAGCGCTAAACTGACTTGTTTATGTCAAACATTTAATCCGCTTAACTCAAGCTAGTTAGAATTTAAGTGGATAAACTAGTGCGAAATAAATGTACAGTCAATAACCATAAAAATCAAGTTCATTTTAATTTCAATTAAATTTTCCTCAATTTCTTTGCTATGTAAGACTATAAAATGTTTACACGGTTGAATTCACACTAATAAAATACTCTATCGAATGAGCTTAAAAAATATATACCATCCCATTTACAAAAATATAACTGTGTGTTACAACCACTGGTTTAAAAAAATTAATTTTCTTGATTAATCGGAAGTCCCCGTGGTCTTCTATAAGATTGTCTTATAGTATTTTATTGTCTTTAATAATACAGAAATTATTTGAGGTAGCTCGTTTTGCTGTTACAAACAGGGACCGGAAACCGAATCGAACCCGAACCGAAAATCGTTCCGAACCCACCTTGTTTCTGAACCTGAACAAACCTGCACCACTGTTAATTTGGTTGACAGTTGACATGAACCCAAACCGGAACTGAACCCACTATTTTCGGGTTCAAAAACCCGAGTTCATTGAACCAACATTTTTCTTTACTTCTGTACCACATAGTTGCATATAGGATTAGTTCCGTACTGAAATAATTACCTTTAAAACAAAACCTACATTTTTAATATTTTATTTCATTATTTGGAGATGAAGAAGATTTATTAGAAAGGTAGTGAAAAATAATGTACAAGCCTAACCAGAAATACTAAAATTAAAATAAACCTAATTTACAAGTACATAGTTTTTAAAAATTATAGTCTTCGAAAGATTTCTAAAAACTGCTAATATATTAAATTTTTGGGAAGATCAAAAATTGTTACACTGTGAAATTGCACAAATATAGTTAGCTACATAAGTTAGTGTGGAACGGGGACTTTCTGCACTGAAATTCTTTTTGCAACTTCAGCCAGCAAATATGTCTGAAGAAATGTTATTTTGATAATCAGAATTAATGAAAATTTCTTTATAATATAACTTTATTGGTTCGAATATTTTTCATGTAAAAAATTGTTTTTGTGTTTCATTTTTATTATTTACCTAATAGAGTAATATTATTTGGTTATTATTGAGCAGATCGTCTTTTAATTACCATACCTACTCGCATGTACTATTCTTTTAATTTCAGATACTTATATAATTTTTTATTTTTCGAACCCGAACCGGAACGAACCCGTACCGAATCACCTAAAACTATTTTTTCTGAACCCGAACCGAACCTGAACCCAATTTATTTTCATTTCTGAACCCAAACCGAACCCATTTTTTGCGGTTTCCGATCCCTGGTTACAAGTAAACCTGTATACTGCTGCCTATTGCGATAGATAAAACAATTATTTTTAGTACATATTCATTTTATGAAAACTGTAACCAGATGTGAATCAAATGTATTTTGTCTTCCATTACATCAGATTTACTAAAAATTTCACTACATACTACGAGCACAAAAAAAAACTAAAACGTATAAGTTTTTCACATTAATGAACAAAAATATACATGAAATTCATTAAATATTTCCCGCAGTCAAACCACATAAATACTCAAAGCATCACACACTGCTGTTCACTGTAACTTGAAAAAGGTTTTCGGGCTGTTCATTTGCAAAATTTGTATCGTTTTTTAACCGGTTGTGGTAGAAGGTGAACAGGGTTGAATTTTATTTCGTACGAGGTGTCATTTTGCAACACAACTTTATTAATTACTGCACTTTGATGTATGGTAAACATTTAAGAGGGCGTACATCATAACATTGGTCGACACAGGACGAGATTTAGAGCGAATTTTAATTAAAATTTTAAATGAAGTTCCCAGCTCTTCAGATATTTAAATCGGAATCCCATACTCTAGATGGCTCTGAAAAAATGACATAGAATATATTAATTCCCAATCGAGTTTTTTTTAATATTTATCTATTTTATATGCAAATATTCGATAAAAGCGAATTTGCATAAAATCTGACTGATTTTATTAACTTTAAATTAATAGTTTTCGATTTTAATTGACTTTTTTTTAATTACGATGAAATGAATACCAGTATCAATCAATCTTGTCCAATTCAAATTTATGTTTTGATGATAATTGTTCTTTATTACTTTCCTGCTATTATAAAATATTTTATATGGCGTTCACACGATTTTTTGTCACATATCACTGACTATTAATATTAATGTGCACTTATTTATTCTATATATTAACTGTGGATCAATATATTATAAAAAAATAAATTATATACTTGTAGTCAGTCAATAAATTTTAACGTCCATTTGTCATATAGGAATGCAAATTTAAAATATAACTGTATTTAATGGGATATGTTAAATTATGAAATTTGCATTCAATAAATAAATAAAATATATCATCACGCTACCTGCGGGTAGCTATATCCTTTTCAAAGATAAAATGTTTCTATTTAAGTAAATTTAGTGTATAAATGACATTTTAGTTTTATAAAAATCTGATGTGCCCTGCACATTACCTTCCGTCAGTTGCATATATTTTGTACAAAATCCATACAGAAAGTTTCTTGTAGAAGATTCTATAATTCAAGTAAATTACCTTCTGTCAATTCTATGTATTTTGTACAAATTCCATACAAACAGTTTCATGTACCTAAGAGATTCTATATTTCCAGGAAAATTATAACACAAACATATCAATTGCACTTGACACTGACATCTGTCAATCAGCATTTTCTTAATACAGTAGCGATTTCCATGGCTAGAGCATAGCTAGCTGCTTTATGAAATTTAATTTCTTTATAATTTTATATCCATTGAATATAAAGTATAAAATGTAATCAAATCGTATAGAGAATAAAATATTCTTTAATATTTATAATAACATTAAATATGGAAAAATGATATTAAACATTGTTTTTTTTTTCAAGAAACACTACCGCTACAACGTCATCTATGTCTGCGAATTTATTCATATTTTTTGTTAAAAATATATATTTCTGATTCATTCAAAGCACAGGGAAAACACATGTCAAAACTAAATACTATCAAATGAGTCAAAATCTCAACAAGCACCAGCAAAATAGGTAGTGCTGTATGAGGCGCCGTTTGGGCCAAAATAAAAGTTTCTGTAATATATATATATATATATATATATATATATATATATATATATATATATATATATATATATATATATTAATATTATTATTATTATTATTATTATTATTATTATTATTATTATTATTATTATTATTATTACCTAATATATGTAAAATTTCGTGATATATAATATTTTGCCATGTTGATATAAACAATTTTCATTATGATATATAGAATTTTTACTTCTATGAAATGCCGCAATATAATGAGGGCGCTCACTTTTGTGCTTTTATCTACTTATGTTGGCAACATGCGTTTTATTTCCTGTCTAGATTTCTGTGTTACCGACTCACGTTGGACACTCGATTAACCGTTTGACATTTCAAATCTGGCTGTGTGAATATGGTATGAACTAAAGTTGACCAAACTGGGCTAAACTAAGGGTCGAGTTGTTTTTGTTTAGTATAGTAGTTATCTAATCCTCCTTGTATCTAATCAAACAAACTAATATTTACGCATTCTAAATTCGAAACCAAACCTCAATGTGTATAAAAATACATCTTGGATCTAACCAACCCTAAATCGTTGTCAACATAAGTAGATAAAAGCACAAAAGTGAGCGCCCTCATTATATTGCGGCATTTCATAGAACTAAAAATTCTATATATCACAATGAAAATTGTATATATCAACATGGCAAAATATTATAATACCTATTATATATCACGAAATTTTATATATATATATATATATATATATTACAGAAACTTTTATTTTGGCACAAACGGCGCCTCATAGTGCTGAATAGGCAAGGATGGAAGTGAGTTACCTCACTTTGACTCAGTAACGCACGGCCAATTCGAACGACAAAAAGACTGTGAAGTGAAGTGAGCTAAGATTAAGTGAGATTTGTGGTAAATCGAACACAGCTATACTTTTTTGTCGATACAAATTTGAAAAAGTTGGGCTCGTATAACTAATAACTAGAATTTAAAGAAATCTGCATTCTTTTTCTTGTCCTTTACACATATGTTTACAATACAATACAAATACAAAGTAACAGTAAACTGTAACACCATTATAATTTTCTTTTCTATTTCTTTCAGTATCCTATTTCTCAACTTGCACAATTTAAGACCCCTAACCATTTCCCATTCTCGCAAACAACAAAAAACATTTCATTGAATGCCGTATGTTTTCCTGGGTTGTATTTTATTGTTGTGTGCAATGTATACAGTTTCCCCGCATTGACGTAGAAGTCTTTTGATCCAGAGGCGTAACAAGCTACGGGACAGGCGGGCCCGCCCCCTATAAACGTAGTGGCACTGTGCATTAGCCCCCTAGAGGCGGGGTGAAATAAAGAACAGGGAGAATGATTGCTGAGTTAATGTACTGGCGATTATTTACTACTGGGATTGATGCATAGTTTTATACAAAAAAAGGAGAGTGGTGTAAAAGAGTAAAAAGAATAGATTCATATATTATGAATTGAATAGCTCAGACTTCAATTTAGCTATTGTTATTTTATGTGAGGGTAAACTATATAGTAATTAGAGTGATTTTTTACGCTTGTTGTGGCATCCCTGTGGACTGCTATCTGAGGCCATATAGCTTAGTCCTTCCCATACCATAATTCCAAATGACACTGTTCTGCAATCCATCAATCTGGAGTAGCTGCATTTCAAATGAAGATGTGTGTATGTTCCTCACTCCGAAAATTACATTGTAAAAATTGTAAGATAGGATTAGGTATTGAAATCAAACTATAGTAAACTTATTATACTATTAGAAAAATATGAAATTCTAAAAAAACGTTTTACAAAACAAACCTTTTAAATGAAACAATAGAATATCCAGAACCGCACATATTTAAATTTCTCCCGCCTTTCACCCAACTTCACAACTATCGAAGGTCAACTCCCCCTACAAATAACTCCACACTTGCTTCATAATTCAGTCATCTTCCTTACGCCCAAGTTTTTCATACAATTTTTACAATTTTATTCTATAACTTCAATTTTTTCATATCTTTACTGAAAACCAACATTTGACAAACCATTTAAAATGCTACTTTATAAATGACATCGATTGTAAGTATATTCTCTCAATATAAACATTTTTACATTTTTTACACCTAGCCGGCACATGTGCTTAACCTATAAAAATTTGAAAAACATCCATTTAATTTTCCCATAAAATACGATCCTTTCTTAATTTTTTCAACAATTTCTAACGATCATTTTTATAAAAATTCAGTCTCACATTAATTATATATATATATATATATATATATATATATATATATATATATATATATATATATATATATATATATATATATATATATATATATATATATATATATATATATATATATATATATATATATATATATATATATATAACAAAATACTAAGTTTAAATCCTTTATATAAACAGAACCTCATATATGTACCTACAATTCTCTTCAACATATGTTTTATATATAAAAACTATCATTTATAAATATTGTAATTACATGTATTTTTATGTATTTTAGCTTAGCCTGATGATGGCACAAAAAAGCCGAAATCGATCGCTGCTAATCGAATAAACTTATAATTAAATATCTATTCTGCTTTTTCAATACCTAACCCTAATATATAATATGCAGAAGAATATGGAGTATTTTATCAATAAAGATGTAAGATTTAACTTCTTTTCAACTATAAAAACTGAAACTTATGAAGCTAAAGCTGCGTCCCCACTACATAGGCTCATCCGAACGTTGTCGCATTTCAATTTTGTTTTTAGATTCATCAAAGAAAACCAAAATTTCTGTTAAATTATCATGGCTCTTATGCCCATCTTTATCATTTTTATTACTAAAGTACCAAAGAACGATACAATCGGCAAAAGGCAATGCAAGTTACAAAATAAAAATGAATAAAATCTGTGCAGTGATTTAGATGTAGTTTATAAAAACAATATAGTTTTAGGGACTTCGGTATAGAATATAATTATTTATAATTTTTATTTGAAAACCAAACTTCTGTCAGTTCAAACGATACGCATTTCTTTGTAATTTTGTTTAAATTACTACATATGAGCAATATTTAAAGAATTTCAATTTGATTTTACAGGTTACTTAACATGCAAAATAAAATCTGATGTCTGATTTAGGTGTAGAATTTAAATCTCTATATCATTTATATGAAATATTTTTATCTAAAAATAAATGGAAAGTAAACAAAATCTAATTTGTTGTTCCAATAAATAGAAAAGTCTGTAATATCAAATTTTAGATTATACTTTCTGTTTTTCCTCGAAAATCTGTTAAGAGCTCCAAATTAAGTACCACTTCCGGTTTATCATATAGGTATAGACAAAATATAATGTTGTTTCAATTTATACACGAGTTTTAAATACCAAATTTGAGAAGTTTTGAATCATGTTTTAAATATTTTATCAAGAAAATCTGTTTATAGCTTCCTGTAAAGTAGTACTTCCGGTTTGTTAATTTTAGAAAACATCTAGTTTGTTGTTCTCATTAATATAAAAATCTTAAATACCAAATTTGAAAAGTTTTGGATTGCATCAATTAATTTTTCACGAAAATCTGTTCAGAGCTTCAAATAAAGTATCACTTCCGGTTTATGAAATTTAGCCAAATCTAATATGTTGCTTCCCTTTACATAAAAGTCTTAAGTACTAAATTTGACAAGTTTTGGAGTACACCATAATACATTTTTCACGAAAATCTGTTCAGAGCTTCAAGGAAAGTATCACTTCTGGTTTATTAATTTTAGCCAAACTCTAATATGTTGTTCCTCTTGATATAATAGTTTTAAATACTAAAATTGAAAAGTTTTGGATTAAATTTAATATAGTAGTCTTTCATTAAAAACTGTTAGGGGCCTCATTTATCACTTCCGGTCATCCAATTTTACCCTAAATTTAATCAACTCTTTATATAACTGCAGAAAGCTTAAATACAGAAAATAGAAATACACACGCACACACACACACACACACACACGCCCGCACGCACGCACGCACGCACGCACACACACACACACATACACACACACACACACACAGACACACACACACACACACACACACACACACACACACACACAAACACACACAAACACACGCGCGCGCACGGGCACGCGCACGCGCACGCCCACACGCACACACACACGCACACGCACACGCACACGCACACGCACACGCACACGCAAGCGCACGCGCACGCAGACGCACACGCACACGCACACGCACACGCACACGCACACGCACACGCACACGCACACGCACACACACACACACACACACGCACACACACACACATACACACACACACGCAAGCACATATGCACAGACATCATTGTTTTATGCAAATGTCATTGAAGCATTTGTGAATTTTTTGTCTACAAATTTGTAGTGAAAATTAAAATTTTAAATGTAGTTAGTACAATAAATCGATTCACTATTAAATTCTTCGTGTTGTCAGTATATAATTTTCGATGTGAAAATTGTGTCAAGATTATGAAGATGGAATTTGGTGGTTGACAACTGTCAAAAATGAAAAACGGGTCAAGCAGAAGCGTCCTCGTCGCGACCCTGGGTACTGGTTTTTAATCGGTAGATAATTCTGCACCAACGAACTAGTATTCTTCAAGTGTAGCCAAGAAGCGAAAGACAAATTAGTGATTTTTGACTTTTTGCTATTGTTATTATATTAGTTCGACACGAATAAATAAATCATTGTAAAAATAGTAAAAAACGTGTTGTAGAGACACTAATCCGTGTTTGTTCACTGAAAACTCACCATCGAATTTTTGGACCGATAACATTACCTCCCTTACCTACGGTATGACGGGAGGTAACAAGAGAGTCTGGCATGTTGAATTTCTCTTTATCCTCTTTATATGGTTTCGCGTAAAATGTATTACTGAAGATGAAGATGCGAACATTATTCTCGAAATACGTAATTTTTATTTCCACTTAATTTTACGGTTAATGGTAATTAGAAAGACTATCAATTTTGCTAGTCGTAATGAGAGGTACAAATTTCCTATAAAGGGTCTGTACAGCTTAAGAATCAGAGATATAATATTATAGCGTACACAACATAAAAAATACAAGAAAAACATTAAAATATAACATATTTGCTATAATTCTTGTCATATGTCATTTAAAATACATTTAAATATGTTATTTTTACAAGTATGAAAATATGTTAAATATAATTTTAATAATAAAATAATATGTATAACTGACGTGATGACATACCTATTTGTATTTATTTCTGTAATAATGTAATTTTTAACAAATGTATTCACATGCATGTATGATATTTTTATTTGCGTACTCTGTCATCAGCAAACCATTTGCATCGTATTAGTTTTGTCTGCGCAGTGGAGCTCACATTAAAATAAACACAAATACATCATCATTATCATATCATTTTTCCGGTTCAGTGAATGTTCTGCAAAGTGCAGAGTGAAAATAAATAGCGTGTATCTGCATTTGATAACTATTTTTTCTCTTTTTCGCTAAATCCATAATGGGGGCTTTTTAATTTAAATTAGCAGAGAAATATGATGTTGCCCAGCACATTACTTTGTCTTTTGTAAGATAAAACATATTTACAATTTCATTAAAAATTATGGACTGAAAATTACCAGTTTTTAATCTAAAAGACTCGAAACATTCTCCACAAATTCTAATCCTTGTGCCGTATCAATAAATATACACAAACTAGGCTTGAACTGTATTAAAATAATCTCATAGTGTAATTTGTAGTTTCAAGTTAAACATCGGAACTTAAAATTTAAAAAAAGGAATCTAATAAGTGGACAGGCAAATTCTTACGCAGATGCTTC
Source organism: Harpalus rubripes (assembly GCA_963082715.1). Classification (NCBI taxonomy): domain Eukaryota; kingdom Metazoa; phylum Arthropoda; class Insecta; order Coleoptera; family Carabidae; genus Harpalus; species Harpalus rubripes. Next base: position 14,792,855 of record OY720454.1, read on the forward strand.
GTTTTAGAGATATTTGCATTTAAGTGTTATATGGACGTTACTGTATTCTTACAAGATATTCAAATTTTAATAATAAATATTCATAAATTTCAAAAGTTTATTTTAAAAAATGATCAATTATATACATACCACTTTTCAAAATTTGTTCAAAGGATGGCCTTGCCCTTTGAACACGTAAACAAGCTTGGCATCGATTCGTTAATGATGCAGTTGCAAATGTTATGTGATTATATTTTCTAAATCAATTTTAAGAATTCTTAGCAACTTACAAATAAAATATTTATGAATAGCTTTTAATATATAATCATAAAATAATAGTCATTTACATAAGAGTCAGGAAAATGGTACTGTAACGTTTTTATTTATTTGGGTGAAGTGTAAATATTAGACAATTATAATTAATTAAAATAAATGACGATAAATAAATATTAAAAAGATAATAACAATGACGATTACTAATATTAAGCAATTATTAAATACTATTTTAAGACTACAAATATAATGAACTAAACACTAACACTATTTATTTATTTAAACAATTAACAGGCCTATTTACTTACACGATATTACTGATTATTTATTTCCTTTCACATCGTCTGTATATTCAACTGCTCGTACAGAATTCACACCTTTCACATCACTGTCAAACTCACTCATGCCTTACTTCTTACTGTCTGTCATTCTGACGGAGTAATGCTCTACTCGTATTAGTGTTTTCAGCTTACAAAGTGCAAGTGCGCACTGAGTGCAACATATCACGTGACCACACTGAACGAGTTCTGCCCTCATGCGGTGACAGTGCAGTTTAAACTGAAAACGATTTTGTTCAGCGGCCATATTTGCACTGACACCATTGCACTTACCTAGGGAGTTAGTGTACAAAAGTCGCACTGAGCCAGTGCACGGTGCAACTTTTTTAAAGCTGAAAACGCATCAGCTGACTAAAATTTGCACTCAATGACAAGCTGAAAACGCTCAGCGCAAAACAGTGCACACCAGTGCGCACTCGACTTGTAAGCTGAAAACGCTATATTATGCGAATGAATGAATTCGCACACACGTACGTCGCTTATATAGTTGCTCTTAACACCTTCTGAAACATTCTCGTGACGTCTCTAACTATATAACAATACGCGGGTAATTACGCTTATCTCCCTTTGTTTACCCAACCGCCGGCCTCACGTCGCCCGCTCATCGCGCGCTGCACTGTTATTGATCGCCTACCTAGGCTCCTCCTCCTATTAGAACGCTTTTATTCATAGGCGTCGGTTCGCATGCGCTGGCCGGGAGCTTCGCGGATCTAACGTTCTAGGTACTCTTGCGTCAAGTACGGACATTTTACTGACAAGTCATGTATTAATTTTTTTCTAAAACCTTTGATTAAAATAAAAATTAATATTGAATTAGTAGTTAAATCAGATTTTCTATACGTATCTATTAGTGCGCTTTTCTTGTTCTAAGGTAACAGAAATAAAGTAGTAAGTAAACGAAACCCAATAAATTACTGTCGGTTTTGCATTTTTGTCTGTTCATTTGCAATAAATTGTAAAGTAAATAATTACGACCAGGTTCCTTTAGACATTCTGGGATTAACATATCTAATGTCCAAAACACAACTATAAATATAAATATTCAATAAAATTTTAAATGAAACTTTTAAATGTTTTCGTGACTAGTCAGAAAAATTCAACTTTTGCGCCGCATTTTTGGTGCAAAAAATAGTACTTTCACTCCGGTTTCAGAAATAAAAAAATTATTTTAGATTACAGAATCCAAAAAAAATATCGCTCAACAAAATCTTTCAAATAGGAAAGGATATCCGAATATCGGTTTCACTACCCGAACCTGATCATTGGTTTCAATACTCGGATACGATGATCAGTTCTACTACCCGGTTGTAAAAACAAATTGGGTTCCAGCTTCCAGCTCTACAGACCCGTTATGGGCATCTGTGTACTCGGACAGTTTTGGCACCGCGTATTTAGTTCAATAATTTTTTCGATTATTGATAGGAATAATAGCACTAACAAAAATACGCTTGTGTATTCTGTATCAAGCGAACAATATTTTGTGACGGCACTGGTAAGTAACTCACTTTCCTTATATAAATATTATTTTTAATAAGGTCCTTATTATTGTGCAGATTTGAATTTATTTCACAAGTTCTATAATTTTTTTCTAAATTTCATCATGCTGCAGTTTGTAGTTACATATGTCTTTTCAAATTAAATCTATAGTACTTCATATGAGTTGTGAAATATATTTCATATTTTTCTCAAGAATTTAATACCAATTTATGGTTTATATACGGACAAAGTATGAAACACCTATATTCAAGCATTATAATTGATTGAGACGAGTCCATTTTAGAGGGTGAGAGAACTATTAGCCAAGTGTGTGAACTCAGTTCTCTCTTTGTCGTTATGCAAATATTGCGTGCAGTTAAACAACGCTCATACACTGGCATACATTAAGTATAAATGTCTCGACTTGAGATCATTTGTCTCCACTAAACCTGCGAAAATGATACGAGAAAAAATATAACCTATAAAAACTTCGTCTGCATCGTCTACTAAACGCGCAAGTAATTGGAATAATTTGTATTGTAATTATTTTCGCAAAAATGGAATTACTTTTAATTACAACCAGCATTTTTATGCTGTTTTCTTGGGATTTAACATTTTAATTATTATTTTTAAAACCAGTTTAGCAAGGAGAACCAGAAAATGTTATTTTGCTATATACGAGAGTCATTTAGTAAGAAAAGAAAAATTTACCTACATATTTTTAATGTTTTTTAATTCAAACCGACGTAAAATATTTTACCTGTAAATACAATATCTCAACTCCACTTATTCATAGAATTCTTCACGTAAGAATGGGCAACAAAAAGTGTATGATTTCTTGACGACATACGTAATTGAAGTAGTTTCTTTTTGTAATACAGATTGCAGAATTTGTTCATACAGCGACGTATGTCATAACTCTGTTCAGAAAATAATTTGGAACTGTCAACATAGATTGTATACATAGGCGCGTATTTTAGCATTGTTGTGTCTCTTGTTGATATACGTGATTTATCAATAATGCCATTAAAGGGCTAGAATAATGGTTTTGTTTTCATATGCGTTTCTTGATAAAGAAAAAGATAGTGTCCTCTAGGTGTCAGCACATATTATGCCATTCTTACGTAAAGACTATACATACTTTACATATTGTAACGTGGAACGCCCGCCGTCGCCGCCACTGTAACCGAGTGTATTTATAGCGGTGAAGTAATCGCGCTAGCAGCCGGGCGATGTAAATAAACTGGTCGCGACGTGTTTAATTACTTGCGGTCGCCTGAACCTTTTGTGTTCATTGTTATTATGCGGTCGAACATTCTAGGGCTTTTCTAGAAGATAATAGCAGCTGTATAAAAGGGACGTAGTTGTGCTCGGAAGTTAGTTAGTTACATACGCTTATTTGTTTTTAATTATAATATTGGTAATAGTAACTTTCATTATAGTTTAATAAACACTTAATTTTAATTAATAATAATTGTCTAATATTTACACTTCACCCAAATAAATAAAAACGTTACAATATTTTTGGATTGAAGTTTTCAATATACCTATTTAACAATTCCATAACAATTAAAAACGACAAATACATTTAGTCCAGAATATTCCAAACAAGATTTTTTTATTCTTTCGTTTTGTATATATTTTTTTTATTATTTTATTTTAATTTTTGTTGACTTCGTAAGGAACCAGTAAAGAGAGATTTATGTAAATACGAATAGGTAACCATATAAACTTGGTTATTATTATGTATAGAAATTAATTTGTCTGCTATTATTGTATTTTATTTTTTAAATTCAACTGCCATGGAAATCAGGTAATTACGTGGTGTATGTGGATATGTAAGACGGGATCGCGTAAGGAATAATTTGATGTATGAAGAATGTATGGTTAGGAAGAATGTTGTTAAGAGAGTAGGAATGAGCCAGTTGAGATGGTTTGATCATGTGGAGAGAATGAAGAACGAACGGTTTGTAAAGCGTATATCTTGGTGAAATTGAGGGTGTTCGATTGCGTGGCCGTCCAGTGTGTAAGTGGATAGATGTGATTGATAAAGGTTCTAAATGAGAGAAAGTTTCCGAGTGGGAAGAGAAGAAGAGCGTGTTATGGAATGTGTGGCGAAGGATGATTGTTTCGTAACTATTACTGTTGTCCGGTTGCGGTATTTCGCTACATCGGTCACTTTAATATGGTAAGAGTGGGGAATATTTGTTGTATGATGTCAGGTTAGTAAGAATGTTGTTGAAAGAGAGAGTGATTATTTTTGTGGTTGATGTTATTATTGTTTTTGTTTCGGGTTTGTGCTAACCCACTAATTGGGAAATGCGAGATTTTATGTATGTAAATTCAAGTCATCATGTAGGTACTATTATGAACAAATATCTCATTTTAACTAATTTCAGTGATAAACTGATTTGCTTTTAGCATATTTCCAAAAATTATTTTGTTGGCAATCCTGAATTGGCCATTTGAACAAACTGATACAAATTTTCTATAAAAGCAATTTAAATGAAAAATATTTTTCTGGACCAGTGGTTCTCAAAATACGGGACCTAACTTTAAAATTTTAAATGAGATCATATATTTTTTATTTGCTCATTCGTTAGAGAATTTAATTCTGAAATTAGTGATGTAATATTTTTATAATCTTATATAATGATTTTTTTGAGAAAATGCATGTAAAGTTTCATATTAATTTGATAAAAATATGGCTATAATAAGAGTGTCATGAATGGAAAAAACGAATACGTGTTAATTTTTTAACATAGAATTATATTGCCATGAAAGAAATACATGAATATTTTGTTTACGTTGACATTTATGATTACTTACAAGCACAAAATGTTCACTTCTTTAGGTCAGGGCACTCTAATTCTATGTAATAAAAGTAACATTTAGTCATTTTTTCCATTCGTGGCACTCTTATTATAGCCATATTTTAATTAAATTAGTATAAAACTTTACATGCATTTTTCTCAAAAAAAAAATCGTTATGTAAGGGTATAAAATTATGATATCATTGAATTTTGTATTAAATTCTTTAACAAATAAGCAAATAAAAAATATATGTTCTAATTTAAAATTAAAAAGTTATGTCCTGTATTTTGAGAACCACTGGCCTAAAAAAATAACTTTTCTTTTATTTAAATTTGTCTTGTAAAATAGAAATTGTTTGTCCATTTAACTATCGTCATAGCTCTTATAATTCTCGAGATAGCAATGGTGGCCCATTTAAAATGAACAGCCTGTATAATATATAACGTCGTCTTAATCATTTCTGAGTGGATCAATCTGCTTCTATTCCCATATTTTGGTAATGGCGATATGTCTACATCATTGAGGGCTCTCAAAGCTGTAGTGGAAAGAGTACTACGTGAGTCACTTTTGTGCTATTTGTATATTAGAAGTAATTTTCTAATTTCAAGTTTGATGGTCGGAATAGAATGCAAGTCGTCTAAATCACTATTGGTCACCTAACACTCACAGCTACGCGATCCCATAGCAAGAATAATTATACTCGTTTTATTATTCCAATGCAGGTGATTATTATAGTACAATAATTGTTGTAGCGTAATGTGTAGGTAAAAAATTATTTCTGTTTATACAGATAACTATAATCACCGAACAAATATGAATTTAAAATGAAATTTATATAATTGAGTAAAGGCTGAAAGCAATGCAAAATCAATCCGTTATAAAAAATTCATCATTCCTATTACAATTTTATATGATTTCGATTGTAGCTTTAGTTTTTAATTATGTTTGATTTGAAAACAGTTTCATTATTTGCTGTGTTTCATATTGGATAAAAAGCAAATCATTTTCATTCTAATTAGTACACAAGCTAATTAAAATGATATTACTCGAGCATAAAATTAAAATCATAAATGCCGTTTAAATTTTAGTTTGCCTGATTCTGTGGCATTTTTACCTTCCGCTACCCTTGGTAAGGAAGGTACCTATAGGGATTGTGCTAAAAATCGCATATCGAGATTTTGGTAAATGACCACGTTTTAAGGTCCCTAGAATCCAATTTCAACATTTTCACGATGATGTCTGTGTGTATGTGTGTGTGTGTGTGTGTGTGTGTGTGTGTGTGTGTGTGTGTGTGTGTGTGTGTGTGTGTGTGTGTGTGTGTGTGTGTGTGTGTGTGTGTGTGTGTGTGTGTGTGTGTGTGTGTGTGTGTGTGTGTGTGTGTGTGTGTGTGTGTGTGTGTGTGTGTGTGTGTGTGTGTGTGTGTGTGTGTGTGTGTGTGTGTGTGTGTGTGTGTGTGTGTGTGTGTGTGTGTGTGTGTGTGTGTGTGTGTGTGTGTGTGTGTGTGTGTGTGTGTGTGTGTGTGTGTGTGTGTGTGTGTGTGTGTGTGTGTGTGTGTGTGTGTGTGTGTGTGTGTGTGTGTGTGTGTGTGTGTGTGTGTGTGTGTGTGTGTGTGTGTGTGTGTGTGTGTGTGTGTGTGTGTGTGTGTGTGTGTGTGTGTGTGTGTGTGTGTGTGTGTGTGTGTGTGTGTGTGTGTGTGTGTGTGTGTGTGTGTGTGTGTGTGTGTGTGTGTGTGTGTGTGTGTGTGTGTGTGTGTGTGTGTGTGTGTGTGTGTGTGTGTGTGTGTGTGTGTGTGTGTGTGTGTGTGTGTGTGTGTGTGTGTGTGTGTGTGTGTGTGTGTGTGTGTGTGTGTGTGTGTGTGTGTGTGTGTGTGTGTGTGTGTGTGTGTGTGTGTGTGTGTGTGTGTGTGTGTGTGTGTGTGTGTGTGTGTGTGTGTGTGTGTGTGTGTGTGTGTGTGTGTGTGTGTGTGTGTGTGTGTGTGTGTGTGTGTGTGTGTGTGTGTGTGTGTGTGTGTGTGTGTGTGTGTGTGTGTGTGTGTGTGTGTGTGTGTGTGTGTGTGTGTGTGTGTGTGTGTGTGTGTGTGTGTGTGTGTGTGTGTGTGTGTGTGTGTGTGTGTGTGTGTGTGTGTGTGTGTGTGTGTGTGTGTGTGTGTGTGTGTGTGTGTGTGTGTGTGTGTGTGTGTGTGTGTGTGTGTGTGTGTGTGTGTGTGTGTGTGTGTGTGTGTGTGTGTGTGTGTGTGTGTGTGTGTGTGTGTGTGTGTGTGTGTGTGTGTGTGTGTGTGTGTGTGTGTGTGTGTGTGTGTGTGTGTGTGTGTGTGTGTGTGTGTGTGTGTGTGTGTGTGTGTGTGTGTGTGTGTGTGTGTGTGTGTGTGTGTGTGTGTGTGTGTGTGTGTGTGTGTGTGTGTGTGTGTGTGTGTGTGTGTGTGTGTGTGTGTGTGTGTGTGTGTGTGTGTGTGTGTGTGTGTGTGTGTGTGTGTGTGTGTGTGTGTGTGTGTGTGTGTGTGTGTGTGTGTGTGTGTGTGTGTGTGTGTGTGTGTGTGTGTGTGTGTGTGTGTGTGTGTGTGTGTGTGTGTGTGTGTGTGTGTGTGTGTGTGTGTGTGTGTGTGTGTGTGTGTGTGTGTGTGTGTGTGTGTGTGTGTGTGTGTGTGTGTGTGTGTGTGTGTGTGTGTGTGTGTGTGTGTGTGTGTGTGTGTGTGTGTGTGTGTGTGTGTGTGTGTGTGTGTGTGTGTGTGTGTGTGTGTGTGTGTGTGTGTGTGTGTGTGTGTGTGTGTGTGTGTGTGTGTGTGTGTGTGTGTGTGTGTGTGTGTGTGTGTGTGTGTGTGTGTGTGTGTGTGTGTGTGTGTGTGTGTGTGTGTGTGTGTGTGTGTGTGTGTGTGTGTGTGTGTGTGTGTGTGTGTGTGTGTGTGTGTGTGTGTGTGTATGTATGTGTGGATCCTCCAGTCTAACTCAAATACTATCATTCAGAAAATTTTGAAACTTTTTATTTCGACCTTTTTCTATTACGGAAAGAGCCCATTAGATTTTGGTGTAAATCGGATAACCGGAAATGGCACTTTACTAGACGCCTGGTAAACGCCCGCACGGTACAAATGTCATCATCATTACCGATATCTGCGTACAAAGCAGCGTACAAAGCAGATTGGCACACCCAGCAATGGGTAATATGCCGTGATGATATATTTATTTATTTATTTATAAAAATTAAAGATTATTAAATTTTCTACAGATTTGTATTCTGAGCTTTTCTACATATTTTATGGATAAATTTATAAAATTATCTATAAAGCCGGATCCTATGCTTTAAACAAACAAAACTCTTTGATTACGCAGTTACTCAAATCATGTATGTAACTGACAGATAAATATTACTCTCAAAGAATTAATCATTTCAAATTAATAATGGTAAATAGAACAATAGGAAAGGAAATCAATACAGTTTCCAACATAAGTAAATATGTAGGTATATATATTTAGATTAATATACATTAACTATTCACAAAAAAGTTTAAGCTAGTCCAAATTTATGGATTAGTGAATTATATTCTATCCCGGTATTTAAAATCTTAATTTTATTATCAAAAAATATAGTTACTTGGATTAGATTAGACTGTATTTTAAGAAGTAAACTGCCAAAATTAGAGTAAAATTCGGGAATCCAAAAATAAGGATTAGCTTAGTATTTTTTGTGACTCGCTTTGTATATGGCGGGAGGTATAGTGTTGGCCACACCAGATTTTTCATACGGAATTCTTATTCAGAGCTATACATACCCCGACAAATCTCACAACAAAAGATGCTAGGTATGCGATATTATTACTATACATCAAGGTGACAAATTTCACAAAGAATTGCAGACAAACAACGGTGCAGATCACCAAGGGAAACTATGAAAGGAAGCGGACACCTTTCTACAAACATCCCTGCCGCTTTGCTAAACCTTAAACGGCTGTTACACGACCAGAAAATTGTAAACTAACTTATCTTTGATGCGTGAATGAACGACATAGATTCGTTCTGTATATTCAGTTCATATCCGGTGGTAGTGATTGTCCGATTCGAAGAATAAATACAAATGTACCGATGATGTCACTATTGACATTTTAGCAGAAAATGACTTTCAGATGTGAAAGACGTACCTACACATATCGGTTTTGTATATTTCGTTTATCTATTATTGAAACTTTTCATTTCTTTTATAAGAGTATATTTTTGGATTCAAGCTTCAATGTTGTTTATAACAATTTATTGTTGTGAGTACATATTTGACAACGTTTCCGCCTTGGTTAAGGCCATTATCAAGTCTGTTATACAATAAATAATATTAATAATGGCTATACATTGTTATAATAAAAATTAAATTGCCTTACCAGACCATGCAATTTACATATAGTCAAAAATTCTATGAATGAATTGCATATAAAATAGAATTTATTTTATATATTTTGAAACCATGTGTAAAAAGTTCAACCCAACCTGCGCAGGTTGCGGAGTCAAGTTGACTGAGAATAATTTTTTTTTACAGTTCTGCATGAAGGTTACAAATAAGTACAGTGTATAGTTATAAATTACATTGAAACTTGAATCCAAAAATATACTCCTATAAAACATACTCCTCAGCTTCAGAAACATTTCATCTAATCTATCTATCCAGGACTAGGGTTGATCCATTTTTTCGTCGTTTTTGGAAATTTTACTTCACTTCACCACAACCATGGATTTCTACGCGTCTCTACACGATTGTTACAAACAGGAACAGGTCCGATATTTTCATCTAATAATCCTAACTGATCGATAACCAAATTTATTAGGTACAGTAAAAATTTTGATGTCTGATCAAGGTCATCTATGAATTGTATGAATTGATTTTAACATCGCTCATTCAGTAGTGTCGCTTACTTAGTTTTTATGAGGCTATACAAAATAATACTGTTATTTTTTATTTTATTAGTATAAAAATATATGTTACAGTAAAAGCATTCAAAATTCAAAACTAAGCCATCTGTATTAGCAAAATGTAAAACCGAATAAATGTAAAAAATAAGATAGACACAGACAGAAAATATCGTTATTCGCACGGCTATGAATGAAGGTAATATATCTAAATTAATAAATAAACTTACGTTATAGCAAAAATATTGTCAACAACGAGCATCGTTTTAAAATGGAATGTCCTAGCTTAGTCGAAACAATATGAATTTTTGAAACACAAGGCCAAAATTCAGAATTTATGTATATTGTACGAAAATAGAAAACTTCAGTTATGGTTAATAAATAAAATTCATGTTGCTATAAATCGTGACGTCAAGTTCTTATCAGCACAAATGAAATCATTTACCCGCAATTTTGAATAAAAATACAAATGAAAATCGGCATATCCGATAAAGATCTAATGTTTGTGAATGTAAAGAATGAAATCAAGTCACGTACGAAAATATCTACCAGTACTGTAACTTATCTTTCATATGTGAAAGACTAAAATTAGTTCTCTTTTACTCATATTTAGCACATATCCTGTGCCGATCGTATAATGTTTGCGATTGTCGGCTGGTAGCTAACTGCTGAGAATAAATAACAAGGGGCGAATCCAGTCACCATTGAAATCAATCGTTTAGATATTGTTTAGCAGGGACACGTGTTTCACTTTTGTTAGAAATGTGAATAGTAGAAATGGGAGGAATTGTCAGATTTATTTAAATGACAGCTATTTCTATTCTTCTGTTCCAGTCACATAGAAATTTATTGAGCTTTAAGCCCAAATATAATTTTTCATGCATTTAATGTCACATGGTCCAAATTAAATTTCAAATGGATATACACAGCAGTAGAGCATTTTATTGAGATACTAGAATATAGAATATATAGCGAGGTCGGAGTATTAGTTGACAGTTATCACATTTATACATGACAGGAAACAATTAAGAATTAAATAGCACGATTGCTATTAAAACTATGTTTGTTTGTACTTGTTCTTCTAATTTATAACACTAATGCCCATATTCATAAACACTCGTAACTCGTTTCAAAACGGATCTTTAAAATTTTTAACAGATAGAATCAAACTTGACAAGTTACATTTCGAATTTTCTGTCAGTGTCGGCTGTTTTTACTGGATAAAAATTGTAACGAACCGTTAAAATTTTTACGAGTGTTTATGAATATGGGTACCTATATATCGGGTGTTTTTCAACTTCGGGTAAGAACTTTAAGGGCATACAGTACAGACCAAAATGAGTAACTAAGCTTAATCAACATAGGTCTGACCTTCAAATGTTTCCGAGAAAGAGGCCATTTACTATTAGAATCGAAGAAAAATTGACAAAATTTTGTCTATGTCAGTATATATATATAAAAAATCTGATGTGGTCAGCACATTACCTTCCGTCAGTTCTATGTATTTTGTATAAATGTCATACAGAAAGTTCCTTGTAAAAGATTATATTTCTTGTACATTACCTTAAGGCAGTTGTATGTATTTTGTACTAATTCCATACAGAAATTTTCTAACAAAAGATCCTATATTTCCAGGAAAATTATAACATAAACATACTGTCAACTGCACTTGACACTGACACCTTTCCATCAGAATTTTCTTAATGTATCGCAGCTGTTTCCAGAGTTATAGCAAAGCTGACTAATATATATCATATTTAATTTCTTTATAATTTTTTAACTCTATATCCATTTAATATGAAGTATAAAATGCATTCAAATCGTATAGAGAATAAATAATTCTTTAATATTTATAATAACATTAAATGTGAAAAAATGATATTTAACATCGTTTTTTCAAGAAAAACTGTTAAAATCTTCAAATGAGGGTACTTCCGGTTGACCAATTATAACCAAAATCTAATCAGCTCTTCACATGGATGTAACGAAGAGGAGTACGAAAGAATTATAATTTTTGGAATTGTAGTATTAGAGTTATCGCATTAGAAAATTTTGTCACACACAGACACACACACACACACACACACACACACACACACACACACACACACACACATACATACACACACACACACACACACACACACACACACACACACACACACACACACACACACACACACACACACACACACACACACACACACACACACACACACACACACACACACACACACACACACACACACACACACACACACACACACACACACACACACACACACACACACACACACACACATACAGACATCATCGTAAAAATAGTAAAATCGTATTCTAGGGACCCTAAAACGTGCTTATTCGTCAAAAACTCACCACCGAATTTTTTGACCAAAGACAATACCTTCCTTACCTAAAGGTGACGGAAGGTAAAAAACAATAAAATTTTACATGAAACATTTTTCTCAATTTTTAATAGTAACGAACTTATTTGAAAATCAAATATTGGTCAAGGTTTCCACAAAATTTAACTTAGTACAATTATTTGATTTAAAAAAAAATAAAAGCATATCTAAATTGACCTATCAAACGTAAACAAAAAGTCTTATTTTATCGAAGTCGTAACTCTTATAGTTTTCGGGATAGCAGAGGTAAACTCCGTAAAAACTCATTTTTTACTGCGTTATATCTCGGAAACTATTGAAGTTCGAACCTATGTTAATTAAGCCTTTTTTATTCATTTTGGTCAGTACCTACTATGTGCACCTAAAGTTTTTACCCGAAGTTTAAAAACACCCTGTATATTACAAAATACAACAAATGATACTATAGTACTAAAAACTAATAATATGTTGGCCAGCTTAACTATCAAAAGGTATTGTAATTGACCAGACCAATCACTTATGCCCATATTATTTCAAAACGGCTCGTTATAATTTTGGACAAATAAAATCAAACATGACAAACTAACTTTCTATTTTTCTTTCAGTCTCGCCTGTTTTACTGTGGATAAAAATTATAACAAATCGTTTAAAATTTTACGAGTGTTTATGAATATGGGCAATAATAAATTGTTCAATGCGTTTCATTTCATTCAATTTTCAATATTTTTGCAATAGAATTGAAACCAATACTTTGGCAAAGTCATAATATAAAATACTAATATTCAGTCGCTATACAACAAGAGGTTCGAAAATAATCGAATGCAGTTCAGTTAAGAGGACGAGATATGGTTTCAGATAACATATTGAGTCCGCAAATTGTATATTCAGATGATTTTCGGAGCTCGAGGTATATATATATATATATATATATATATATATATATATATATATATATATATATATATATATATATATATATATATATATATATATATATGTTAAGACTATACAGCGAATCAATTAACTATGTTTTTACGAAATTTTAAAAATATTACTTATTCCATGGGTTACCCTTAACTCTTATGCTGAATTTATACAGCGTAAGCCGTAACGTAACGTACCGTCCCGTAACGTAAAGAATAAATCAATGCATACTTATGTGATAATATATACAGACGTAAGCCGTAACGTGACGTGTCGTGCCAAAACCCCAAAGATCGCCAACTTTTATCTTTCTACGTTACGGCACGTTACGGTACGTTGCGATATTACGAAAATTATTACTGACCTGCGCTATAGTCTGTTTTTGTGTGGCTAATTATGTCAAAGTTGGAATTAATAAATTAAATGGATATAAATATAAAAAATACTACATTACGAATAGTCTGTCTTGTGTGACTTTGACTGACATGTGTCATGTGTCAAAGTTTGGATTAATAGCTATATTCTTTTTGAACAAAATCTCAGCTCATCTCAGATCATTTCAGATAAACTCAGGAAATCGTTGTTCTTTCTGACACAACTGATTTGAGTTGTTCTGAGTAAACTCACTTCCCCCCTTTCCCATGCTACACTACCAGTTTACAAAACTCAAAATGATTTGAAACTCAGTTTGCATTTTAAGGTTATATAATTCAACAAAATTTATATTCACATATACAGATATATTTACAAGTAATATATTTTTAACATTATCTATTTTTCGTTTATAAACAATATCATAGATCAGAAAAATGTCAATAAATTTGACAGCTGTTACAGCAAATGCTATCGGTAAAGAAGGAAATGATAAAATGAAATGAAACCTGTTCTTTCTGCAAAATCACAACTCACTTTAGCTCAACTCAGTTATGTACTGAGCTGAGATGCAATTGATTCAAAAAGAATACAGCTATATATTAAATGGAAATATATATGAAATATAGTGCATTGCGAATAAACTAACGAATTTGATAAATACAAATTTGATGTACACTACATTTGTGTGGACAGAGCATTAGTATACTTTTTACGAAAACGTACCGTAAAAGTTCTATATAAAATAGACTAGAAAAATCACGAGATACGATACGTTTCAACTCTAGGTGTATAAAAACAATCAATTTTAATCCGACCCCCTGTATAATGTATGTAGTTTAATGCAAGAACAACCAATGTCCAAAGTGTCCATAAAGTAAGGATTTTTCTTGCAATAATAACCAATTAAGATATGTCAGTTGTCATTAAATCTTGAAGTGCTAGATAAGAATATTACAAAGTTTTAGAAAGGGACATATTTGATTTCTAATTAATCAAAACAAACCGAAAAGTCGAGCTTCTAGAAAAAAATACATGGTTAATGACCCCATTAACATTGTAAACAAAAAATATTTATAAATACAAGAAGATAGATAGATTCAATAGATCATGCGACAAACGAAATACAGCAGTGGTGGAATCGTGAAGTTATGTATGATGATATTGCACCAATTATTATTAATTTGGGTTCTGATTCGGAGAGTTCAGATGAAGATCTGAATCCGACTGATGATTCAGACGAAGATCTGAATCCTACTAACGATTCAAATTAATTAATTATTATTGTATAATATTTGTACAGTATTATAACTTATAATATATTATAGTTCAATGAAATGTATATGTATTTCACTACAATGTTAATTGAATATATTTGTATTTTATCCAAGAGACAATACTACATAAATTATATAAAATATTTATTATTCACAAATATTACGAATATTTATTTACAAATTAGTTAATTATAATCTTATCAAAACTCATTTACTTGTAAAAATTCAACATCTTATTTGCTCAAAGGATGCAAAATGTGACGGTATTATGTCGAAATAAAACTTGGTAATTAGGCAGAATCCTGAATTTGCATTGGTTTATAAAATTATGAGTGTAATAGTCTCTAAAATATCTTTAAATTTTGAAATAAGATTGTGTGCAACCAGTATTACATTTTTCATTACGATTCTTAAACCTATGTAAATGTACCAAGACATGACGTCATACATTTAGTTACTTTTATTCATTTTTTATTGATGACGTGCAACGACTGCTTGAATGATTTGGGTGTAGAGTAGGATCAAGCAATAATAAGTACGCTTAGTACACGGACTATTTACATAAGCGATAGCATTTACGCATTCGTAATAGTTATAATAAAAACGTATTGTAATGTCCTTTGCGGCAAAAGGGAAAGCGCTAATGAATATCAAAAATATATTTTCATCTTAAAAGTCCGAAAAACATAATTACTAATGCTGTAAGCGATTAGGTAACCACAAACATTAGACATCTAAAACGAAAAAACCAAATAAAAATTAAAATCAAATTTAGGACAAAAAATCCTTCAATCTGTTTATAATAAGCAGGGGCGGATTATTCTAGAATTTAAACTTCCTCTAGGCTAGGTAAATGATTTCGGTCGAGGAAGAATTTTAATAACGAATGATTATTTTATGATCCGAGCCGGATCGTATAAAGGTAAATATTTATGAAATTGATTTTAGTTTTTCAGCGTACGTCTATATTTAACCAAACATATTACATCAGACGTGTAATAGCTTATAGGCAATAATCGTTTCGGTATAATCTAAATATTTGCTCTTGTATCAAAATATCGTTCGCTAGTAAATTTGAAATAATATTTACCCTACAAACGGTGGTTATGTTATTTGTTTTCCTTCAATTACAACCCCTATTTAGCGGCAGTTTTTTACTTATGGATCAACACTAACGGCAATGTATTATTTACTCACCCTATTTACCCACATTTTTAATTTGAGGTGGATTACAAATTTCACGTTAAGTGTATCTATACAACATTACATTAAAATTGGATATTTTACATAGTGCAAAATCATGTTCAATATTTACAAAATATGTTGCATAATATACTGCAAATAATATTTGTTTTTTTAAACTAGGTAAACCTCAGTACACTTCAACTAACAAGTAATTTGGGTATTTGCTTTTCTAAAAATATGACTGTATGTATGTACAGGGTTTCTCATTTTCGATGTTTTTTTAAGGTATCTCGTCTAATATTAATGATAGAGCGAAATCGTTTGCACATTGCAGGGTCAACTTTCCGAGAAAAGTTTAATAGTCACCACAGGAATTTTCGATCTTCTTTTGTTTCTGAGCTACAGGCAAAAACTCGTTTTTCGCTCATTTTGAAAATATATCATATCTTATATATTATGATAGTTAGAGAAAAAATGTTTTTATACAATTTTTACCGTTTTTCAAACAGAATAAAATGGCGTAATTAGATTTTTTGAAAACTTAATAATTCTCGAGATATAACACAAACTTATGATTTTTTAAATGGGAACCTATCTTGAAAATAGTCTCGTCTTTTTGCTTATTTTATAAGCTTTTCAATGATGTATAACAAGTCTTCATTCTTTTGTTTTAAACATTAATAAAAGACGAATTATTAATTTATTGGGGTGAAAATAATGGAAATTATTAAAAAACAAATAAAAAAAATATATTTCAGATCATCATTTGCATATTTCTAATACTATTTGTTTTAGTTTTACTCATTTCTTCCATTTATTTACTTCAAAAGCATATTAAACCATTTTGTTTCGATCGTGTCAAAGCCAACTGTAACGTCGATTAATAGTAATTTAACTAACCCGAAAATATTTTTTTAAGAATAATTTTCAGAACAAAATTAATAGATATTGAATCAAAATAAACAAATGATGATTTGAAATAAATTTTTTCATTTGTTTCTTAATAATATCCAATATTTTCACCTCAATAAATTAATAATTCGTCTTTTATTAATGTTTAAAACAAAAGAATGAAGACTTGTCATATATCATTGAAAAGCATATAAAATAAGAAAAAAGACAAGACTATTTTCAACATAGGTTCCCATTTAAAAAATCATAAGTTTGTGTGATATCTCGAGAATTATTAAGTTTTAAAAAAATCTAATTACGCCATTTTATTCTATTTGAAAAACGGTAAAATTTTTATAAAAACATTTTTTCTCTAACTATCATAATAAATAAGATATGAGATATTTTCAAAATGAGCGAAAAACGAGTTTTTGCTTGTAGCTCAGAAACAAAAGAAAATCGAAAATTCCTGTAGTAACTATTAAACATTTCTGGAAAAGTTGACCCTGGAATGTGAAAATGGTTTTGCTCTATCATGAATATTACCCGATATACCTTAAATAAACATCGAAAATGAGACACCTGTACATATTAATATAAGAGTCAATTATTGTCTTACATTTGTTTAGCAAAATATGTCATGGAGAGAATTATATTTGTTTACAAAATAATGACCCAATTGGGAGGCTCTGAGTTCGAATCCCAGCGAGGTCCATGAATTTTTCACAATTCTTTCTTCGTTTAAATAAGTTTGTCCTGGATCCTAAAGCCCATTTCTACGATTTAAACATTTAGGTTGGATCTCATATAATTATTCTAAGAATGAATTTACAAATTATGATTTGATAGTTTTTAAATTAGCCTGAAATTAATTTGACAGTTAATTCTCCCATTAATAAGTTTGACAGTTTTGGCAGTTTTTAAATAATCAGGTATTAATTTTACAGCCTTGGCAGTTTTTAAATCCCTCAGAAATTAGTCTGATATTAATCCAAAAGAAAATTAGTGTTATTAAGAAATGGAAGGTAAGAATGGCAAAGTGTATTATTTTTGAATGGAACAACCTTAAACTTATTTAAAATAAAATTCTAAAAAATATGAACCATGTGACTTATTTTCAATAATTTCACTACCTAACTCTATTGTATTAAATATACAAAAGGTATAGTAAAACAAAAAAAAATATTTGATGTGACCAACACAATACCTCCCGACATTTAATTCTTATTAATTTTAATACGTAAACTAATTTTCACGAAAGATGACTATTCAAGGTCATTTGTGAGCCGTCTGATATAATATTACTTGCAGATAACTTCATTGCATTTCGATTGCATAGGCGTGCAACATGAAATATTTATGGACACATTTTAACTAAAAAAATAAGAATAATTCATTTGAAAATTATATTTCTTTCTAAATAATGCCTTTTCTGAAAGATTTATGTTCTTCACTTATGCTTTTGCAAAATACAAAAACATAGACTTAACTTATAAACCAAGGATTAATAATTTGATTTAAACGTCAACGCCACTGGGTAAATATTAGCACAGAGGGCAGTGTAGTAGATAATTAGGTATCTGTAATTCTACGACATATGTCATTATTATTTATAGGGTGTTAGAAAGTAATGCCACTATTTACGTATATCTGTCACGCCACATAAATTAAATAGACATAGGTCAAATACTCTTTCTCTTTCTAATACAAAATGTTGCTAAGCTACTGCTATAAAGTGATGTGTATTCTTTCTTCGAACAAATGGCCTTGAATAGTCATCTTTCGTGAATAATAATGTACTTACATTTATTCTGGTAACTGTATTAAATTCCTTTCCATAACTATTGTTCTATTTAATATTATCTTTTTAAAACGTTAGGTACTATTAATAATCTGAAACGATTGGTTCTTTGACAATGACAATTATATGTTTGTTACACACGTTTGAGATCTGAATTGTGTAACCAAGGAGTTATGTTTGTTTAAAGCGTAGGATCCGGTATTTAAATTATAGATAATTTTATAAATTTATCCATAAAATATTTAGAAAAAGTATTAATGCCAACCTGTAGAAAATTTAATAACCTTTAACTATGTGAGCTTCACGTAAAGTGCCATTTCCGGTTATTTAATTTTCTCCAAAATCTAATGGCTTCTTTCCATATTAGAATAAGGTAGAAATACAAGATTTCAAAGTTTTCTGAATGAAAGTATTTGAGTTAAACTGGAGGATCCACACATACACACACACATAAACACATACATACAGACATCATCGTGAAAATGTTAAAATTGGATTCTAAGGGCCGTAAAACCTGGTCATTTACCAAAATCTCGATATGTGATTTTAGCATGATTCCTATATCTCCCTTACCAAGAGTAACGGGAAGTAAAAATAAAACTATTTATTCGAAAACATAGCACACTTTCCCATGTTTTGTTTTTTATTTAAAATCGCTCGTAAACTGTTTTTCTTAAAAGTTTTAGCCATAAAATATTTCTTCCATAACCTATAAATAATGTCTGTCCAAATATTTACTCTCCGAAATCTAGCTACCAGAAATACATCAATATAAACCACAAACACATCTGGATGTTTACCTCTAGAAAAACGAATTCCTGCAAATATCATAGAGAGCTTGCGCTGATCGTCATTGCTTTCGCTTTGATCTTAGCGATGCGTCGATGTTTTAATTATGATCAGCGTCGGCGCCAACTTTCCATATTTACGTGTTGTTCGTTAAGGTAGAGTGATGTGTTTACATCTACAATGAGCTAAGATCGATAAACAGTGCAAAAACGGGAAATTGGGGCACTAGGAATTTATAGGAATAAGAATGTTAACAAGCAATTGTACCATTTAAGCGATCAAGCAAACAATAATGTATTTAAAAACTCTTATGTGGAGCAATGGATAAACATATGCACAGTTTTTTTACAAACATTATTTGCATTGAATAGAATTTACATCATCTCAAGGAACCTTCAGCTTAAGTGCTTTCTCAAGTACTTCGATACATACAGCGGAGTTTTTTTTTGATTAACAGCATTTATCAAACTTAGGTCATTAAACATTTACATCATTAAATTAATGTCACTAGAATAATGACGTTGTGTAGTATCAAAAATATATCAAAAGTATTCATACGTTCCAGCAAACTTGGGCATACATTGGAATATCGGAAGCGATAAGAAATATAAGGTTGATTGAATATATTTCCCGAATTATCTTACAGTCAACATTCAGAATAGATTTAGGGATGAACAATCGAAAAATTTAAAATAGAACATTAAAAACAGGAACTTGGGGGCGCAAAAACTGATATTTTCAATTATTTGAAAAAAATAAATTCTGGCATCGTCCTAACTGAACCATCAGAACTGATCGTACAGCCGATTTTAGTGTCAACTGATGTAATTACATTAGAGCCTTTGACTTCCAAGATATAAGTAAGTATGCCTTATTCACAGCGAGGGGTCAGAAATAAAAAATATATATCTATTTTAGGGGGCAAGATACTAGTATATGTATCAAATAAATATAAGTATGGTTACAATAAACTAATGTTGGTATATTATTATTTAAAATAAGGAACCACAGATGAAAATCTAGTAATTCAAAAATTCTATCTATAATAAATATTTTATACTATATTAATAAATTGGCAGTGACAGTCAATGACCATGCATTTTTTCCAAAAAGGCAATACCTAAAATGGACTTCCATTAGAAAAACTTTTGCCTACTTTTACTTCGTAAAAACAACATTAAAAATCTGGTGTGGCCAACACAATACCTCCCGCCATTTACAGCCCGACTCATAAAAAAGATTAAGCTGATTCTTACTCTATTTTACTCTAATTTTGGCAGTTTATTTCTTAAAATATAGTCTACTCTAATCCAAGTATCTACCTTTTTTGATAATAAAATGATGATTAAATTTTAAATAACGAGATAGAATAGAACTCACTAATCAATAAATGAAGATTGGCTTAAACTTTTTTGTGAATCTTTAATTTTTATTATTCTAAATGCATACCTATATATTTACTTATGCTGGAAACTGTAGAGATTCCCTTTCCTATTGTTCTATTTACATTTTTCTTTTTACAACTTTACTATTATTAATTTGAAATGATTAGTTCTTTGACAGTGACATTTATCTGTCAGTTACATACATTTGACGTAACCAAGAAGTTTTGTTTGTTTAAAGCGTAGCTCCGGGATTTAAATTATAAATAATTTTATAAATTTATCCATAAAATATGTACAAAAAGTATTAATGCAAATATGTAGAAAATTTAATAATCTTTAATTTTTAAAATAAAATTAATCTCGAAAAAATAACATTTAATTTTTTTTTAAGTAAGGTGCCATTTCCGATTATCAGATTTACACCAAAATCTAATGGGCTCTTTCCATAACACAAAAAGGTCGAAATACAAGGATTCAAATTTTTCTGAGTGATAGTATTTGAGTTAGAGTGGAGGATCCACACAACATGCACATACACATACACACAGACATCAATGTGAAAATGTTAAAATTGGATTCTTAAAACGTGGTTATTTACCAAAAACTCGATATGCGATTTTTAGCACGATGCCTATACCTTCCTTTCCAAGGGTAGCGGGAGGTAAAAAGAGATCAAAAGGCGCAAAAAATCAAAAAAGTAAAAGGGTTCTAATTTCGGATTAATGAAAGTTAACATCCCATATTTTTACCTTCCGTCACCTTTAGGTAAGGAAGGTATTGTCTTTGGTCAAAAAATTCGGTGGTGAGTTTTTGATGAATAAGCACGTTTTAGGGTCCCTAGAATACGATTTTACTATTTTTACGATGATGTTTGTATGTGTGTGTGTGTGTGTGTGTGTATGTATGTATGTATGTATGTATGTATGTATGTATCTATGTGTGTCCGTGTGTGTGGGTGTGTGTGTAACAAAATTTTCGTCTACGATAACTTCCATACTACAATTCTAAAAATTATAATTCTTTCGTATTTCTCTTCGTTACATCCATGCGAAGAGCTGATTAGATTTTGGTTAGAATTGGACAACCGGAAGTACCCTCATTTGAAGATTTTAACAGTTTTTCTTGAAAAAACTATGTTAAATATCATTTTTTCACATTTAATGTTATTATAAATATTAAAGAATATTTTATTTTCTATACGATTTGATTGCATTTTATACCTAATATTAAATGGATGTAGAGTTAAAAAATTATAAAGAAATTAAATTTCATAAAGTAGCCATAGCTGTGGAAACAACTACTATATTAAGAAAATTTGGATTGAAAGATGTCAGTGTCAAGTGAAATTGACATAGTATGTTTCTCTTATAATTTTACTGGAAATAGGTATAGGATCTTTTGCTTTCTGCATGGAATTTGTATAAAATACATACAACTGTTTTAAGGTAATGTACAAGAAATAATAATAATAATAAATCTTTTCTTTCTGCAGATACATTACACTGTATATAGAAAACGTCACAAAATAATAATTTTCTTTATGAAATTTGCATAAAATACATGCAACTGCCGGAAGGTAATGTACCTACAAGAAATAGAATATTTAATTTAGCAAGGAACTTTCCGTATGAAATTTGTACAAAATACATAGAACTGACGGAAGGTAATGTGCTGGCCACATCAGATTTTTTTAAATTTGCATTACACCTACATGACATTCAATTATGTATAATAAGTTAAACTTTTATTCATAATCTTTTGTAGCAAATACAAAAGAAAGATTTTTTTATAGAAATGTCAAAGATATGTTACTATGTTTATATTTAATCAAGAAGCTATGCCAGTTCATTTGTTATCAAGATTTGTTTTATTTTAAGTATTAGTCCCGGGGGTAAATTTGCCGTTTGTATAAAAATTTTATTTGTTTATTAAGTTCCAAATTGCAGTCGGATTTATGTATTTTTTTTTTATTTTTCTGAAATATCTTAATATGGTTAGTATGTAAGTTCGGCTTTTACCTCACGTAAAAACGTTTACTAGAAATTCCATTTGACTTTTAAATTTGTAATTTGATATTTTCTTTTAAAATGGTTCCTTATAATAAATACACAATAGTTCAAGTTCACATGTAAATTCTATTCTTCTATTGTCATACATTATTTAATGGCGCTCTGCTGTTTAATGCATAAAGCATTTATTTCTAATCCATTAGTTCCGAAATTTTATTTCGAATTCTGTATATGCATTCATCAGTTTCCGATATTCGTATAGCATTTTTTTTATTGTTGTGTTTATAAATGGTTATTTCAGTAGTATTATATAATTTTCATACCAAATTAGTTTCTTGTTGGGGTTTTCTGTTTCTTTAGCTTTCTATAGTGGTTTTGTCTTTAGTCTTTGGAATCCACAGAAGCGTAACTTATTCCATTAAAAATTCGTGGCCTACAGTCCCTGGGTGTAATTATCGCGCAACTATGCAGGCCGAGTGCCGGGGTGCATTTAAATCAGTATTTAGGGAGGATTTTCCCTTCGCCCATCAACTTTTAACAGGAAGAATTTAAGCGAGCAAGCTCGTCTATTACAGCTGATGGAAAAATAATTCGAAAATTGCCTGAACGCCCTGGGCCATATAAGAGGCGAGCGTGAGCTCTTGTAGAGAGCTCCTATTATAAAAACTAAACCATTTTACACATATATAAGCTTCCCGTTTTAGACACTCCAATTTTAACCATCATTTTTTCAAATCTAGAAATGCCTGAATTATTTTAAGTTCATTTCCGTAGCTTCTCTAATTTAGTTACCACTAACTGTACAATAGGTACTAACCGGGCTGAAACAATAATAAAATAACCACATTATAATACAGTTAAATTCTTGTAAACTCGATAAAAAAAGAATGTACTTTTACATGTATCTAGACTACAATTTTGATGTTATTGGAGATAGTAAAAAAATAATACAGATGCAGTAAGGCTTTAACCTTGTTCCATCATTTAAAAAATTAGAAAAATTAAATGAAATTATTGTCATAACCATTGTTTTTTAGCGCTTGAAACATGAACCTTTAGACATCATTGGAAACCATAAATATTTACATTTTAGTGGTATAAATTACATATAAATTGTTAAAAAAACAGATACTTTATAAATCCATTTTAATAAAAAGAAGTACTTGTTTTAACGGGCGTAATAAAATATTTAAAAGGGACAGAATGGCTGCGGAATCTAAAGGCGCACATCCCACTAGAGAACAAAATATTTTTTTAAACCAGTGGTTCTCAAGTTACAACACAAAGCTTTATTGTTTCAATGGGATTATAGATATTTTTTATCTCTATTCGATAGCGTATTTTTTTCTGAATTCAATATTATATATATATATATATATATATATATATATATATAATATTAAAAAAATCAATTGAAATTTAAATAAATTTGATGTTTATAGTCATTGTTTAGTAGGCTATGTATGATAAAAAAAAATTGAGCTTAATTTAAAACGAAACAAATATTTGTTAATAACTTTATAAACAGCGTTTTATTTTATTTCCATCCTAAATAATTCAAATTAACAAATAGCAGTTTTGTTTTTCATACATAGCCTACTGAAAAATAACTTTAAATGAAATAAAATTTATTTAAATTTCAATTGGATATTTGTCAATATTTTTATTATATAAGGATATAAAACTAATACATGTAACTTGAGAACGATAAAAAAATTTTACTCATGGTCAACCACTTCCGGCGTAATTCAACTTTTTAAATTTTTTATCTAAAACGGCCTCTTTTTTATCACTTTATATTTTGAGAATGAAATCAAATTTCTACTTCGAATTTCTGTAATTTGTAAAAACAGTTTTTACTCTAGTATAAATTAATAATCGACAATTTTTTAAAAAAAATCATTTCTACGTCAACGTAAAGTTGAAGTTCAAAAAATAGAACATGCTACACAAACTACCCCTATTTTTTACCAAAGAATTCATTTAAATAATAAAAAAAACTTGATTTTTTTGAACTTTTCGACAAAAATTGTCGATTATTAATTTATATTAGTGTAAACTTTCTTTATAAAGCTGTTTTTACAGATTATAGAAGTTCGATACCATTTTCGGGATATAGAGTGATAAAGGAGTGGCTGTTTAAAAAAAAAATCAAGAAAGTTGAATTACGCCGGAAGTGGTTGATCAGGAGTAAACTGTTTTTTATGGAACGGGTATATCGGCAAACCCCTATATACCAAATTTCTTAAAATAATATGGAGTAGTTTTTAAAATAACGATAGCGTAAACTCTTTCTGAGACATCTGTATACTGGGTGTTCCGCGACTCGACCGACAAATTTATACCATACATTTCGGGGGTCATTACGATAAAAAATGTTATATGACCTATAGGTGAATATCTCTTTGTTTCGGAGACATCAAAGGAATTTTTTGAAAAATGATAATTGAATTATCCTTGACGAATGATCGTATGTTTGACAAATGAATGAAAGACGTCTTAGTGCAGAAACTTATCTTCACTATTCAAAATGAGAACCGCCATTTTCTAAACATACAGCTATCGTTCGAGTTATAGAATGTTGCCAGTTAATTACTGTCAATTCATTCTTTAGATAATTAGTACATGAGAACCGCCATTTTCTAAACATACAGCTATCGTTCGAGTTATAGAATGTTGCCAGTTAATTACTGTCAATTCATTCTTTAGATAATTAGTAACTTCAACTATACGGTCAGTCAACTCTTCGCATGTATCTGGTTTACCATTACTATACAGACGAGATTTGAGGCAATTCCACAGAAAAAATCTAAAGGCGACAAGTCAGGTGACCAAGCAGGCCAATGTACAGGACCACCTCGTCCTATCCACCTTTCCCGAAAATTTTCATTACGAAACACCGTCACTTGTCTCCCAAAATGTGGTGGTGCCCCATCTTGCTTGAACCACATGCCGCGACGAGCTTCCAGAGGAATATCTTCCATGTAATTCGGCAATTCTTCTTCCAAAAAGTGAAGGTAAGTTTCTGCACTAAGCCGTTCATTCGTCAAGACTAACTCAATTATCTTTTTTTTAATTCCTTCAATATATCCGAAACAAAGAGGAATTCACCTGTAGATCATATAACATTTTTTGATCGTAATGACACCCGGAATATATGGTATAAGATTTCGGTCAAGTCGTGGAACACCCTGTATACTAACATACCTTCTCGTACACTTCCCAACGTTTGTCTTTAGCAATTTGAGAGTAAAGCTAATGTTTTCTTAACTGGTTAATTTTATTACTCGGTACGTAAAATCTAGAAAATTTGTCCTCGTACATAAAATCACGTCTTATCCATAAAAACAGACTGGCATGAACTGTAACCCATTCGTTTAGTAATTATTATTAGCCATATAATTCGTATCGTAGGTATGGTATAACAACCGTTTTGTTCACAATTATAACAGCATTCAAATTTATTTATTTGTAGGAAATTTGTTGGATTCAAGCTTCATTTGGTTAAATTTATATTTAATCTTTTATTATTAAATTTGACAACCTTTCGGCCTTGAATAAGGCCATTCTCAAGTCTGTATAAATTAGAATTATGGGTATAAACAATTTTATAAATTAAATTTTGCTTACCTAAACAATTGTGGTTAACAATAGTAAAGTTTTGTCTAAATTATACATAATATGGTGTTGGTTTATATTAGCAATTTGTTAAAACCATATTTGAGTCAAAAAAAAATTTTAAATTACATTTTTCACAGCCTGCGCAGTCTGCGGAGTCAAGTTAACTGAATACAATTTTATGGTTCTACATGTAAGTTACAAATCAGTACATTGGAGGACATGTATCATGAGAACAAGTAAATGAATGAAAAAAACATTAAGGATCAGATCCTTAGATCTCAGACTGTGAAAAAAGTAATTTAAAATTTTTTTTGACTCAAATATGGTTTTAACAAATTGCTAATATAAACCAACACCATGTTATGTATAATTTAGACAAAACTTTACTATTGTTAACCACAATTGTTTAGGTAAGCAAAATTTAATTTATAAAATTGTTTATACTCATAATTTTAATTTATACAGACTTGAGAATGGCCTTATTCAAGGCCGAAACGTTGTCAAATTTAACAATAAAGATTAAATATAAATTTAAGCAAATGAAACTTGAATCCAAGAAATTTCCTACAAATAAACTACCGTAGCTTCAGAAACTTCCACTACAAATTTATTTATATCGTACATTCTCGATAACTTTTTAAAATTCATGGTTAGAATTCGACGAGATCGAAATGAATCTTGCCTAATTTGACTATTCTCTGGTCGTCTATCCGGGCGCGTATCAGTCGGATGATTTAAATGGTTTTTAATGGTAGAATGTCGTAATAATCCTTGTAAGACAAAGTAAACGTGATATAGTGTTTATAATTGATGTTAATTCGCTTTATATCCCTATCTTACACGTTAGCGTGTGTGGAAATGATTATGTTGAATGAGCAAGCTGCATTAGTCTTTATTATCATATAATGCTTGTTTCAAATATTGAGACGTGAAGTGTAATTATGCCGTTATTATACTGGATGAATTTCATATATTATAATTTCTTTTTATCATTTTTTATATTATTTTTTCTCTCTGTAAATAAAGCTAATGGAAAAATGTTTTTCAGAACATTGTATTAAATTTTAATATACATAATGAGGTAAACATTCTTTTGAGCATGTAACAGAATGTATGTTTTTAATTAAATGAAAATTTGTTTTAAATTATGCAGGACATGATAAAGAAAATAAGGTTTTTTCACGATCATAAAAGAAAATTGTACATTCGACACACTTTACTAATTGAACCACTTAAAAGAGATTCAAACACCATTTCTATGTTTTAGTTATTTTATAAATAGTGTTTTTCCAAAACAATACCGATACCTGCAACTTGTTTCATTATTATGTTTTTTATATTTTGCGTTCATAATGAAGTCATTTCGATACGCATTTTTTTGTTTTAGACGGTTGGTACTAGATGACGTTTCTTTAACCCATTTTTACCTAATTTATTTTTAGTTAATTCATAATTCATTTTAATAATATAAAAAATAGTATAAAGAACTCATTTTATAAGACTTTCTTTCGCACTTGTCAATTAGAAAACGAGCGTTAGCGAGTTTTCTAAATTTTGACGCGTGTGAAAAAACATGTCTTATAAAACACGTTCTTTAATATACTATTATCTAATATGTAATTAGTGCACTAATTTCAATGTCATTCTGAGTTTCATAATGGCACAGTGAAAATAGAGGTAAGATTGTAAAGTGTACCCGTTTTAAAGAATATTACACAACTAAATTGGTGTTTTTTAAACAAACGTAGTAACCATAACAATGAATAAAATGAACATTTCAATATTTCTCATTGCCTCGTGATTTACATTACACGCGTTTTATTATGAACGCTTTATCAAACTTGTGTCCTTAATATCTATTTTCGATATATGAGTTAAAATACTGTAGTATATGTACACAATCATTTTTCATCAATTTTATTCCATCTTTGGCTTTAGTTTTGATCTTCGACTGGAATTTTCTGATACATGTAACATGTACTTTCACCTTGACTCAGTATACATGTAAAAATCTAATGTACAAGGAATCCCAAAAAAAACGCCTGTATGGGGATCTCGGGAATCGGTTAAATTATACAAAAGTTGCCCCATTAGGGAACCAATTTAGTATTTAGTGGTGTATTGTTATTTGAGAACAATGCATAAGTCACTAAAAATTGTAAATTTTATAGTTTTTACCTTCCG
The DNA here is from genome assembly GCA_963082715.1 of Harpalus rubripes. Lineage (NCBI taxonomy): Eukaryota > Metazoa > Arthropoda > Insecta > Coleoptera > Carabidae > Harpalus > Harpalus rubripes. The sequence goes on from OY720454.1 coordinate 14,821,443, forward strand.
TCACCTTTAGGTAAGGAAGGTATTGTCTTTGGTCAAAAAATTCCGTAGTGAATTTTTAATGAATAAGCACATTTTAAGATCCCTAGAATACGATTTTACTATTTTTACGATGATTTCTGTATGTGTGTATGTATGTGTATGTGTGAATGTGTGTGTGTGTGTGTGTGTGTGTGTGTGTGTGTGTGTGTGTGTGTATGTGTGTTTGTGTGTGTGTGTGTGTATGTGTGTGTGTGTGTGTGTGTGTGTGTGTGTGTGTGTGTGTGTAACAAAATTTTCGTCTACGATAACTCTAATATTATAATTCCAAAAATTATAAATCTTTCGTATTCCTCTTCGTTGCATCCATATGAAGAGCTGATTAGATTTTGGTCATAATTGGTCAACCCCAAGTACCCTTATTTGAAAATTTTAACAGTTTTTCTTGAAAAAACTATGTTAAATATCATTTTTTCAGATTTAATGTTATTATAATTATTAAAGAACATTGTATTCTCTATACGATTTAACTGCATTTTATACTTCATATTAAATGAATATTGAGTTATAAAATTATAAAGAAATTAAATTTCATAAATTAGCCAGCTTTGCTAGAAACAGCCACTATATTAAGAAAATTCTTCTTTTTGCTCGAAACTTTCTGTATGGAATTTGTATAAAATACGTACAACTGTCGAAAGGTAATGTACATACAAGAAATTTAGAATCTTTTGCAAAGAACTTTCTGTATGGATTTTATACAAAATACATACGCATTTACGAAAATTCTACCGGTAGGTACCGCACCTACCGACTGTGTTCGAAAACACGAGTGGTAAAAAGTTACCGTTTTCGAAAATTGTTCAATATCTACTAGATCCATCTACCGGATTCATGAAGAATCAAAAATCAAAAAAAGGTGGTGGTGCAAAACGAAGCGCGCGCGTTAAAATTGGTTTGAGTAACTACGTCAAATTTCCAACCTGTTTTAAATCTTCAAATTTTTCATAGGTTATGGATCTACCCTGTTTACCACTTGCGTTCTTGAAATATCGATTCCGGTAGCTATAGTCTGATAAAAAGCTGTTTACCCGTAACAGTTCACCGGTAGAATTTTCGTAAATACCGCATATAACTGACGGAAGGTAATGTGCTGGCCACATCAGATTCTTTATTTTTGCAAATACGAGTAACTTCCAAATAATATTACTGGACTTGTGTCGACACCTCTTTAAGGCACTTTTTATGTTCTTTCGAATGGCCATGTTCATTTTTTTAACACTGTTGGATTTTGAGTTATGATGTGAAACGATGTATAATTTACCTATGTTCATTTGTTTCAAACAGCAAAAATGAATTTATTGGTTAAAAACAATGGTTAGATAAATTAGTATTCTATTGGAACAAATGGCAACTCGCCTGCGGCTCGTATCGCAAAATTCTTACAGTCATGCATGTTTGTTCAACAATATTGTAACAAGGCGAGGGACAAGAGCATTCAAATTCTGTTTAGAAACAATTATCATTCTTCTATTAACTATCTGCTTAGTCTAGCTAGCTGTCAGAGGTCTAGACATGTATAATTTTGACAATTAAGTCTAGAAGTTATTGCAAGCCTACGTGCAGGGTTGATATTTGTTTATGGTTGCCATATGACACCCTGCACCCCTCATATATGCTCTCAAGAAAAAAAACGTTTTGTTTCGAGTCGATATGTATTAGCTACTACTCAAGTGGAAGACATGTAATGCCTCGGATTTTAGTTTGAGCGCATACTAGATGCTAGTACGCAGGGTTACAATAATGTAACAGTTTAGTTAATTTGATTAGTTATATTTAGCTTAGTAAAAAATAATAGTTTAAATGTAAATATGTGTAAATAAAAAAAATAATTAAATAAACTATTATTCACGAAAGATGACTATTCAAGGTCATTTGTTCGAAGAAAGAATACAATAACTTTATAGCAGTACATTTTGTATTAGAAAGAGAAAGGTTATTTGACCTATGTGTATTTAATTTATGTGGTGTGACAGATATACGTAAATAGTGGCATTACTTTCTAACACACTAGAAATAATAATGACAATGACGTATGTCGTAGAATTACAGATACCTAATTATCTACTGCATTGCCCTTTGTGCTAATATTTCGCCAGTGGCGTTGACGTTTAAATCAAATTATTATTCCTTGGTTTATAAGTTAAGTCTATGTTTTTGTATTTTGCGAAAACATAAGTGAAGAACATAAATCTTTCAGAAAGGCATTATTTAGAAAGACATAATTTTCAAATGAATTACTCTTATTTTTTCAGTTAAAATGTGTCCATAAATATTGTATGTTGTACGCCTATGCGTACAAAATGCAATGAAGTTATCCGCAGGTAATATTATATCAGACGGCTCACAAATGACCTTGAATAGTCATCTTTCGTAAATAATAGTTTATCAAGTATGCCCGTGTCCAAAATAAAAGTTTTCATTTATCATCCAAGTAAGAGTTCGTCCTCAATCAAGCAGTGGTCTTCTAACCATCGAACACCAGTTAATGTGTCATCATTTGGAAAAGAAGTCCACCAGCGTCCATTAGCGTCGGTTGTTCCTACCCAGCTTCTTTTAATATACTATTAAATGTGGAACATTATTAACATGTTTAAATGAATACTCGTAGCAAACTATATAATTACTATCATTTTAGTAATACAATGATGTGTGCAACAAATTCAACTAGTAATACAATTTAAATTACAATTCAAGTAATGAAAATCAACATATTTATTCAAAATTACTGAAACAGCATAAAAATTTAATTACAGGATATATTATATTCTGAAAATACTATTCGGTTCAAATTAAACTCATTTCTGTCACATGAAATTGATTAGCATTCCAATATGCTTTGACATCGGCGTACGAGAGTTGGGGCGAACTGCTAAAAATATTCATGGAAAAATTCGAGGGTCGAGCACCCTTCCAACAACAAAAACAATTGTACATCTACGTAAAAATAACACTAACGCTCCCAACACTAATCTAAGTAGCTCAATCTGAGAAATAAAAATTATACTAGCTCCCTCATAAGAATAATTTCTTAGGGGAAAAGGTTGAAAAGCGCATTTACGAAAATGAAATTTCTAAAATGAGAATTTTCTTCCATACATTTGAATGGAAGTCTGTTAAGATTCTCCAGAAATTCTCAAAAGTTGGCAAATTTTATTTATATGTATAAATTTAATTTAAAATTTTTATTCAAATTAAATTTAAGGTATTATGGAAAATGTAAATGAAAATAAGCTTATTTCAGGATAAAATTGGCTTGCGAAAATGAAATAAGAAACGATATGAGTAACCCAATATTAAATAAAAATTCGAGGGTTGAAAATTAGTTTTATGATAGCTTATTACAGATTATTCAATATTGGAGTGAAATTGATTATTCACATATCGTTGAGCTCTATAACATTTCAAAATAAACAGTCATCTGGGTTTTTCAGGTCTTAAAAAATAAATTCAATAATTATAAGAATCACTGACCATTAACATGAAGTATTAGATTTGTTATAATTTACTATTTAAATTGAGTAACTAAGATGAATGTCAAATAAAAAGTTAATTATATACAAGAATTGAATAAACCTGATATTTGTAAAACTTTTCCAAATGTATTTCCGAAAGCATCAGTTGTAATTCAGAATAGATAATTCTGATTCTGATTCGATAACCGTCAATTATAATTCAAAATTAGTCAAATTTCAGACAGCGTCAAATGTATTTCAGATTGTGTAAATAAATATGAAGTACTTGTATCCTGGATTTACCAAGTTGAAATTATTGGAACTGTTTTTGAAAAATGTCTGATTTTTTGGCAGTTGGACAGTTCGAATGGCTCGATATTAATAATACATCAGGTAAACATCAAAATATTTTCTCAAAGAAGATTCAAATGACATGGAAAACTGGCTAATGTTTTATAAATTAGAAAAAATAATAACTTTAAAGTTAATTAAAATTACTTTCAGAATATACGGGACTACCTAGTCAAAATTTGTTATGGAAGGGAATACAATGTTATTTTTACCTCTCGCTAAGAGAGGTATTGAATTCATGCTAAAAATCGCATATCCATATTTTAGTGAATAAGCACGTTTTAAGGTCCCTAGAATCCGATTATAACATTTTTACGATGATGTCCGTATGTGTGTGTGGATATGTGTGTGGATGTGTGTGTGTATGTGTGTGTGTGTGTGTATGTGTGTGAATGTGTGTGTGTGCATGTGTGTGTGGATATGTGGATGTTGGATCCACGATTTCTCAAATACTATAAGACTTAAGACATTTTTAAGTACGGACTCCTCAATCTAACAATAATGGGACGAGTTGATTAAGTTTTGGTAACAATTGGACAACCGGAAGTAGTAGATACAACAAAAAAAATCATCTAAACATTATTTATCGAAAATTTATGTAAATACTTATATTAAAGAACGTTAAATTCTTTATTCGATAAATATAAATTCATTATTATATCTTCTACAGATTTAGAGATAAAGAAATGCATATAAAATAATTTGATGTAAAAATCTCAGATCAAACTACTTCAAGGCAAGAAATTCAAATGTTTGTAATTGACATATAAATGTCACTGTCAAAAATATTTGTATGCCATTGTCAAAAATATTTGTACATCATTATGAAAATTATGAAAATAAAAAGTCAACAACGCAAAAGAATATACGTAAAAAAGAATACAAAAGGAATTTGCGAAAAAATGACAAATATAAAGAAAAACAAAAGGAAAGTGGAATAAAAAAATTTCAGGATATTGAATATATAGAAATTGTATGTATTATACATAATTTATATTAAAATATCCCATAGATTTTGTAAATATATGTGAGAATTATTTTGTAGTGAGACATGAATACCTATATGTATTTGTAATTAAAAATATTTTTCGTTTTATGCGTATAACCAGGTAAAATATCTGGCGAGAGGTTATGTGCTGGCCACATCAGATTTTTTTTCTGTAGTTACCTTTACCTACCTACTAACCTATTAATATTAGAGGAAAGTTATAAATACAAAACTAGTTCAGAATTAAAAACTACAATTTTTATTATTATTTTACACAAAAAAAAAACATGACGGCCCTCCTCATTGATGTGTTGACCCACCTGCTGGCCCACCCAAAAAATTAAAAGATATTATATTTATTTTATAAAAGAGATAATAATTTTAAAACGTGTAATACAATTTGTGTGGATGTAAAACGTACATATTTCAGAATACACATTTTAGATTGTATGTGAGCCTACTGCCAAAAATAAGAAGGGTAGTATGACTGTCCGTGGAGAAAAAATTGAAGTAACTATCTTTCAAGCAATCGCTCCAATTTTTTTAGCAACATTGCAGCATGTAATCTATAATAATTGAAAACACTGAATAAAACATGACACGTTACATTTGTTTCTATTGAAATTGATAGAATTTTCAACAATAGCAACATTGTATTTACCAACTTTCTTACAGAATTGAGATGAATGTTGATTAATATGTAGCTAATTAATTTGGCGGATAATACCATACACACGCCAGAGATATTTGTAATATGGAATAATATGGAAGTGTATAAGAAAAAGTATCTGGACTAATAAGAGATAGTTCTATTTCTGATGAATTCACAAAACTGAAATTATTTTACAAAAATTAAAATATATTTAATTAGCATTTACGACAAATTAAATAAATATATCATCACGGCTTATTATCCATCGCTGGGTGTGCCAATTTGGAATATAGTAAATTGATAATTCCTTATTACATTATTTATCAACACTGAAATAAATTTAACTATATGATGAGAGGCTCGTATGTAAAACTCAAATGACACTTCAATAAAGATTGGTTTGGTATTTTTAAATTATTGAATAATAGTATGTATTTATTTAAATGGGCGCAGCATTTTACAAAATGATTCCTGGAAACCGATTCTGCGTTTCGCAAACATAAAATAAGCATGGAGCACCGTAATTTAATGAGGAGATGTGTTCATCTAATATGTCAAAAAGTAAAGAAGATGATAATTTTTGTAACACACATTTAAAATTAGTTATAGAATATGTTTCCTTTTGCTAAATATTACACAAATTAATAGGCTAGGAGCAGAATAGCATTTACTTCCGAATAAAACTATATAAAATTGTACGGAAATTAGGTAATGTAAAACTGAAATAAAAGCAATAATGGCCGCCCTAGTTGTATAACATATTTATGAATTGTATTTTCCGGGAACTTTAAATTAGTAGGCATTGCATTAACAATTCGAATTTTCAATGCAATTTCTGTTTTCAAATTTTAGTTGGTGCTTGAAGTATTTGTAATTTTTTTTATTTTGTTTTACCTTTTCTATACTGCTATCTATAATCCATATATTATGATGATATGTAATTCATATTTATTATAATACTGTTCTTATGATATAAGTATGGCCCACTCAGATTTTCCATTGGCCCACCTTTGACCCACCCAGAAAATAATCCTAGTTACGTTCTTGATTATATGCAACACTTTAACTTTAAAATTTTACAAAATATTGTGACATATTTTATAAAAGTATTCGTACTCTTACATATTACAAACCAATCCATATTGCAATGTGCAGTGCCCGCCGTCGTCGCCAATGTCACCGCCGCTGTCCCCGTCGCTGTCGCCACCGCTGTCGCAGGGACGAGCGAGTGTCTATTTCTAGCGATGACGCAAAAGACCTGTCGGAACCTGCTTAATTACGCGGTTGATGTAACTTATTGTGTTTAAGTTTTATCTGGAAGTGTTCTAGTAAGTTCTCGAATACAAATTCCGGAGTATATAAGCACTGTTAGCAAAGGCATTGGACAGTCTGATATAAATAAGCGTCGCGTGTTAAACAGTTGGTGATATAAACAGATAGTCGACAAGTGGTAAACATAAATAAATATAGTTGTATAAATAAATAAGTGAGCTATATATTGTTTAAATAAATAATCTTAATGTTTAAGTGTTTTATAATATTCTTAGTCTTAATTAGTATTTAATATTTATTTAATCGTAGTGTTCGTTATATTTATCATCTTTTAATTAAATTTAATATCTATTTATCGTTATAATAAACTTTTATTTTAATTCATAATAATTTTCTAATATTTACACTTCACCCAAATAAATAAAAACGTTACAATATTACAAACCTGCAGATCCATAGGCCAGCCATCCTTGTCTAATTCTATATAAAGGTATTGTGCATAAAGGAACAACAAGAAAAACTATTGTTGCATCCTTCCCCACATTTAACTTTAATCTACCCATTTCAAAATCAATTATTTTGTAAATTGTCCATAATTAGCATAATTAAGTCATAAAACATGACCATAAAAATTTACAACCACATTAGTTTAAAATTCGTCAAATTTTGCCATAAAACAAGCGATAATCGCTATAAAAACACGTAGTCCTTCTGTTGATTACTTCATTACGGTCACGTTAGTTCATATTCCCGTCACAAGGGCGCATAATCATCGCGAAATTATTGCTAATTATCAATTCCCCACGTTGGAGCAAATTCATTACTATAGGCTACGGTCAGTACGGTCGGCGGCAGAGGACTAGAGAGGCATGTTGACGAACGAACGGATATGTTGCTACGATTATAATTAAACGCAATTCACTCCACCGTGCCGTCATGCAACAACAAATGCTAAAATTGCGCATCTATTGTCTGATATCAATATCCTAACTCCAATAACGAACAACTTTTCATTCATGGATAAGTTCATCACTAGAATTTGAATTACTTGACCTGGTAATTCACGATTATTTTTCTATAGATTGATGTTTCCTGTTAGATAACAAATATCTTATTGTATGAAAGAATTTCATGTATACGTACTTACTTACAGAGGCGTATTTCCGAGGGGCCTTAAATTTCAGGTCTCCATTGACGAGATAAAGATAGAATATCTTTACTATTTACTTTAATTTTGGCGCTAATACGGTTCGTTCACAACATTTTCAAAATACAGTTAAGAAACCGGAAGCCTACTTTCAACTTTTGTAATTCCCGCTCGATTTAGACATCATCACTTTCAGAGTGTATTCTAAACGCTGTGTTTATGAAATTTATAACTTCTTCGCTTGTAAATTTTCATAAAATACTTTAGTCTAACGGTAAACTAAAGCACAGAACTCAGTTTGACGAAATTCACGTATATAACGTAATGTAGTATCTCTGTTTGGGTGGTTGTATGCATTTCGCAATAAAATGATTTTTTTAGGCTATATTTCTGAAAAATAGCAAATTTTCAAAAATACTTTAATGTTAAGTACATTTAATTTGGTTATAATTTTTTTCACATTTAATGTTATTATAATTATTAAAGAATACTTTATTCTCTATACGATTTGACTGCATTTTGTGCGTCATATTGAATTGATATAGAGTTAAAAATTATACAGAAATTAAATTTCATACATTAGCCAGCAATGCTGTAGCTTTGTAAACAGCTGCTATATTAAGAAAATTCTGATTGAAAGGTGTCAGTGTCAAGTGCAATTGACATAGTATGTTTGTGTTATAATTTTACTGAAAATATAGGATCTTTTGATAGTAACTTTCTGTATGAAATTTGTATAAAATACATAAAACTGCCAGAAGGTAATATACAAAAAGAAATAGAATCTTTTGCAAGGAATATTTTGTATGAAATTTGTACAAAATACACAGAACTAACGGAAGGTAATGTGCTGGCCACATCATATTTTTTATTTAAATAGATCAATTTTTTTACTATAATTATATTATTATTATTATTCATAGATTATTATTAAACAAATTATTACAAATAATAATTAATACTTTCTAGAACTATAGAAAGCTTTCAATTTAGATAAAGTTTCGTAAAAAATAAAAAATTAAATAGTACCTACACATCTTCAATGCAGATACTGACCAAGGCAACTCAAAAGTCCACACTAAATCCTAACGGCCGGTTTCATAATAATTCGTAAAAGTGAACTTTACATAAAGTTAAACTTTATTTTAAAGTGACTTTATATACACTTTAAAATATATACGTTTCTTAATAAAAATTTCTTTTACTTTAAGTAGTTCTAAAAACGATTTAGAACAAACTGTTGGTAAGATTGACTGTCTGAATAATACATTTTAATTATGTCTACAAGAAATAGAGTTGGAAATTTCACATTTGATGAATAATACACATTGATTTACTTAATATATAAACACAAACATGTCTGGAATGTAAGAAAAGGAGAACTACAAAATTCAATGAATAGAAAACGTAAACAATTTTATAGGTTAGGTTACTGAATATTTTAATTTGTATTTGCAAAATTTTGTAGGATTCAGCTTGGCAAAAAAATGGACAGGCTGTCATGGCTAAATTGAAAATACAAAAACTTGAAAATAGCCAGAAATTATGGTTTGGAAAAGAGAACAGTGTCAAGAAAACTACTAGTGGCCCACCAATAATAAAAGATATTGCTTTATTGGATTTTTAAAAATGTTAATAAATATATCTTTTGATTTATTTATGTTGCTAATTTTATTATTTCTTCTATCTGTTCCAATACAAATAAAATTGTATTTTCCTTAACCTAAATCTGACATAAAATTATTTTTTGTTCCATATATTTAATTATTAATTCCTGGCTAATATACTTTTCGTTGTTTAATATTAACATCTTTGTCGGAACTTGATGAAGAAATTGAAGAATTTTTTTAATCAAAAATGTGGAATCGGAACTGATAAGTTAAATTTCCACTTTAAGCTCGTAAAGGAACTCTCACATGACTTTATTTTAAAGGACCTTAAACTAACAACTTTAACTTAAAGTTGAATTATGAAACGCTTTTTTCACTTTTAGATCAAACTTTTAAATTAAAGTAACTTTATATTTATTATGAAACCGGCCGTTAAGGTTTTGTAAATATTAACTTTCAGGATCTATCAGGTAATGGAATTTTCGATAGCATAAATTTTAAGTAATGATTAAATATAAAAACTGTTTTGTACACACAATTATTTAAATATTTTAGTATTTATCGCCTTGGTTCGTCCCTGTGTTAACTTTGATCCTTTCGTCTTTGAATGGCTGTAGCATCTGGATGCAAGCGCGAAAGCCTGTGTTTGCACAAGGGTCGGACGTCCTTTGCACTGCACGGGAGATAACGCGTGATTTCACAGGATTCCACTGCCACTGTGGACCCGTGTACCGTCCGCTGAGAAATTCAATTATAATTTCAATTGCTTCGGTGCAGATTTGAATTGCAATTGTACCAAGTGCAGAATCTCTGTGACAAATCAAATGACCTGGGATGAGTCTTTCGGATACTCCCAACCCAGCCACTACTAACAAAGAAAAATAGGGTATTTCACATCAAATTTTGTAATAATTGTGGTTATATTAATTAAACTTAGATGCACTGATAACAAAAAAACAATTCTGCAATGAAATTGATGTTTGTAATACATTCTAATGGCGTCGCATAAACTCATAATGACATCAGCATTTGACAGTACACTATTATTCACGAAAGATGACTATTCAAGGTCATTTGTTCGAAGAAAGAATACACATCACTTTATAGCAGTACCTTAGCAACATTTTGTATTAGAAAGAGAAATATTATTTGACCTATGTCTATTTAATTTATGTGGTGTAACAGATATACGTAAATAGTGGCATTACTTTCTAACACACTATAAATAATAATGACGTATGTCGTAGATTTACAGATACCTAATTATATACTACACTGCCCTCTGTGCTATTTACCCAGTGGCGTTGACGTTTAAATCAAATTATTATTCCTTGGTTTATAGTTAAGTCTATGTTTTTGAATTTTGCAAAAAAATAAGTGAAGAACATAAATCGGCTAAATTGCAATTTATCCAGAATTCAAGAATTTTATATTAATGGTTATATATACTTGGTAAAGCATTAAAAACACTAAATACCGCTAAAAATCGGAAAGCTATATTTATAGAGATTTTGACATTTTTTCTGATAGAAATTAGGTTAGATGAACTACATATAGGTATATTTCCATGTTTGAGTAGGTACTTACGCTTTCATACATTAATACTGTTTTCCTTCTTATCCTACGTTTTATAACATATTTTATTTATAATTTTGCGTTCATCTGCCAAACTATTGTAAACTAACATAAAGATACTGGGCCGAGCGATGTCGAATCTGCGTGCCTGGTGTGCGTTAGGTATTATTTTTGTCAGGATTTTTTAAAATTTCTTAAAAAATGCGTGTGCGTTAGGTATTGTTTTTGTCAGGATTTTGTAAATAATTTATTTTTCCAAAAAAATATATAAATACCTGTTTCCGCGCTCCAATTTTATGTTTCCTTATTATATTTTAGCTAAAATAAGACATTACAACAAAAAAAATGCAATTTCTACTATTCTGGATAAACTGCAATCCAGCCCATAAATCTTTCAGAAAGGAATTATTTAGAAAGAAACATAATTTCCAAATAAATTACTCTTATTTTTTCAGTTAAAAGGGTCCATAAATATTTCATGGTGAGCCTATGCATACGAATTGCAATGAAGTTATCTGCAAGTAATATTATATCAGACGGCTCACAAATGACCTTCAATAGTCATCTTTCGTGAATAATAGTATAAGTACTCATTTTAAAACTTTACAATTACTAGTCATATTCTAGTATAACCTCCAAATGGATAAAGCTAGAAATGCTTAGAAATGTCAACTTGCCAAGCTAAAAGTTTCTTCGTTTCCTATTCGGTTTTCATTAACGATAGGAGGGCCTAGAAAAAATGACGACACTCTTTAGGATTAAGCATATAAGTAACAATTTTATTGGTAAAGGTAGTTTACAGTTTCTGCTGAAAATGATGTATTTGTATAGTGAATAAATGTTGAATAATAAAAATTGTCCGTGTCCCTTTTCATGGTGTGCGAATTGAGTAGTCGCTAATCCTTCCTCTTTCTGTCTTCTTCCGGTGTTGACGTCCAGTTGATTGTAGGATTTGCGTGAGCGTATTTTATGGAGAAATTCGCAATGTACACAGCCGAGCTTTGTTTCACGACCAATTGTCACAAAGCGCAATCATACCCTTACATATTCATTGATATAATAATAGTATGAATATGAAACAGCTAGACAGAGGAACATGAACATACAACTAAATCTCAATCAAATATTTTTCATAGTGTAACGTTTTATTTATTTGGGTGAAATCAGAGAAATATATTAATCAAAATAGATGTTTATTAAAACGATAAATAAATATTAAAAGATACGAGTAATAAAAATGACGATAACTATGGTTAAACAAATATCTATAATACTAAAAGGTCAAGCCCCCCAAAATTCATCACGACGATCGGGAAATTTTTAGACAAAGCTACAACTGAAACGGTTTCAGCGATTTGGATGGAATTTGCTTTAAATAGTAGAGAATAAATCAACTTAGGGCCTTTGATATGTCTCTTATTTTTACTGTGCATAGTTTTTGTGGAAAAAATTATTAACTGGTCAAAATTCTTACATTAAAACAATGGATCGCAGTGTTCTGTAATTAAGTCAAGGTATATAGGTACATAGGTAAACAAAAAAAAAAAAAAAAAAAAAAAAAAAAAAAAAAAAAAAAAAAGTCCACAAAAATTCACTGTTGCCTACTTCACACTGTATATACATTTTACAATTCATACTAAATCTTAGTCGAAATCGTAGGTACTGATTCACTTTATAAATAATAGATTAATTTAATGTACAATAATTAAAAATTAGAAAACAAACGTCGCATCATCTCTGACGGAAGGTATACAATGTTTCACTGTCACTGCAGCTACACTAATTTCACAAGTCCCAACATTCAAACACTCTTAATATTGAGTAATAAATTCTATTTTTTAAGAACATAATCTAAATAATTGTTTTATGACTTTACATATACAAATTTCATCTAAAAACACTTTGTGTCGGAAAATAACATATTCTAGGGATATTTCCAAATCTTAAAGACATCATTTTAAAATTCTATTTCTATTTCATCAATTATATTGCATCATAATGTAAGTAAAATACGTGTTTTCATGATTTATTTCAATTTAATTAAGTTTATTTTCATACATTACATTTTACACAATAAGTTATCACCCCAAATATTACTTGTCAAGAACACACTTACCTGGAGTGTACAATTCGCGTAGTGAGACTGATATAACCATCTTTAGCGCCATCTTTTGTTACTATTTTAACGTGACAATTTTCTAAATTAAATCAATATTCTGGTACAATACTAGTACTTATTGTAATAATTACCCTATACTTAGAATATAATTATTATGTATTTTTAGTTTCTCTACTCTAATGTGGATATGTAGTTTTTTATAATTTCCTAATAAATTTTAATATTCACTCAAATGGCACTGTCATCTGTCGGCAGTATAATAATTCACATATAAAATAAAATATGACATTATCGCCAAATATCATATAGCTATGGAAATAAAAAAAAACAGAAGAAAATATCAATTAAGATCATACTATTTGAATATTTATTTCTGAATTATAACAATGTAGACACAATGATTACAACAATTAACATCAATAACACTGAACTGCGAAAATAAAATTTTGTTTTATTTCCATGGATAGGATATCTGATTTTTGAAGAAAAATGTTTTTTTTTTCTATATATCTAGTGCAACAGATAATCTATTGTATTAAATAAAGATTTTTTAGAAGTAAATATTAATTTTATTTGTAAATTTTTGCTCCAAAATATAGAGGACAACAAATTTTCGCACAATTGAATACCCATGTTAAACTTCTATATGTTTCATCTTGTCGGTCTGTATTATTGTAAATATATTGTTTAAATGTAAGAATGTTAAATCATATTCTAAGATGGCAAATTTTAATAGCTCGATCGGCTTTTGTTTTTTGTCAAAATTTAGATTTTTTCGAGAGAAGAGATCTTTGATATCTGAGAAAAATGTTAACGTTAGCACTATTCGTGAATTGTGTGTACAAGTAAACATGTAATATATATATATATATATATATATATATATATATATATATATATATATATATATATATATATACAGGTTGTCCCATAACTTTAGGTACATTTTAGAAGGGCATATAGTTCTTAATGTCCTGATTACGGAACAAAAAGAATTTTTTCAAAATTCAATAATTAGTTTTTGAGGTTTTTGAAGGAAACAGTTTTGGGACACTGGTTGAATAGGTTGTGTGTTTTTTTCATTACATACACATCTCCCAAACTTAATTGGTGTGACAAAGCTTTACGTAATTGCATAAATTAATTTCATTGTTAAATTATTTTATGTTATAGTTATAACTAATTTCACTATTCCAAATATCATAGTATCCAGGGGTACAAAAAATGTTCTTCTTAAGTGAACTACCCTTAATTATAGGAATTTTGAAAAAATTCTTTTTGTTCCGTAATCAGGACATTAAGAACTATATGCCCTTCTAATATGTACCTGAAGTTATGGGACACCCTGTATATATATATATATATATATATATATATATATATATATATATATATATAAAAGCCCTAGGGGAAACTCGAAGGTTAGAGTAGCTTTCTATAGTTCACGGTATGATAAAGAGAACTCAAAGAAATTATAATCTGGAAAAATCTGAAACATATTTTGCATAATTTGTCAAGTTGTAAAGGTTGTAATACTGTAAAGTCGACCAATTACGTACCAGCTAAATCTGAATATCAATATATTCTAGAGAACAATATTTTTCGGTTGTCATAAATGACGTTTAATTTGCAAAAAGTGGAATATCACTTAGATATTTAGATATGCATGTTACTTTCACTAATCAAAGTATACGACATGCATTTGATTTACACAGAAGTCCGCCAAACAGTTGCCATTAGTAAAAAATGTCTTATCCATGTTCTGTCTCTGACTTCAAACCTTCAAAAATGACAAGTGTTGTCTTCACTCAAACTACTCTAATTTTGAAATATTTGTTCAAATAAATAATTTTTATTAGTCCATCTAGATCTAGTTTTACAACTACAACACCAACAAGAACATTAGAAAAGAAATTATTGCAGATTACGACAGTTTGAGTCGGCAGTATGAGTAGGCAGTTTAACCGGGCAGTTTGGGTGTGCTGTTTGAGTGGGCAGTTTGGTTGAACAGGTTCCGTGGGCAGTATGGATAGGTAGTTTGAGTGGGCAGTTTTGGTGGGCAGTATGAATAGATAGTTTGAATGGCAGTTTGGGATGAGCAGTTTGGGTAGGCAGTTTCAGTGGGCAGTTTTGGTGGGCATGCTGCGTGAGCAGTTTGAATGAGCACGTAGCTGGGGCTGTATGGGTGGCCAGGTTGCAGGGGCAAACGAGAAAAAAAATGGTTTTACATTGTGCGTAGAAAGGTTGGATGCACGTAAAGACTATTATAAAACACTGTCGGCGGAGCCCTAGGGGAAGCTCGGCGTAGCCGAGTTTTCGCTAGTCTATAATACTAAAAGGTCAAGCCCTCCAAAATTCATCACGACGATCGGGAAATTTTTAGACAAAGCTACAACTGAAACGGTTTCAGCGATTTGGATGGAATTTGCTTTAAATAGTAGAGAATAAATCAACTTAGGGCCTTTGATATGTCTCTTATTTTTACTGTGCATAGTTTTTGTGGAAAAAATTATTAACTGGTCAAAATTCTTACATTAAAACAATAGATCAAAGTTCTCTGTACTGATGTCAAATGTACAAAATCAGAGAATACAGGCTAATTATTTGAATTGAGTATGCGTGAAAATTTTTAAGAAGACAGTCTAAAAAGTTATGTTTCATTTTGAATCCATTTTAAATACATTAAATTTATTGTATTTGATTATTTTAAATAAAAATTATTTATTTTTGTACCTCTCTGCTTATTATTATTTATAATTATTATTTATTATTATTATTATTATTATTATCATCAGATATAATTTTTTATGTTCTTTTATTATTATTATTATTTTAATAAATATTTACCTATATCTGACTTCATTCATTTCATATTAATTACGTATTTTATAACAAAATTACATTGTTTTAACAATAAAATTAATTTATTATTATTTTTTATCTCTATTTAGTATATTACATAGTTTTAAACAATATTATACAATTTTGTATGAATAAAATTTAAACTGTTCCACACATTTTGGAATATATCGCCAATATGACTTATTATACATCAAAACGGACTGCTTTTTACCTATCTATGACTTGAAACGATTATCATATTTTTTAAATCACGCATTTGTGACTTAAAAAGCCGTTTTACATCTATAATACTAAAAGGTCAAGCCCCCCAAAATTCATCACGACGATCGGGAAATTTTTAGACAAAGCTACAACTGAAACGGTTTCAGCGATTTGGATGGAATTTGCTTTAAATAGTAGAGAATAAATCAACTTAGGGCCTTTGATATGTCTCTTATTTTTACTGTGCATAGTTTTTGTGGAAAAAATTATTAACTGGTCAAAATTCTTACATTAAAACAATAGATCAAAGTTCTCTGTACTGATGTCAAATGTACAAAATCAGAGAATACAGGCTAATTATTTGAATTGAGTATGCGTGAAAATTTTTAAGAAGACAGTCTAAAAAGTTATGTTTCATTTTGAATCCATTTTAAATACATTAAATTTATTGTATTTGATTATTTTAAATAAAAATTATTTATTTTTGTACCTCTCTGCTTATTATTATTTATTATTATTATTTATTATTATTATTATTATTATTATTATCATCAGATATAATTTTTTATGTTCTTTTATTATTATTATTATTTTAATAAATATTTACCTATATCTGACTACATTCATTTCATATTAATTACGTATTTTATAACAAAATTACATTGTTTTAACAATAAAATTAATTTATTATTATTTTTTATCTCTATTTAGTATATTACATAGTTTTAAACAGTATTATACAATTTTGTATGAATAAAATTTAAACTGTTCCACACATTTTGGAATATATCGCCAATATGACTTATTATACATCAAAACGGACTGCTTTTTACCTATCTATGACTTGAAACGATTATCATATTTTTTAAATCACGCATTTGTGACTTAAAAAGCCGTTTTACATCCTAATACTAAACGATCAGATTCACTATCTATAGTTCTATATATCTATATATATATATATATATATATATATATATATATATATATATATATATATATATATATATATATATATATATATATATATATATATATTTGAATTCATCACGACGATCGCCCAACTTTAGACAAGGCTACAGCTTAAACGGTGCGACCGATTTTCATGAAATTTGTACCAAGTTGTAGGAAATGATTGGCTTCAGGGCCCTTCTAATGGGACGAATTTCAATAGGATGTATAGTTTTCGAGTAAAAAATTATTAAAGATTGAAAATTGGGACAAAAACAATATTTTTCACAGTAACGATCACAGTTTTCCTTGAAAATTTAAGACGAAGAACGCCATGTTTGTCATGTCATTTTGAACCTTTAAATGGAAATATTTATGAAATGGAGACAATTTGAAAGAAGTTTAATTCATAATTATACATTTTGAGAATGGGCAACTATATCCGCACAGGTAAAAAAGGCCTAAACCATTTTAATTAAAAATTATAAAATTTGACGGTTCATATGTACTTGGACAGTGTTACCAAATGTGTCATAAGTAACTAGGTAAAAAACAAATATTTCTAACTAGACTAACGTGAAGTTCGCATGCAAGTGTATATTTTCGACTCCGCAGAATGTGAAAAAAATGACCGAAGACGACACGCCGGTAGCCGACAAAAAAATTTCAAATTTGCGGTGACAGTAATGTTTAAATATGTTAATAAAAATTAGTATAAGAGATAAATACTGTATCTGGAACATATTTTTGAAATCAGAAATGAAATATTTTAACCGTGTCCGAGATAATTTACTATAAATCACACATTTTATGACTATTTCTTTATTATTATATTATCTGCTGTAAATAATAAATGTTATTAAAATATAGTAAACAATGTATGCAGATTTTAGTTTTTAAGTTAATACAGCTGTAAATTTAACCATGACTAAGTTCAATAAAATATTTTAAATCAACCAGGTGCCAGGTAACATATGCCTAAAAACGAAAAACGCGGGACAATGTATTAGACTTACGTGCAAAGATTACCTATATAACAAAGGTAAGTGATTATTGATTATCTTACTGAATAGCAATATAATATTTAAATAATTCATGAGGTTAACAACAATTAAAATGTTTCCTTTAAAAAGTTGTAGTTTAAAAATAATGTATTTTACATATTTATCATGTTAAATGTATTGATTACAACAATGTTTTCTAACAATATAATAATAACACAGCATTTATACAAAACATGTGTTAACTACAGCAATAATTAAGGAGTTCATTCATATTTCAACTCATACATCACCATTTCTGTGTTAATTTGAAGATATTTGAAACAGTTAAGAGCCCCCAAAAATGCATATACTCTTGATTAGTGTCGGCTAAAAATGTAAGATTAAAAATGATTCAATCTCAAGATTTCTGTTGCAAATACTGTTTATTCTTGCAAAAATGTATTTTAGAGGGTTGTTTTGTACATTTCCGGTATAAAAGTGGTTAAATATCTGATTAAAAACACCTCACGCCTCGGTTTAAAAATATGGGTTGAATTATGTATATATTCAAAATTTGGTAGCTTAAACTTTATTTTTACCCCTCGCTAAGAGAGGTATTGGATTCATGCTAAAAATCGCATATCCAGATTTTAGTGAATAAGCACGTTTTAAGGTCCCTAGAATCCGATTATAACATTTTTACGATGATGTCCGTATGTGTGTGTGGATGTGTGTGTGTGTGGATGTTGGATCCACGATTTCGCAAACACTATAAGACTTAAGACATTTTTAACTACGGATTCCTCAATCTAACAATAATGGGAAGAGTCGATTAAGTTTTGGTAACAATTGGACAACCGGAAGTAGTAGTTACAAGAAAAAAATCATTTAAATATTATTTATCGAAAATTTATGTAAATACTTTTATTAAAGAACGTTAAATTCTTTATTCGATAAATATAAATTCATTATTATATCTTCTATAGATTTAGAGATAAAAAAATGCATATAAAATAATTTGATGTAAAAAAATCTCAGATCAAACTACTTCAAGACAAGAAATTCAAATGTTTGTAATTGACACATAAATATCACTGTCAAAAAGATTTGTATGCCATTGTCAAAAATATTTGTACATCATTATGAAGATTATGAAAAGAATATACGTAAAAAAGAATACAAAAGGAATTTTCGAAAAAATGACGAATATAAAGAAAAAAAAAAGGAAAGTAGAAAAAGAAAATTTCAGAATATTGAATATAAAGAAAATGTATGAATTGTACATAATTTATATTAAAATATCCCACAGATTTTGTAAATATATGTGAGAATTATTTTGTAGTGCGTCATGAATATATGTGTTTGTATTTAATAGTATATTACTAACCGAGGTGGAAAGTGTTTCATTGTCGAGGGCGAAGATAGTTAACCAAGGCGCGAAGCGCCGAGGTTAACTATAGTCCGAGACAATGAAACTTTGCACCAAGGTTTGTATACTATTTTATTCACAATCTGAAATAAAAAAATAATATTTTATATTTAAATAATAATAACCTAACATAAATAAACGAATGGTCTGAGATTGTTCATTTGTCATATGAACTGTCAGTTTGATTTCTAACCTTAAATATTGATTTCATTCATTACTTGTATTATTTACAAGTTTATTCCATATTTTTATCATATAAATTGTAAAGATGCTTTGTTTATATGTAAATACCCAACATTGATACGCATTGATCTCTCAAAGCGGGGGGCAGCTATTTTCCGCATCTAGGTTGGAAAGTATAGCGTTAGTATAGCTGAGGTTGGAAAGTGTCAACTTTCCAACCCCAGCTATCTTCACGTTATACTTTCCAACCTCTTGGAATATAAGGTTAACAATAACTAACTTCCCAACTTTTTAAAAGTCAGAAATCGCCATATTACTAACCGATTGTGAATAAAAATATTTTTCGTTTTATGCGTACAACCAGGTAAAATATCTGGCGAGAGGTTATGTGCTGGCCACATCAGATTTTTTAATTTTCTTTTCCCCATTTTGACATTATGAATTTTTAAAAAGAGAGTTATCATTGGAAATCAAAGATCTGTATTGACTAAGAAAAATATCAACTGTTACTTTGACAGGGATGGTTAAAAAAATTCATAATTCAAAAACGAGGAAAGATATCCCAAATCTTGTTTAGACGAATAAACCGGGGAATGATTGTGGTATATTTGAGACAAATTTTTAATGGATTAGATAAAGGGTGCAAATTTGGAAACGGAATAAATATTAATGAAATAAAAATTATATACAATTTTTTTACCGCTTAGCCAAATTTACACCGTTTGTTTAAAAAGTACTATCTTTTGGTATAAAAATCATCTGGGGTCTGATTTTGTACCTTTGAAATCTACTGTAGAGTGAAATTTATTAGATTTCTATGAATAAACAAACAAGAAAATACAGTGAACTTTGCGAGCGACATTCGAAATCTGACGGAGGATCTGACATATATTGCGAAAATAGCAAGCCAACGGAATCACTTGTTTCAACCATATCTTTGATTCTCTGTACTCAACAATATCTATACAAAACCATTCAGTTTACCAAAACCATATCCTTCAATTTCTCAACTCTATTAACCACAGCATAACTAATATTTACAAAAATATTCTTTCCAAAATACCGCCCATAGTCCTTTGGAATACCCAACATAAATATAGATCTTAGTCAATACAAGAAAAGAAAAATCACTTTAGAACAATCCAAAAAGACCATAAGGACAACCAATTTATATATCCAGACTCATCAAAAATAAATAACAAAGTGGGTACAGCATTCGTAACTCAGGACCTAATTCCATCAAAGTGACATTAGTCAATTAATTTTTATACTGTCAATAAAAAATTGTAAATTTTAAATAAAACTACAGGAGATATTGTTGCCAAATTTGCCATAAGTAACTATGTAAAAAACAAGTATTCCTTACTGCATTAGTGTGAAGTTAGCCCATTAATTCCGTACTGCCTTTAAAAATACAGTAAATTTTAAATATAACTAATTCAAAAACAAATATTCCTTATCTTAAATGATGAGAGTTGGAAATTATTTCTCACAAGTAAAAAAGGCCTATAACATAATTAAAAACTATAAATTTTGACGGTTCATATGAACTTGGAAAGTGTTTCCAAATATGCCATAAGTAACTAGGTAAAAAACAAATATTCCAAACTAGACTAATGTGAAATCCGTTCACAAGTGTTGCCAAAGATACCATGAGTAACCAATTAAAAAACAAATATTCCTAACTACATCAATGTGATGTTAGTTCATTAATTTTCATGCTGCCAATAAAAAAGTAATAAATTTTAAATAAAACTAGAGGAGAAATTGTTGCCAAATTTTCCATAAGTAACTAAGTAAAAAACAAATATTTCTAATTGCATCAATGTGACATTAGTCAATTAGTTTTTATACTGTCCATAAAAAATTGTAAATTTTAAATAATATCGTATAATTATTAGGTATCTACATATTTTAGAGATATTGAACAATAATTTAGAAAATTTAAATTACCGAAGATAAAAAGCCGGTGGTCGACAAAGAAATTTGAAATTTGCGGTGAAAGTAATGTTTAAATATTTTCTGCACCACACTATCGTCGTTAATAAAAATTAGTGTAGGAGATAAATATTGTATCTGAAATACATTTTTGAAGTTGAAAATGAGATATTTTAACCGTGTCCGAGGTAAATTACAATACAATGTACTTTACATATTTATCATGTAAAATGTCTTGATTACAACAATGCTTTATAACAATATAATCACATCACAGCATTTATACAAAACATGTGTTGATTGCAACAATAATATAGGAGCTCATTCATATTTCAACCTCATACATCACCATGTCTGTATTAATTTGAAGATATTTCAAACAGTTCAGGAGTTTTGAGCCCTCAAACATGCATGTACTCTTAATTAGTTTCGGCTAAAAATGTGAGATTAAAAATTATTCAATCTCAAGATTTTTGTTGCAAATAGTATTTATTCTTGCAAAAATGTATTTTAGAGAGTTGGTTTGTACATTTCCGGTATAAAAGTGGTTAAATATCGGATTAAAAACACCTCACGCCTTGGTTTAAAAATATGGCTTAATTTATGTATATATTCAAAATTTGGTAGCTGCAACTTTTATTAATTTTACTTTCCCCATTTTGACATTATGAATTTTTAAAAACAGAGTTATCATTGGAAATCAAAGATCTGTATTGACTAAGAAGAATATCAACTGTTACTTTGACAGGGGTGGTTGAAAAAATACATAATTCAAAACGAGGAAAGATATCCCAAATCTTGTTTAGACGAATACACAGGAGAATGATTGAGGTATATTTGAGACAAATTTTTTATGGATTTGATAAAGGGTGCAAATTTGGAAACGGAATAAATATTAATGAAATAAAAACTATATACATTTTTTTTACCGCTTAGCCAAGTTTACACCGTTTGTTCAAAATGTACTATCTTTTGGTATAAAAGTCATCTGGGCTCTGATTTTGTACCTTTGAAATCTACTGTAGATTGAAATTTATTAGATTTCTATTAATAAACAAACAAGAAAATACAGTGAACTTTGCGAGCGACGTTCGAAATCTGACATATATTGCCAAAATAGCAAACCAACCGAATCACCTATGTTTCACCCATATCTTTGATCTTCGGTACTCAACAAAATCTATACAAAACCATTCAGTTTACCAAAACCATATCCTTCAAATTCTCAACTTTATTAACCTCAGCATACCTAATATTCACAAAAATATGCTTTCCAAAATACCGCCCATAGTCCTTTGGAATACTCAATATAAATTTCAATCTCAGTCAATACAAGAAAAGAAGAGAAATCATTTAAAAATCAAAAATCATTTTAGAACAATCCAAAAAGACTGGCTTAAAATTTAAGGGTCAGCGGTGCAACTGGGCAGAAGTGTTGAAACATTGTATATTTTATAAAGTATAAAATGAATTTAAAAAAGTTTGATGTGGCCAGCACATTACGTTCCGTCAGTTCTGAATATTTTGTACAAATTGCATACAGAAAGTTTCTTGCAAATGACTTTATTTAGATATATTTAAAATTTACTGTATTTTTAAAGGCAGTACGGAATTAATGGGCTAACTTCACACTAATGCAGTAACGAATACTTGTTTTTTACATAGTTACTTATGGCAAATTTGGCAACAATATCTCCTGTAGTTTTATTTAAAATTTACAATTTTTTGTTGACAGTATAAAAATTAATTGACTAATGTCACTTTGATGGAATTAGGTCCTGAGTTACGAATGCTGTACCCACTTTGTTATTTATTTTTGATGAGTCTGGATATATAAATTGGTTGTCCTTATGGTCTTTTTGGATTGTTCTAAAGTGATTTTTCTTTTCTTGTTCTGTTAGTTCTATGTATTTTGTATAAATTCCATAGTCATTGATACGGACATCTGTGAATCAGAATTTTCTTAATATAGTACCTAGCTGTTTCCATGGTTATATCATATTTGGCTGCTTTATAAATTTAATTCCTTTATAATATTTAACTCTATACCCAATGAATATCTTGTATAAAATGCAATCAAATCGTATAGAGAATAAAATATTCTCTAATGCTTACAATAATATTAAATGTGAAAAATGATATTTAACAGCATTTTTTCAAAAAGTTTGGTTAAGCATGTTGCGTGGGCAGGTTGTGTGGACAGTTTGAGTGAACAAGTTGCGTAGGCAATTTGGGTGGATATGCTGCGGGGGAAGTTTGGGTAAGCCTGTTCCGTGGGCAGTTTAGGTAGGTATGTTGCGT
The DNA here is from genome assembly GCA_963082715.1 of Harpalus rubripes. Classification (NCBI taxonomy): domain Eukaryota; kingdom Metazoa; phylum Arthropoda; class Insecta; order Coleoptera; family Carabidae; genus Harpalus; species Harpalus rubripes. The sequence continues at coordinate 14,845,496 of OY720454.1, forward strand.
CGGTCGTTAGGGTGACCATGTTGAGGCGGCAGTTTCGGTGGGCATATTGTGTGGGCAGTTTGGATGGGCATGTTGTGTGGACAGTTTGGGTGGGAATGTTACATGGGCAGTTTGGGTGAACATGTTGCGTGGGCAATTGGTTGGGTATGTTGCGTGGGCAGTTTGAGTGGGCATGTTGCGTGGGCAATTTGGGTGGGTATGTTGCGTAGGCAGTTTGGGTGGCCATGTTGCGTGGACAATTCTGGTGGGCATGTTGCGTAAACAGTTCCGGTGGGCATATTGCGTGGGCAGTTTGGGTGGGCATGTTACGTGGGCAGTTTGGGTGGGCATGTTGCGTGGGCAGTTTGGGTGGGCATGTTGCGTGGGCAGTTTGGGTGGGCATATTGCGTGGACAGTTCCGGTGGGCATGTTGCGTGGCCGATTTGGATAGGCATGTTGCGTGGACACTGTGAAAGTCTGTTGGCGTTAGCACTTTGGGTTTAAAATGTGCCTAGAAGGGTTAGATCTACGTATAGACTATTATAAAACACCATCGGCGGAGCCCTAGGGGAAGCTCGGCGTAGCCGAGTTTTCGCTAGTCTATAATACTAAAAGGTCAAGCCCCCCAAAATTCATCACGACGATCGGGAAATTTTTAGACAAAGCTACAACTGAAACGGTTTCAGCGATTTGGATGGAATTTGCTTTAAATAATAGAGAATAAATCAACTTAGGGCCTTTGATATGTCTCTTATTTTTACTGTGCATAGTTTTTGTGGAAAAAATTATTAACTGGTCAAAATTCGTACATTAAAACAATAGATCAAAGTTCTCTGTACTGATGTCAAATGTACAAAATCAGAGAATACAGGCTAATTATTTGAATTGAGTATGCGTGAAAATTTTTAAGAAGACAGTCTAAAAAGTTATGTGTCATTTTGAATCCATTTTAAATACATTAAATTTATTGTATTTGATTATTTTAAATAAAAATTATTTATTTTTGTACCACTCTGCTTATTATTATTTATTATTATTATTATTATCATCAGATATAATTTTTTATGTTCTTTTATTATTATTATTATTTTAATAAATATTTACCTATATCTGACTTCATTCATTTCATATTAATTACGTATTTTATAACAAAATTACATTGTTTTAACAATAAAATTAATTTATTATTATTTTTTATCTCTATTTAGTATATTACATAGTTTTAAACAATATTATATAATTTTGTATGAATAAAATTTAAACTGTTCCACACATTTTGGAATATATCGCCAATATGACTTATTATACATCAAAACGGACTGCTTTTTACCTATCTATGACTTGAAACGATTATCATATTTTTTAAATCACGCATTTGTGACTTAAAAAGCCGTTTTACATCTATAATACTAAAAGGTCAAGCCCCCCAAAATTCATCACGACGATCGGGAAATTTTTAGACAAAGCTACAACTGAAACGGTTTCAGCGATTTGGATGGAATTTGCTTTAAATAGTAGAGAATAAATCAACTTAGGGCCTTTGATATGTCTCTTATTTTTACTGTGCATAGTTTTTGTGGAAAAAATTATTAACTGGTCAAAATTCTTACATTAAAACAATAGATCAAAGTTCTCTGTACTGATGTCAAATGTACAAAATCAGAGAATACAGGCTAATTATTTGAATTGAGTATGCGTGAAAATTTTTAAGAAGACAGTCTAAAAAGTTATGTGTCATTTTGAATCCATTTTAAATACATTAAATTTATTGTATTTGATTATTTTAAATAAAAATTATTTATTTTTGTACCACTCTGCTTATTATTATTTATTATTATTATTTATTATTATTATTATTATTATTATTATTATTATTATTATTATCATCAGATATAATTTTTTATGTTCTTTTATTATTATTATTATTTTAATAAATATTTACCTATATCTGACTTCATTCATTTCATATTAATTACGTATTTTATAACAAAATTACATTGTTTTAACAATAAAATTAATTTATTATTATTTTTTATCTCTATTTAGTATATTACATAGTTTTAAACAATATTATATAATTTTGTATGAATAAAATTTAAACTGTTCCACACATTTTGGAATATATCGCCAATATGACTTATTATACATCAAAACGGACTGCTTTTTACCTATCTATGACTTGAAACGATTATCATATTTTTTAAATCACGCATTTGTGACTTAAAAAGCCGTTTTACATCTATAATACTAAAAGGTCAAGCCCCCCAAAATTCATCACGACGATCGGGAAATTTTTAGACAAAGCTACAACTGAAACGGTTTCAGCGATTTGGATGGAATTTGCTTTAAATAGTAGAGAATAAATCAACTTAGGGCCTTTGATATGTCTCTTATTTTTACTGTGCATAGTTTTTGTGGAAAAAATTATTAACTGGTCAAAATTCTTACATTAAAACAATGGATCGCAGTGTTCTGTAATGAAGTCAAGGTATATACATAAGTAAACAAAAAAAAAAAAAAAAAAAAAAAAAAGTCCACAAAAATTCACTGTTGCCTACTTCACACTGTATATACATTTTACAATTCATACTAAATCTTAGTCGAAATCGTAGGTGCTGATTCACTTTATAAATAATAGATTAATTTAATGTACAATAATTAAAAATTAAAAAACAAACGTCGCATCATCTCTGACGGAAGGTATACAATGTTTCACTGTCACTGCAGCTACACTAATTTCACAAGTCCCAACATTCAAACACTCTTAATATTGAGTAATAAATTCTATTTTTTAAGAACATAATCTAAATAATTGTTTTATGACTTTACATATACAAATTTCATCTAAAAACACTTTGTGTCGGAAAATAACATATTCTAGGGATATTTCCAAATCTTAAAGACATCATTTTAAAATTCTATTTCTATTTCATCAATTATATTGCATCATAATGTAAGTAAAATACGTGTTTTCATGATTTATTTCAATTTAATTAAGTTTATTTTCATACATTACATTTTACACAATAAGTTATCACCCCAAATATTACTTGTCAAGAACACACTTACCTGGAGTGTACAATTCGCGTAGTGAGACTGATATAACCATCTTTAGCGCCATCTTTTGTTACTATTTTAACGTGACAATTTTCTAAATTAAATCAATATTCTGGTACAATACTAGTACTTATTGTAATAATTACCCTATACTTAGAATATAATGATTATGTATTTTTCGTTTCTCTACTCTAATGTGGATATGTAGTTTTTTATAATTTCCTAATAAATTTTAATATTCACTCAAATGGCACTGTCATCTGTCGGCAGTATAATAATTCACATATAAAATAAAATATGACATTATCGCCAAATATCATATAGCTATGGAAATAAAAAAAAAACAGAAGAAAATATCAATTAAGATCATACTATTTGAATATTTATTTCTGAATTATAACAATGTAGACACAATGATTACAACAATTAACATCAATAACACTGAACTGCGAAAATAAAATTTTGTTTTATTTCCATGGATAGGATATCTGATTTTTGAAGAAAAATGTATTTTTTTCTATATATCTAGTGCAACAGATATTCTATTGTATTAAATAAAGATTTTTTAGAAGTAAATATTAATTTTATTTGTAAATTTTTGCTCCAAAATATAGAGGACAACAAATTTTCGCACAATTGAATACCCATGTTAAACTTCTATATGTTTCATCTTGTCGGTCTGTATTATTGTAAATATATTGTTTAAATGTAAGAATGTTAAATCATATTCTAAGATGGCAAATTTTAATAGCTCGATCGGCTTTTGTTTTTTGTCAAAATTTAGATTTTTTCGAGAGAAGAGATCTTTGATATCTGAGAAAAATGTTAACGTTAGCACTATTCGTGAATTGTGTGTACAAGTAAACATGTAATATATATATATATATATATATATATATATATATATATATATATATATATACAGGTTGTCCCATAACTTTAGGTACATTTTAGAAGGGCATATAGTTCTTAATGTCCTGATTACGGAACAAAAAGAATTTTTTCAAAATTCAATAATTAGTTTTTGAGGTTTTTGAAGGAAACAGTTTTGGGACACTGGTTGAATAGGTTGTGTGTTTTTTTCATTACATACACATCTCCCAAACTTAATTGGTGTGACAAAGCTTTACGTAATTGCATAAATTAATTTCATTGTTAAATTATTTTATGTTATAGTTATAACTAATTTCACTATTCCAAATATCATAGTATCCAGGGGTACAAAAAATGTTCTTCTTAAGTGAACTACCTTTAATTATAGGAATTTTGAAAAAATTCTTTTTGTTCCGTAATCAGGACATTAAGAACTATATGCCCTTCTAATATGTACCTGAAGTTATGGGACACCCTGTATATATATATATATATATATATATATATATATATATATATATATATATATATAAAAGCCCTAGGGGAAACTCGAAGGTTAGAGTAGCTTTCTATAGTTCACGGTATGATAAAGAGAACTCAAAGAAATTATAATCTGGAAAAATCTGAAACATATTTTGCATAATTTGTCAAGTTGTAAAAGTTGTAATACTGTAAAGTCGACCAATTACGTACCAGCTAAATCTGAATATCAATATATTCTAGAGAACAATATTTTTCGGTTGTCATAAATGACGTTTAATTTGCAAAAAGTGGAATATCACTTAGATATTTAGATATGCATGTTACTTTCACTAATCAAAGTATACGACATGCATTTGATTTACACAGAAGTCCGCCAAACAGTTGCCATTAGTAAAAAATGCCTTATCCATGTTCTGTCTCTGACTTCAAACCTTCAAAAATGACAAGTGTTGTCTTCACTCAAACTACTCTAATTTTGAAATATTTGTTCAAATAAATAATTTTTATTAGTCCATCTAGATCTAGTTTTACAACTACAACACCAACAAGAACATTAGAAAAGAAATTATTGCAGATTACGACAGTTTGAGTCGGCAGTATGAGTAGGCAGTTTAACCGGGCAGTTTGGGTGTGCTGTTTGAGTGGGCAGTTTGGTTGAACAGGTTCCGTGGGCAGTATGGATAGGTAGTTTGAGTGGGCAGTATGAATAGATAGTTTGAATGGCAGTTTGGGATGAGCAGTTTGGGTAGGCAGTTTCAGTGGGCAGTTTTGGTGGGCATGCTGCGTGAGCAGTTTGAATGAGCATGTAGCTGGGTCTGTATGGGTGGCCAGGTTGCCGGGGCAAACGAGAAAAAAAATGGTTTTACATTGTGCGTAGAAAGGTTGGATGCACGTAAAGACTATTATAAAACACTGTCGGCGGAGCCCTAGGGGAAGCTCGGCGTAGCCGAGTTTTCGCTAGTCTATAATACTAAAAGGTTAGATTCACTATATATATTTTCTTTAATCAAAAAGCCAATCGCCATCCTTTGAACACCTCTACAGCCTGAATGGAACGACCGATTTTCGTGAAATTTGTTTTAAGTTGTAGGAAATTATTGTCTCGAGTGCCCTCGTAATAACACAAATTTCTGTAGGATGCATAGTTTTCGAGTAAAAAATTATTAAAGATTGAAAATTGGGACAGAAACAATAGGTCACAGTAACGATCACAGTTTTCATTGAAAAATTTAAGAAGATAAACGCTGTCATGTCATATGGTATGTCAATGTCAATGACTACAAATTATCGGTTTTCATACTTTTAAATGCAAAGAAATGTTTCAATAATATGTAACATTAAAGAAAAGATGATAAAATTAACGAGGTAGGTATATACAATGATTTTAAGCCATGTTTTATATTAATGTATTATATATTTTATTTTGTAAATAGAATATTGGAAAATGAATAAGGAAACACGTCGAAAAGGATCAGAAAGGCAGAATTATTATGACAATCGATCGGAGTACATATACAAAATTAAAAAGATAAACATTGTCATCCGTCATCTTGGATGTACGTATAGTCTATCATAAAACACTATCGGCGGAGCCCTAGGCTGAACTCGGCGAAGCCGAGTTTAGGCTAGTCTATAATACTAAACGATTAGATTCACTATCTATATATTCTTTAATCAAAAAGCCGATCGCCATCCTTTGAACACCTCTACAGCCTGAATGGTACGACCGATTTTCGTGAAATTTGCATCAAGTTGTAGGATTTGATTGTCTCGAGTGCCCTCGTAATAACACAAATTTCTGTAGGATGCATAGTTTTCGAGTAAAAAATTATTAAAAATTGAAAATTGGGACAGAAACAATAGGTCACAGTAATGATCACAGTTCTCCTAGAAAAATTAAGACGATAAACGCTATAATGTCATTCGGCATGTCAATGTCAATGGTGACAAATTATCAGTTTTCATCCTTTTAAATACAAAAAAATGCTTAAATAATATGTAAAATTGAAGAAAAGATTATGAATTAAACGAGGTAGGTATATAAAATGATTTTAAGCCATGTTTTATATTAATGTATTATATATTTTATTTTGTAAATAGAATTTTGGAAAATGAATAAGGAAACACGACGAAAAGCATAAGAAGGGCAGGAATCGGTCGAAGAGTACACATACAAAATAAAAAACAAACGTCATTTGTCATATTTGATATGTTAATGACAAAAAATTATGAATGTCGTACCGGTTGTTCTTTTCAATACTAAAAATATTTAACTATGTAAAATTGAAGAAAAGAATGTAGGTAGGTATATATAAAAAAGCACTGTAAACGTGGAAGAATAATTGCAAAAATATGGGTATACCCTTGGAAGTTCAAACAATTTACACTTTATGCTTTGCAGATGATCAAATACTTATTGCACAAGACTACAACGATAGTGAATACATGATACGAAAATTTATAGAAGAATACCGTAGCTGAGGTCTAGAAATAAACATACATACAGCGAATGCGTAATGAGAGGCTTCCTAAACAAATACTACAGTGGACACCTACCGGCAAAAATAAAAGAGACCTAGAAGAAATTGGGTAGCAGGAGTCCAAGAAGGAATAAGAGAGAGAGAAAGAGAGAGAGAGAGAGAGAGGGGATTAAATGAAGATATATGGCAAGATAGAGAGCAGTGGAGAAATGGCATCGGAAGACATCGTAGAACGAAGTATATGTAATGATTTTAAGTCATGTTTATTGTTAATTTATATATTTTATTATGAAAATAGATTTAACAAAATGTCAGGCTGAGAAAGATATAATGAACAACACAATCGATAAAGAGTACATGTACAAAATTAGAAACATACGCGTTAGTTAGTTGTTCTTCATCGAATCCAGCCAGAAATGTGTTACTCATTGGATACACCAAAAATTCTACAGGAAAATCATGACTTAATGTTTAGAACAAGACAATTCAATAATTTTAGATGGTATGTTTTAATCTGTTCTTTTTTGCAATTCATTCTCTTACATTACGTTTAAAATTATTTCAGATTAAACATAACTCAATAAATAAATAAATAAATATATCATCACGGCATGTTACCCATTGTTGGATGTGCCAATCTGCTTTGTACGCACATATCGGTAATGATGATGACATATTTGTACCGCGCGTGCGTTTACCAGGCGTCACCTCACGGGCACTCATTGCTGGCGTGGAGAGTGCACCATAATTCAATATCTATCTTAAAACGGTACAGATTTTAATCTGCATTTCATTTTCTTATACTACGTTTAGAATTATCTATTTTAAAATTATTTTATTGCCAATTAATAAAAAATCTTTAAAATTACATAAGGCCATAAAACGTTGTTAGCTGATCATATGCACAATGTAACCGTGGATACGTATCAAAAATACAATACAAAAGAAGTCTTGTCAAAGTTAACAATGTGATTAAAGTTAACAATATTTTATGCAACTGGGCCATAATCATACAGCATAAGCCACAAAAGTAATCTTGTATACCTATGAGTCTTGCATTTTCCCCCCTTAATAACAATCCAAACTTTATTAATGTAATGTAACTACTTACTTTTCTACAGTTTGTAACTAATTGTTTGCTTTAGAATTTAAATATCACATTTTTGAGTTTTGTTTGATTTATTTTTACCTTTAAATTTAGTATTGTGTACTCATAGACGTTTTATTAATAATATGTTTATACAGTGTGTTCAAAAAAAAAAAATCATAACTCGGAGTGGGCTATGAACAGAGCAACGTGTGTTTGATCAATTTTCAATTCAAAAGTCAAGTTTTCAAAGGATACAGTTTATCGACATTCGCCGTTTTTTAATTTGAAAAGCTTTGATTTCTTTGCAAAACATTTTTGACAATATTTTAAGTCAAATTAAAATTTAATTAATTGACATGCGTCTCTTTGTACATAGCCTACTCCGAGTTAGGAATTTTTTGTACACACACTGTATTTATCCTGTAATTAAGACATTTTGTCCTGTTTGCTCGCATAAAACGCGCAGCATTTGTTAATTTCATTATATGTTTTTATCAGTTCCTACCAATCACTTTGTATACATAAACATTTAACATGGTAAAACAGTTTTCCGTAACGCGTTGCCCCCCAAATTATTATAGAAAAAAATTACTCAAATAAAAGTTTTAGAGCATAAAATTCTACTTTCATATTAGTAAACAAAATCCATTTCGTATGTTTAGTAACTCTAGAAATTAAATGTGAAAATTTTAGTTTAATAGCACTAGCCATGGAATTAAAACAAACAGACAAACAGATGATCGATGTTTTAACTGTCAAATATTGAGACTTTTTCAATCACATAAAAAAATTACATTTGTTATGCTGTTTGTTTTAATTTTATGGCTATCACTATTTTTGTCGTGATTTTCGATATTTTCATTTGCAATTTCTGCCGTTACAAAGCATGCACAATTAATTTTTTTCTTGAATCAAATGCAGAATTTCATGATCTACAACTTTTACTTGAAGTATTTTTTCAAAAATAATTTGGAAAGCAACGCGCAAGGTAAAACTGTTTTCCCATGTTAAATGCCTATGTAACGGATTTGGAGTGCCACCTGGTATGTAGGTACGTCGAAAAATTATATTTAACTGCATTTTTTGATTATACTTCTGAAATATTATTGACAACTTTTTGCAAGAAAACGGTAGCCGACTGAGCTATCGTATTTTTGACATTTCTCCATGATAGCCCTTGACAAAACATTTCTTGTTTGTCAGAAATATATTTTGTTCGGTACTAAATGAAAAGTTTTCTGTCTGGCTAAATTATGGAACTTCCAAAATTTAGACATCAACTCGATTGGGTTTTGTTTTTCGCAGAGAGTTGTCTGAACCCTGTCGGGATTGGGATAAACTGAAATTTTTTCTGCTGATATGGAAGTGTTAACAATTAGACATCTCAGTCGGCTTTTGTTTTGTGCATACAGATGTTAGAAATATGTCGTGTTTGGTATCAAATGAGAGGTCTAATTAAGGACAGTTAGATACATGTGTCAAAATTTCTGACACATTAAATGGCTATTGTTTTATGCATAAAGTTAAATCGTTTGAGAGAATTTGAGTATCTGACAAGACTGCTGGCGTTAGCACTTTGGTTTTAAATTGTGCGTAGACAGATTGGATGTACGTATAGTCTATCATAAAACACTATCGGCGGAGCCCTAGGGTAAACTCGGCGAAGCCGAGGTTAGGCTAGTTGAATACTAATTTAAGTCTAAGAATATAATTAATTACTTAAACACTAAGATTATTTATTTAAACAATTAACACGACTATTTATTTACACGTTATTTATTTTACTGTACTCTCGAACTTTTATTTAACTAACTATTCATTTATTATTCACTACCGGTCTGTTGCAGATGTTTGTAGACTGTTTACGCGACATTTATATCACTATATTTACGTCACTATTTATTTATATCATATTCAACTGTCCAACCTCCGACCTCCACAGCGTCTGTACACTCAACTGCCCGGACAGAATACACTCCTTTCAACTCTATTTCTGAATTCTCTTCAAATCCACTAGCTGACACTTCCAACTCTGCCGAGTACGTATCCACCTCCACAACGTCTGTATACTCAAATACTCGAATTCGCTAACGGAACTGAATTGCGCTGCCACAGCCTCTGTATTCAACCCCCAATCACCTAACTGATTTGATCTAACTGTCGGACGTCACTAACGGAACTGTCTGTCCGTATTCTCTAATGGAACTAAACACATTAACTCAACTCAGCTGACTATATAATTGACTCAGCGCGGCAGTGCTCACACGTTACAATAAGATATGGCCAGTTTTAATATTTTTATAAATAAACAATTTAGTGCTAAGTTTTTTAGATACAATTTCATATTCAACCATTCGACCGATTCTAATTCACTTGGGGACTCTTCAGAGATTATCTCAGTTAATGACATCATATTTGTTACCATGGTTTTGTTATAGGGATCAAATAGGGATTTAATTTTCAAGTTTGGTATAAGATGGAGTATGACAGGATTTTGTCATGTATAACATATTGAAAATTTTATTTGCAATAATTTTGTTGTTCACTAATATTGTCGTGAAAAGTATGAAATATAAGGTAAGTCTTCTTTTTTTAAAATGTATATTATATTTTTAGGAAATGGTTCTGTTCATAAACAGTACCATTCATTTGTAATATGAAAAAACGTTATAAAATTGTAACCAACATAAAGTTCTGTCATATTCTACCCTGTTTATGCCAACCTAGAAATTAAATCTCTAAAATCTGACGTCATTAAATGAGATTACATGTTTGGAGACAAAGTCTCCAAGTGAATTAGAATCGGTCCCCTGTTCTTGACCAGGAAGATATACGGATTGTACTAAATATCATATATTGTGTTTATTGTAAATAAATATACTTATGTTAAAGCCGTGAGTGACACGAATGGTACGCGACAACTAGATGAGAACAGAAAAAATCTGATGTGGCCAACACATGACCTCCCGTCAATTCCATGTTTGAAATATCAATGAGTTTTAAGTATCATTTCCGGTTGATCGTTTGTAAACAAAATCTAGTTTGTTGTTCTAATAAATAGAAAAGTCTGTAATACCAAATTTTAGATTATATTTTATTATGTTTTTCCTCGAAAATCTATTGAGCTCCAAATTAAGTACCACTTCCGGCTTATCATATAGATATATTCAAAATATAATATTTCAAATTATACACGAGTTTTAAATACCAAATTTGAGACGTTTTGAATCATGTTTTAATATATTTTTACAAGAAAATCTGTTTATAGCTTCCGGTAAATTAGTACTTCCGGTTTATCAATTTTAGAAAACATCTAGTATATCGTTCTGATTAATATAAAAGTCTTAAATACCAGATTTGAAAAGTTTTGAGTTTTATCAATTTATTTTTCCCGAAAATTTGTTCAGAGCTTCAAATAAAGTATCATTTCCGGTTTATCAATTTTAGCCAAAATCTAATATGCTATTTTTCTTTATATAAAAGTCTTAAATACTACAGTTTCATAAAAATAAATACTAAATTTGCAAGTTTTGGAGTATATCATAACATATTTTTCACGAAAATCTGTTCAGAGCTTCAAGTAAAGTATCACTTCTGGTTCATTAATTTTAGTTAAAATGTAATATGTTTCTCCCCTTGATATAAAAGTCTTAAATACCAAAATTGAAATTTTGAGATTATATTTTAATATAGTTTTCATGTAAATACTTCCGGTTATCCAATTTCACCCAAAATCTAATCAACTCTTTATATGAATCCAGAAAGCTTAAATACGGAAAATAGAAATTTTCGGAAGTTTGTTGTAAGAGTATCGTGGAGGAAAAAGATCGCGCACGCACGCACGCACGCCCGCACGCACGCACACACACACACCATTAGCTATTTATATTTTATCTATAATTTAAATCCCAGCGCCTACGCTTTAAACAAACAAAACGCAGTTATTCAAATGTATGTAACTGATAGATAAATGTCACTATCAAAGAACTAATCATTTCAAAATAATATTAGTAACGTTTTAAAAAGAAAAAAAGTAAATAGAACAATAGAAAAGGAATTCAATACAGTTTCCAACATAAGTAAATATGTAGGTATGTATTTAGATTAATAAAAATTAACGATTCACAAAAATGTTTAAGCTAATCCTTATTTTTGGATTAGTGAATTCTATTCTATTCTCAAAATAATATTAGTAACGTTTTAAAAAGAAAAAAAGTAAGTAGAACAATAGATAAGGAATTTAATACAGTTTCCAACATAAGTAAATATGTAGGTATGTATTTAGATTAATAAAAATTAACGATTCACAAAAATGTTTAAGCTAATCCTTATTTTTGGATTAGTAAATTCTATTCTATTCCGGTATTTAAAATTTAATCTTCATTTTACTATAGCTACGGTGGCTCAATGGTTAGAGCAACGCCTCGTGTCATGAGTGCCCTCGGGGCTCTGGGTTCGAATCCCACGAAGGCATGGATGTGTGTGAATATGAACCCACTCTGTAATTGGGATTAAATCCTGTTGAGGGGTTTAAAAAAAGGTAGTTGGTTTTGATTAGACTATATTTTAAGATATAAACTGTCAAAATTAGAGTAAAATTCGCTAATCCAAAAATAAGGATTAACTTAATCGTTTTTGTGACTCGGGCTGTAAATGGCAGGAGGTATTGTGTTGGCTACACCAGATTTATAATAAATTCCCGTAAATTAATAATAAAATGGCACAACCATTTCCTTTTTATATATAAAAAAAATCTGATGTGGCCAGCACATTACCTTCCGTCAGTTCTATGAATTTTGTATAAATGTCATACATAAAGTTCCTTGCAAAAGATTATATTTCTTGTACATTACCTTAAGGCAGTTGTATGTATTTTATACAAATTTCATGCAGAAAGTTTCTAACAAAAGATCCTATATTTCCAGTAAAATTATAACATAAACCTACTGTCAACTGCACTTGACACTGACACCTTTCAATCAGAATTTTCTTAATGTAGCAGCTGTTTCCAAAGTTATAGCAAAGCTGACTAATACATATGATATTTAATTTCTTTATAATTTTTTAACTCTATGTCCATTTAATATGAAGTATAAAATGCATTCAAATCGTATAGAGAATAAATACTTCTGTAATATTCATAATAACATTAAATGTGAAAAAATTATATTTAACATCGTTTTTTCAAGAAAAACTGTTAAAATCTTCAAATGAGGGTACTTCCGGTTGAACAATTATAACCAAAATCTAATCAGCTCTTCACGTGGATGTAACGAAGAGGAATACGAAAGAATTATAATTTTTGAAATTGTAGTATTAGAGTTATCGCATTAGAAAATTTTGTCACACACAGACACACACACACACACATACACACACACATACATACACACACACACACACACACACACACATACAGACATCATCGTAAAAATAGTAAAATCGTATTCTAGGGACCCTAAAACGTGCTTATTCATCAAAAACTCACCACCGAATTTTTTGACCAAAGACAATACCTTCCTTACCTAAAGGTGACGGAAGGTAAAAACACAATTTGTATTCAGGGACGAAAGGTTTAAAGTTCTCGAAATCCCTGTGGCAAGAGATAATGCGTTTATGTGCTGACAACAAAATAATTATAATAATAAAGTAATAATTATATTTATAACACAGCACCTTTAATCATAAACAGATCTCAGAAAATTATTTATATCACAATACAGTTAATCTCGTAGGAAACAATGTAGAAGATAATAATTTGCAAAGAATGGATCTCAAATAACCTTCCCGTTATTATTAACGCGTCACTAACGCTATGCTAAGGACAAGTCTATTAGCAGAATAAATATTTAAATTAATTAAGAGCGTGAAACCTCATCTAATTTGATTATCTTACCAGATCTAATTACAAAGAACAATGCAAAAAATATTACGTGTAATAATTGCAGGTGTAGAGCGTAGAAATTAAGATAAGGCTGTGGATATCGCGGAAGTTGATATTTAAATAGAAGTAAAAATCCCTCACCTAATAAGGAAGCAGCGCATGTGATATCATGTTTATAATGAGCTACTTGCAATTATATCACGTATGTAGCGTTTAATCATACCATTATTATTATAATTTGCATAAAATTTCAAGAAATCTGAGAACTATTTACTTTATACGTGATTCGCAACGTATTATTACTACAAAATCGCAGTGATATTCATGTTGAAATCAAGACATTTCTGCAGGCATATTGCCTATGTGTTTACCGACCGACTACCTTTCACAGTATACTTTTAAATATGTTAAGTTGTTTACTCGACTTGCATACAAATTTTACTTTAATAAATTACAGTATACAGAGTACGCAAATTGTCAATAATAAGATTTCGTAAACTATAGCACCTACAATGAGATTTTTTATGCTTTTTACCTCTCGCTACGAGAGGTATTAAATTCATGCTAAAAATCGCATATCCAGATTTTAGTGAATAAACACGTTTTAACGTCCCTAGATTCCGATTATAACATTTTTACGATGATGTCCGTATGTGTGTGTGGAAGTTGGATCCACGATTTCTCAAATACTATAAGACTTAAGACATTTTTAACTACGGATTTCTCAATCTAACAATAAATGGGAAGAGTTGATTTTGGTAACATTTGGACAACCGGAAGTAGTAGTTAGAAGAAAAAATTCATCTAAAAATTTATGTAAATACTTATATTAAAGAATATTAAATTCTTTATTCGATAAATATAAATTCATTATTATATCTTCTATAGATTTAGAGATAAAAAAATGCATATAAAATAATTTGATGTAAAAATTCTCATATATAATATCATAAGTGGTAAATTTTTGCCGGAAAAATTTTCATATTGGTTCGAGAGCCGGTTGCCTAGCAATTTATTGAGTGACATTGACAAAAAAATCACGAGTTGTCAAACGAGTGATTTTTGATCAATGTCACGAGATAAATTGGCAACAGGCTCGAGTAAAGCAATCGAAAAATTTTTCCAGGATAAAATTTAACCACGAATGGTATTCGGATGACTATTTCCAAAATAAAAGTCAGGTAATCATTTATATAATTTTTTTCTTGACAAAAATATTGAAATTTTTAGTGTGTTTAGAGGTATTATGTTTCAGTTTGCTTTTTCAACGTTTTAAATAGATTCCTATCCGAATCGACTCGTTTTTAATAAAAACTAATAACACTGAAATTATACAGACTTTGACAGGTATGTAAACAATATATCCCCAAAACGTCAAAAAATTTTCGCTTATCAAAACTCACTTACTTGTAAAAATAAGACATCTTATTGGCTTAAAGGTGCGAAATTTTTTTTTTGTAATTGACACGTAAATGGCACTGTTAAAAATATTTGTATGCCACTGTCAAAAATATTTGTACATCATTATGAAGATTATGGAAATAAAAAAAAGTCAACAACGCAAAAGAATATACGTAAAAAAGAATATAAAAGGAATTTGCGAAAAAATGACGAATATAAAGAAAAAGAGAAGGAAAATAGAAAAAGAAAATTTCAGGATATTGAATATAAAGAAAATGTATGTATTGTACATAATTTATATTAAAATATCCCATAGATTTTGCAAATGTGAGAATTATTTTGTAATGAGACATGAATATATGTATTTGTATTTAAAAATATTTTTTGTTTTAAGCGTACAACCAGGTAAAATATCTGGCGAGAGGTTATGTGCTGCCACATCAGATTTTTTGAGGGGGCATTTCAAATGTGGTTTTGTTTTCCCAAACATTCTCATAGGTTACTAGATAATGACAAAAATGGATTTTGGAAAGAAAGATATTGTCAAAAAAATAAATGGTGACTCATTAATGAATAAGCGCGTTTTTGAGATTTAGGGTTGGTCATAGGAAAACATTTTTACTATTTTTCGTCTCCGATAAACTCCATTAATAGGGCTATTCTGTAAACATCGTTATGGCATAACGAATCGTCAAAACGTTAATAATAATGAAAATCGTTTAATTGGCTTATTCTGTAAGTATTCGTTATGATATTATGCATTTTTATCAATAGGGGACTACAGCGCAATTAATTTAAGAGAGATTAGGAAAAAGTATTGAAAGTATATGCTTAATAATGAATATTAATCAAGAAATAAAACGATATAATTAAAATACTTCAGAAATAAGAGGGTTTTTGTTGTAGGAGCGCGTAACTCATATGAATTCCATATATATTATTTTGATTGGTGACTCAAAGACGGCCTATAAATATATAACGAATACCCAGTTAGGGGGAGGAGCTTACTACCAATGGAAGTAGAGAAATTCAAATAGCGGAGGCATGGCTATCAGTCCAGTACTGCAATTCTCAAACAGTTTTTATTTGAATATAAATATTTTGCATTCAACTTAATAATTTAAATACACTTCCAATTATAAATCATATAGACTTCTACAGTATAATAATATTCATTTATTTTTTATAAATATAGTTTAGAAATAGCATATATTTCAAGAACATTTAGGTCCACGAAGAAAACAGTTTGATATAAAAACTTATATTCGTGACGTCACATCTATATTTTCAAACTTCAGGGGACCATAACATGCTTATTAAAAGAAATTCTATCGATTAAGTTACGAAATGTTTTTTTTTTAAGAAAAACGATGTTCGTTGTTGATATTTCTATCGCTGTAACGTAAGTTCATTTATTAATTTATATATATATATATATATATATATATATATATATATATATATATATATATATATATATATATATACAGGGTGGTGACTTGGACGACGCAGCATAGGGGTTTCAATGGTAAAATCTTAATGTGCAGTTATTTGCTCTCCTAATTATTTTAGAGCGAAATTGTATTTAAGTTTTTGTTATAGAAAAAAATACTGCATTCGAATATGCTATTGTTTATAATTTTTCAATTTCCGGAACCGTAAAAATAGTCGAAAACAATAATAACAATTTTACAAAAATCATTGTTGCCTTGGAACAAAAATTTAAATAAAAGTGCAAACATCTATCAAAGAATCTTGACGTTTAAAATTATTTTCAAAACAAAGATAAAGAAAACACCTTTATTGTAGTGTTGATGACAACAATGTAATAGTTGATTACAACAATGTAATTTGACGAGAACGAAATTTAAGATTTCTTTAAGTAGTGACAGATGTTTGCGCTTTTATTCCATGGCATCAATGATATTTGCAAAAATGTTATTATTGTTTTCGACTATTTTTACGGTTTCGGAAATTGAAAAATTATAAACATTAGCATATTCGGATGCAGTATTTTTTCCTGTAGCAAAAACCTAAATACAATTTTGCTCTAAAATAATTAGGGGAGCAAATAACTGCACATTAAGATTTTACAATTGAAACCCCTATGCTGCGTCGTCCAAGTCACCACCGTGTATATATATATATATATATATATATATATATATATATATATATATATATATATATATATATATATATAACTGTGATTCATAGCCGTGCGCAAAGCGTTATTTTCTGTCAATGTCACTGACACTGTGTCGGTATCATATTTTTTACATATTTAGTTTCGCATTTGTTAATAAACTTACCAGTTGACTTATTTTTGAATTTTTAATGCTTTTACTGTAACATATTTTTATAATAACAAAATAACAGTTGTGTCTTATGTACCTTTCATAAAAACTAAGTAAACGACACTACTGAATCTGACAGAACTTGGCGGAACTAAAATCTTAATTCATACAATTCGTTGATGACCTTGATCAGACATCGTTAAGATTGTTGTTAAACAAAAAAAATATATATCTTAAATCTACCCTCTTTAAGATTTCCTCCTCCATAATTACACAATTTTACCTCCTTGTATCCGCTTGCAAACATTACATTACAACTCGCTTGGCAATATTTACTTCCGTCCGGCCATATTTAAAAACCGTTGCAGCTCGGAGATTATCCCTTGCAGTGCAGTACAAGAACAAGAACGAGGCTCCATGAATAAGAAACACAAATACAAGACGAAGCCAACTCTAACGTGGGTTTATTTAGTTAGGTTAGTTTAGGAGTAAACACACCACCCGAATAGGTGCTGTAAGGGATGAAATATGGACTAACATATGCTGGGTTCCGCCAATAGCAGTTAAGATAAATAAACCGTATAGAAAAGACTTGACACTGTAGTATTTACTATAAATATAAACCTATAGTTAGAATGTTTTACAAGAGAATAGAATTTTTCTTTGTGCAAAACTATCTAAAAGATCTACGTCTCGATATTTTATATGTAAAGTACAGTAATATTATTATAATAATTTAACGGTAAATTGGACAATTATACTAGTATAGTACAGGGTGATTTAAAAGTCAGGACAGATTGAGATGATTTTGAGTGAAAATTTTCGTATAAACATAAGTTCGATCTCGTTTCATACAATAGTACCAACCTTCTAAAGATAACCCTACAGGTGCATATTTGGTCTCTAATTTGAAAGCAGATGAAGGTATATTATTTCAGATTTTTAAATAAACTTCTTGATTGGTTATTGGGGATGGTCACTCTCTTCAACGAGTCAGTTCAAATTTAAATTTAAAAAAATACTCTTATTGACATTCTACAAAGTGCATCGTTTACAAAATTACAAATTTGTCAATTATATTACAATAGTGACTTTTTACCTTCCGTCACCTTTAGGTAAGGAAGGTATTGTCCATGGTCAAAAAATTCGGTGGTGAGTTTTTGATGAATAAGCACGTTTTAGGGTCCCTAGAATATGATTTTACTATTTTTACGATGATGTGTGTGCGTATGTATGTGTGTGTGCGAGTGTGTGTGTGTCTGTGTGTGACAAAATTTTCTAATGCGATAACTCTAATACTACAATTCCAAATATTATAATTCTTTCGAATTCCTCTTCGCTACATCGATGTGAGGAGCTGATTAGAATTTGGTTAGAATTAGTCAACCGGAAGTACCCTCATTTGAAGATTTTAACAGTTTTTCTTGAAAAAATGATGTTAAATATCATTTTTTCACATTTAATGTTATTATAAACATTAAAGAATATTTTATTCTCTATACGATTTGAATGCATTTTATACTTCATATTAAATGGATATAAAGTTAAAAAATTATAAAGAAATTAAATATATATTAGCCAGCTATGCTATAACTCTGGAAACAGCTGCTATATTAAGAAAATTCTGATTGAAAGGTGTCAGTGCCAAGTGCAGTTGACAGTATGTTTGTATTATAATTTGACTGGAAATATAGGATCTTTTGCTTTCTGTATGGAATTTGTATAAAATACATACAACTGTCTTAAGGTAATGTACAAGAAATAGAATCTTTTAAAAGGAACTTTCTGTATTACATTTATACAAAATACATAGATCTGAAGCAGGCACCGGACAGCTAAATGAATGTGCCAAAACACTATCATAGTTCCAGGAAGCAAACTGTAGAGGTGCGACAGCGCTTAAATTTTAGGAAAATGGATTAAGTCACCTTTGAGTTCAAAACATTTTGCAATATTTTAAATTGTAAAGTCACATAAGTCATCACATATGTCATTGAACATAGGCTTTAACATCTTTAATTATTTGGTAAATCAGTTTGGAATAGTTTATAGTTTTAGTTATAGTACCAGTAATGATTTATTTCATCATTTCTCCAGTTTTAAAGCGTATTAACTGTGTTTATTTTTTGACGTAATATGGAATAGAAATTTACTAAATTGATGAACATTCGTTGTGCTGTTTGATATAAAGTGCAGTGCAAAGAAGCAAAGAGACGTTTACTTTTATATTTAATGATGAAATGTCGTACCATTTCCAATATCTTTTTATCTTACATATAAACAAATATTAAAATAGAAGTGTATGTCTAATTGACAAGTAATTTCAAATTTATTTAGAAATGAATTTGTAGTAATTGTATTGTGATTATTTAAAATATATGTATGTACTTATATGCAATTTTCTTATTATATCTTATTTTAAAAATTCAAAATTTCGCTTTATGTATACATGACATATCTCCTATGTCACAAACGACCAAGCCGACCAAGCCATCACAGTGTGCGTTAGTTCATGGAAGCAATCTGTAGATGTCACTATTTTGTATTTCGAAAAATACATTAACTGTCCTATCTGTAGTTGAGGTGATCCGTGATCTGAAGGAAGATAATGTACTGGCCACATCAGATTTTTTTATTCCAGGACTAGTGTAACAATATTTAACTGTTTATTTTTCAGTTATTTTTAAAAAATAAATGTCACACGTTCTATTCCTTTTAATTCCCAAATGACAAAAAGTCAAAATTAACTGTTATTTATAAATATGTGTCTTCTTGTATTTAGGTAATTTAAAAAAATAAGACCTATGTTTATATTCTACTCAAAATGACCTACAGAAGGAATAGGAAATTAAATTTTGTTACCTAGTACTGAAATAAAAAAATGCTAGTATGACCGCATAGCCTGCACCTTCTCTCTTCATTTGACAACCAGTATTTGTTGTTTCTCTCTTCAATACCACATCTGAATCTGGCAATCATCTTGATATTTTTCTTTTCGTCCAGTAAATACCGTGGTATTTATGTTGTTTCGATTGATTTGTATAGTTTATTGTAATTCGAATTGTTGATCTTATATTGTTGTCCTTGCTGTTGTATTTCCCAATCTCTCTGATATAGCTCGTAATATGTGTCTTCTCCATTTATGCGTAGCCTCGCTATTTGTACTGTGAAATATCCATTTCTTTCGTAATAAGCTTTTCTTGTTTGCCCCCATTTTGTTAGTTTGTTGTTTTCCTCTCCTTTTCTTAATACCCGTCAGCATTCTTGCAGAATTGAATTTTTGCAAATAGTTTTAGTTATAACAATGCAATATGAATCAATTTTAAAATTTTATTGTACAAAATGAAATATCACGATATATTGTCTTACAAAATTTGTTCGTAAAGTGTTCAAACGAAATGTCAAATATTGCTTTCAAAATTTTGATATGCATAAGTAAAAACGGTACAGCCGCACATTGTTAATTTATTCATGTAGTTATATTTGAATGACAGTAAACAATTTGTCCCTTATCAATATAAATTACGAAATTAACCCACATTTCATCCTAACCTAAATATTCCATCCTTTATTTTCTCACCTACATAACCTCTGTAAAAAATTACTCCCTTGACGCAATACAACCCAAAATCCCATTACCCATAAAGTTATCAACCCTCATTTCTAATTCCATATCTGGCATTTTCCGTGAATCAGGTCCTGGAATGGCGTGTCCCAGGGGCGGCATGAGAAGGGCAGATGAGGATTTATTTATTTATCCAGTGACAAAAGGGCGTTAGTACGGCGCTGTGTAGTGGACACAGGAAAGCGGAATGGTAAACAGCAACGGCTGCAAGGTTTGAAATGGCTGGATTGAGGTGGATTAGTTAGATGTTGATGGATAGTGTGTTTGATGTTTGAAATTTGAGATTGGGATGTAGGATGCAGAATTTGAAACTGTTGATTTACGCATAAACATACATAACCTAGAAACGAAATTTGAACTATTCTGGGATTGACAGAAAAAATCTTATACGTAGGTGTTCCAAATTTTATCACATGATTTAGTAAATTTCTGTGGCAGAATGCAAAAACAATCAACGTCAATTTTTGATATTGATTTCGAACTCGGATTACAAAAAAAAACACCGTTATATTTATATTGGGTAGTGACTATATCTCCCAAACTTAGGATTTTAACAAAATCATACTTTCGTAATTTCCTGCTTCCCTAATTATTTTAGTTAAAAAAAACTTCAAATAAAAGTTGTAGATCATAAAATCTGCATCTGAATCAAGAAGCAAACTTATAAACCAATTCTGAACAAATCTGTAAGTTTTACATATCTGTAAAAAAATGACAATAACAAATCTATTTTTAAATATTTGTTGTTATTACTTGACTGTTATTATGATTGTAGGGATGATGGGAATAATTGGAGATGCAGTCGTGGTAAACAGTGTTTATTAAATAGTAATTTAGTTAACTTTCGA
The DNA here is from genome assembly GCA_963082715.1 of Harpalus rubripes. Taxonomy (NCBI): domain Eukaryota; kingdom Metazoa; phylum Arthropoda; class Insecta; order Coleoptera; family Carabidae; genus Harpalus; species Harpalus rubripes. The sequence continues at coordinate 14,867,513 of OY720454.1, forward strand.
AACGTACGAAAATTAAATAAATTACTATTTAATAAACACTGTTTACCACGACAGGTGTGTGAAGTTGGTACCAAGGTATAGGGTACTAATTTTTTAATTGATACTACGATTTATTACCCAATTTGTAGCAATTAGTACCCACAAAAAACTTTTGTTTTTTACTCTCCGGAGGATTTATTCATTGTTTAATTATTTTGATGCCAACTTCACGCTAGCTCCACAAGGTTGAAATTTTCAAATAAAAATTATACGAAAATTTAGTACCCAATTGGTACCCATAATTTGGTTTAAAATGTTTATGATAAATAAGTTATTACAAATTAAATATTATTGGTGCCAGCTAAACGCTAGCACCGAAGTATTTATTTTTTAAGATTAAGTAACGGCAAATGGTAGTGAATACTCGGCAGTGGTGCTGAAGAATTGTGGCATACGGACAGTCGGTGATACTGAAGCTGTGGAAGTTATACTGTTAATTACATAAATAGACAGGTAGTGAGGTGAAAAGTTAAATATACAGACGCTGTTGAGTCAATTGAGTATATAGACACTGTGGAGGTCGGTAGGCGGACAGCTGAACGTAATATAAGTATATAGAGATATAAATATCGCGTAAACAGTCTACAAGAGTCTGCAACAGACCGGCAGTCTAAGATTGGAACGCGTAGTGAAATAAATAATTAATAATATCGTAGAAATAAATAGTAGTGTTAATTGGTTAAATAAATAAATAGTGTTAGTGTTATCTAGTTAATTATAGTTTTAGTCTTAATTAGTTTTTAATAGTAATTTATTGTTATTAATAGTCATATTTATTTATCATTTAATAAACTTTTATTTTAATTAATAATATTTGTCTAATATTTACACTTCACCTAAATCTAAATAAAAACGTTACAGTATCGAGGGTGTTATGAGGACAATAACGCCTAAGGTCAACAGTGTACTTTTCGAGGGCCTCTGGCCTGAGATGTGTACGTTGACCGAAGGCATTATTGTCCGTTTAACTCCCGTGGTGTGTTTAACGTTTGACTATAATTTTTTAATATTCTACGGATTACGGGTCAGAAAGTTTTAATAAAATTTACGTAGTAGGTAGGCTATGAATGCTTCTGTTTGTTTTTTAGGCTTTATCCCAGTATCAATATCTATTTGTTGACAACATTACCATAGCAACAACTCATAACACGCCTTTGGGTGTTATTTGGTATATAACAATCCTGAAAGCAGGGTTGTTGTGATAATAATAACATACCAGTCGGACGTTATAGTATTTTATGTACCAAGGGCGTTAGGATGATGATAATGCCAGGAGGACGACGAGGATTTAGCCCGAGGGCCTTTGGCCCGAGGGAAAGATGTCGTCCGATAGACGCGTTCCAATCTTAGACTGCCGGTCTGTTGCAGACTCTTGTAGACTGTTTACGTGATATTTATAACACTATATTTATTTCACTATACAGAGTGTTCATTTTAAATGGGCCACCATTGCTATCTCGAGAACTATATGAGCTACAAAGATAGTTAAATGGGCAAACAATTTCTATTTCACAAGACAAATTTAAATAAAAGAAAAATTATTTTTTTGGTCAGTGGTTCTCAAAATACGGGACATAACTTTTTAATTTTAAATGAGAACATATATTTTTCATTTGCTCATTTGTTAGCGAATTTAATTCAAAATTCAGTGATATCTTATTTTTATACCCTTACGTAACGATTTTTTTGAGAAAATTACATGTAAAATTTTATACTAATTTGATTAAAATACGGCTATAATTCGCCAACCGTCAAAAACCAATGCGAAACATTGCAGTCTGTAATTCGACGTACTTTCTATTTACATGTGTGGTGAAAGCAAATTGCTTCTTAAGGCCCTTTTTGTAATCAATTGTAAGTACTCGTATTATAATAATTAAATTTAAAATGGTTTCTGTGTCGTGCTATCAAAACTGTTTTCGTATTGTATTAATTGTTGTAATCAATTATTGTATTAATTGTAATCAATCCTTATTATTATTGTATTGAATTAAAATTAAAAAGAAAATAATTTTCAATATATACCGTTCATATTATTTCTAATTTAAAGTCCATAAAGGATGGTCGGATTATAATGAGGGCATAATGAACGATTATGCCCTCATATAATGCCCCGGTTGTTATAGATATGTTTATATACACCGTATCCTAGCAATAAATAGTTCATAATACTTTAGTGAGACAAAATAAATTAACAGAATAGTTCGGTTTTCAAGTATACACCTGTATATTTTTATTTACATTATCATCGAAGAAGATTTTTTTAAAAATCTGGAACATTTTTGCCAGGTTTCTAACGTAACTCTCAATTATGTATTCTTTCTTAATCCCGCATTACACGGTTTCGTACTACACAAGATTTTAAAGAAACATTCATAGAATGAAATGATTTGAATTGGATTTAATTAGCCGAATTTAATTAAATATAAAATATTCTTAGCAATAGTGGTAATAATTACTGTTATTTTATTATCAAATAATAAAATGGTGAACGTTTCATATTACCAATAAAACGTGTTTCAGATTAAATTTATTTTGCTTTATCAACGATATTACTAACGCAACTGCCATTCTATTCAATTTTATAAAAAATAATATTACCCGGAAAAAAGTAATAATCTGAAGCATTTTGATTGGTAATATGATATATTGATGTAAATATCCACTGTTATATCGTTTTATTGTAATAATAAAATATTTATATTTACTACACCACAAATCAAACTAAAGTTTATGTACTTTTCAAATATTTAAAGTAATATTAAAAATTTGAGAACATCGAAAACTGTGATTAAACTAGGGAACTTTTTGGACGTTTTTTGGAGGCCTCCCAGATGTGCGTTTGTTTTACATACGGTAATACATCACTATATGTATGTATTAACTTATAAATTGATTTAACTTGATTTTTTTTTTATTTTCAAGTAAATTGTAAAATGCGTAACAGAAATCTAGAAAAATGTTTCAAATATTAAAGCAAGATATTTTTATTGTCGCTAGTTTGTAATAACTCAATACAGCTGATTTAAAAAATGGGAACAAATGGCAACTCTCTTTATTATAACTTTTAGACCTATATTTTAAATTACAAAGTTGTGGGCGAACTTAAGCGGCATTTTTTGGTAAGAAAGAATCCTGAAGTCTACTTCCGGTTTCTCCGGAAGCCATATCATCGGGTTCTCAAACCATAGTGCAGTACAAGGATCACTTTTGTGCTATTTGAAAATTGGAAGTATATCCAGTCGCCTAACGTACAAAGTATTATAACGTGTGAGCCTCGCTGCTACGCTGAACAAGCGTCTAAGTATAGCGATGACGCAATCGCGCTAGCAGCCGGGCTACGTAAACAAACAAGCCGCGACGTGTTTAATTACTTCCGATAGCCTGAACCTTTTGTGTTCAATGTTATTATGCGGTCGACCATTCTAGAGCTCTCTGGTAGTTAATGGCAGCTATATAAAAGGGACGCAGCTATGCTCCGGAGTTGGTTAGTTACATGGAGAGACATATAGAGACATTCACATACAGTGTTGGTGAAGCACAGCAGTATCGTGGTGAGATTATGAAGTATAGTGTCGCGTGGTGGACTCGGGAAGTTACTGGTTAACTGGGATAGCTGTGGATGTGACTACTCGGTAGTGTTGACGAGTATTGGGAAGCTATAATATACAAGGTCAGTAACGGAGAGTCGGGAAGTTACTGGTATACCGGGATAGATGTGAAAGAGAATACTCGGTAGTGTTGAAGAGTATTTGGGAACCTAGGTATACGGGGACAGTAACGGCAAGTGGAAGTGAATACTCGGGAGTGGGGTTGAAGAATTATGGTATACGGACGGTCGGTGATACTGAAGCTGTGGAAGTTAGAAGTTAGAAAGAGGTGACTTCTGTCCGAGCAGTTGAATATACAGACAGTTGAACGTGATATAAATAAAAAAAACGTGATATAAATAAATAGTGAAACATAGTGGAAATAAATAAATAGTGTTAACTAGTTAATTAGTTTTAGTCTTAATTAGTTTTTTAATATTTGTTTAATATTAGTAATAGTCATATTTATTTAATTACAGTTTAATAAACTAATATTTACACTGCACCCAAATAAATAAAAACGTTACAGTATCAGATATGAAAAATATAATAATATGTAACTACTTGCACTTGTATTTAATTGTGATATGATACGTCGTGTAATACCATTATTTTTAAAATCCATTATCGACTTAACATCTAGGTCACGGCATTAATAAATTACATTAATATTGCTTATACATATGTTTTTACATTATACATATTACATAGTATGAGTTTGGAGCCTATAATTTTTCTGGCTTGATTTTGGTCATTTTTTAGAGATTCATGTACGTTGTTACGTGTCACATTTTCTTCTTCAAAAAAAGTGACCAAAAATAAATGTTTACTCGAAATTGTAAAGACAAAAATTTATTTCTTGTTATTGGCAATACAGGCCTCAGCTTTGGCATAATTTATTTGTATTTATTTATTGGACGTGGCTAGAGTCCCGAACGCGGGATCGTGTTAAAAAAATTAAACTCACCAAGAGGTATGGCGAACCAATTAAATCACGATGAGGCGTAGTTTAGTACTAGAAACATTCGTGACATGTACAAAAAAAAAAATAGAAAAACCAAACGCGGGACATATCTCTAAAAACAAAAAACAACAAAAACCTACACCCAATGCACAAAACTCGTCCTTAGTTTTCCAAGCATGAATTTTCTGTGACTGTGTGTTAGGTTAGATCTCAGACTAAACATAATTAGACGCCGCATTGCCTATACTGCGCAATGGTTTGTTGTGATGCCATTCCTTCCCAGGGTCAGGGGTTAGGTGAGGATAGGAGGGAATGCGGCGTTTGTTTTGTACAGCGTGTTGCCTGCCTAGTTTGTTATTATTATTCTACGTTCAAATAAGGTTCGAATGTGATTTTGTAAGGTTAGGTGCGATGAAGTTTACGTTTTGTGTATATTTTTTATTTAAACCGTAAATGATTCAGCATGGATCATTATTGTTTAATATGTGATGAACTACCAAATGTCAAAAAGCTCCATAGAAGCTTCCATCGGTAAGTTTTCCTATAAATATAGATCTGTTAATTACTACAAAAGATTGTGTAGGTTGCCAAAGGATACAGATAAAAAAGACGAATGGTTGAATATAATACATCAACAAGGCATTATTTTGAAACGGGTCCCGTCGAAATATTCTTTAGTCTGTTCTCGGCATTTTGAAGAGTCTAGTTTCCTTGGTAATCGACTACAAAAAAATGCGGTTCCAGCTATCTTCGATTTACCAAATATTTCTTCAATAAGAAAACAAATAAAGAATAAGTAAGTACTTGAAATTGAAATTAACATTCGAAAATAAATGAAACAAAATAAATGTTTTCAGAATGAAGACCCAGGAGACAAAAGTTTCGACCGATATTTTCCCTGTTGCTTCACCATCTAGGTGTGTAAACTTGCAATTATTTTTGATTAGAATGAAATTTAATAAATTGTTTATACATGTAGGACTGCAATCGAGTCTACTATTGAACCAGCAATAGATTTGGATGTAGTAGAAAGGTCAATCTCTGAAAGACATTATTATTGAATTAATATAGAAAAAATTAAAGTTAATACGAATTTTAGGATTTCTGCGGAAAATATTTCCTGCGATATCCAAGTTTTTGCAGCAGTAGAACTAAGGTAATATTTTTAAAAACCTAACAAATAAAAAAAAATGGTACGTGTAAATGTTTATTATTGAATTCTATTGTAGTTCACCTCGTGAAATAGACTGTTCTCCATCGACAAGAGCAAATAAATCTAATAGCAACCATTCATCTTTTTTGATATCAGCAAGACATTTGATGATAAGGATAAGGAGGCGCGGAAAACTATCAATCTTGTATTATTTATTCTGTCGATTCAATAAAAACTATAAGTGTGAATTATTTAATCTATCCATTTATTAATTCACATAACTATTTCGTTTGTATTTCAATTAATCTTAAATTTCTATGTTCAAGTAATTTTTTTCAAAAATTAATTTTGTGTTGCTCAATGCTTCGTTTTTCAAAACAATAAAAATAACATTTATCTACATACTAATACTATATTTCTGTTATATTATAGTGCAATCTTTATATTTTCTTCAGAAATGATTTATTTATAATCAAAATGTAAATATTTGATACCATCATTGTAAATATAATTTTTCTTTTTTAAACCAAAATCGCTTAATACGTTATTAAATAACAGCTGCTGTCACTTTCAAACTATTGCAAATGCAACCCGCATTTCATGAACGCCGCTAGCTAGCTCGGCACGCCCACTTAAGTTCCTGCTTCACAACAAATGGTAATATGCGGTGTCTAATTATGTTTAGTCTGAGGGTTAGATAATGTTAAAATGCATTGACAGAAATTGCGTAAACCACGCCTATTCGGCATTTTAATTTTTTCTAAACGATCCCGTGTTCGGGACTGTAGACATTTTCTTATTGTAATAAATAATATTTCCGCCTTTATCTGGTGTTGTGTAAACTGTGGAATAAAAAGAGCCCCAGAATTGTATTACCAACTAAAACAGTTATTTCTAAGCACTCTGCATGTTTAACAATTAGAGATGTGTCATAAACCGGTGGGGTCTTTTCAAAAATGAATTTATGTCGGGTCACTTCGCAGTAATTTTTTCATTTCTTGTGTCTCCTGTTTTCAAAAGTTTTAAATCAATCTTAATATTCTTTAATTTATTGTTATTTATAACATTCCACAAGTACGCCCGTTATTTTTTAAAATTTTCGTCATAGCTGCAAATCTACCTCGGCAGTAAAAGTGATATTTTACAGACGGTTAGCTGTCAAAGAAATCGCACTTTTAATGTCACTCGGAAAAAAGTAATTTACAAAATAATGAAAAACACTGAAGCCTTACAAATTTAAGTAAATAAAAAAATTGAGATATATGTATACGAAAACATCATTAGCCATAATAATTATTAAAGAGACAATGAAGTTCCATACCCAACATACCTATATATTAAATAAAAATTTGTGTTTGCGGTAATAAAAATCAGATGTGGCCAGCACATAACCTCTCGCCAGATATTTTACCTGGTTGTACGCATAAAACAATAGTTATTTATGATATAAGTGTTAAAAATGACATTTTATATTGTGAGAAGGAAGTTTGGAACACGACGCGAAGCGGAGTGATCCAAAACTTCGAACAATATAAAATCACTTTTAACACGTTTAATGTTTGTTTTTAGCGTTAAAAATGTCATTTTGTGACACTAGTGTTAAAAGTGACAGATCATTGTTACTTTTGACACTAGTGTTAAAAGTTATGTCAAAAAATTATTAGAAATATAATTTTAAATTAAAAAATAGTGTTTGTAGAAAAAATGGTGTATGATATAGGTACGTGTTAAAAGTGATTTTATTTTGTTCGAAGGTTTGGATCACTCCGCTTCGCGTCGTGTTCCAAACTTCCTCCTCACAAAATAAAATGTCACTTTTAACACTTATATCATAAATAACTATTTAAATACATCAAATACATATATTCATGTCTCACTACAAAATAATTCTCACATATATTTGCAAAAACTATGAGATGTTTTAATATAAATTATGTACAATACATACATTTTCTTCATATTCAATATTCTGAAATTTTCTTTTTCTACTTTCCTTTTCTTTTTCTTCATATTTGTCATTTTTTCGTAAGTTCCTTTTATATTTTTTTTACGTATATTCTTTTGCGTTGTTGACTTTTTTTTATTTTCATAAGTTTTTATAAGTGGTGCGTTGAGAAAAGAAAATACTGATAAACACTAGGATTTATTATTTTTACAAAGTATTTACTAAACTACTAGATCGTGACGTCATGAATAGGGATGAAAGTATCGGTGATAGGTATCGATACTTTATATCGGAATCGGTATCGATGTGTAGTATCGATACCACGTCAAATATCGGAAACAAGTATCGATACTAGAAAGTATCGGTATCGGTATCGACAAAAATCCTAAATGCTAAATGCATAGGTGTAAAGGTATAAATAATTACAGAAACGCAGTAAATAATTTATTAAAACCAATCTCCCTCTTTACATTCTCCTAAAAATAGCATCTTTTCCATTTTTTCCCCCAATAACCTATTCGTTTCCTGGTACCTGGGGCTGGGGGTAACAATAAGCATTAGTTCGCTAGAGCTAGATTCTGCTGAGATTTCTGTAATATTGGACGAATCACTTGCAGTTGAAAATATAAATCCAGATGTAGAAGTAGAACCAGAAATATTACCATCAGGCAAATCGGGCTTTTGTTGTGAGCGTGATTTGCTACAACAGGAGAGCGATAAAACGGCAATACTTATTATATATTAATTACGTACAATTAAAAATGTACCCGAGACTCGAGCCTAGCGAGCAACTTTAACGACCGAGTATAAAATATTAACTGTCAAAAATCAGATGTCACTGTTATCTGTATTACTTCATTTGTAAATTTAGTAGTGTTCTGCTTCCACCGATACCAATACCGATACCTTCATACAAATACCGATACAAGTAAAAATATCGAAACAAAGTATCGAGTACTAAAATACTTGGTATTGCAAAAAAAGTATCGATACTTTACTGGTATCGGTAGTATCGCAACATCCCTAGTCATGAACGACAAGAGCGTTTGAAGCAAAAATTTTAAACCCCTATTTTAAATGTATTAACGATAGAGAAAATAAGTAATAAATAGAATTAGATGTATATGTGCTATTTAAAACACTTTCCCAAATATTGTCAAACACCCAATTATCACTGCAACATATGCACACTAGCATTGTGAAAATAGGTCATTACTAACCACAATTTCAATTTACCGAAACCGGCTTTGATTAGAAATAATTTATGTGTGCGCATATTTTCCGTGGAAACTAATAAAAGGTCCTTTTGGAAGATGGATGCTCAGTGCAGTTGCTGCATGCAGTGGATGGTAATTTGCAATAGTGCATTCGGGCAAATAAAGAAAGATTGGAAAGCATTGGTCCCGCTCAGTTATTCCTAAAACAATGATTTGTTCGACCGCATATCGAGCTTATTCAAATAGCGCCGCAAAATAGATGAGTTTTATTTAAAATTTCCACGCAGATAAAAGGCCCGGAGCGGTGTAATATTTCATACTTCCAGGCCGGTCGCTCCGGACCAACACAAATAAAAGAGCTAATATTTTATGCAAACAATTGGGCTTTCGCAACAGGCAAAAACGCATAAATACAGATTGGAAACTGTAAAAAACACAGGCACAACTTGCCTGCACCAACGTAATTGAAAACTGCGATGCGATGCGAACTTGTTCTTCGAGAAGACAGATGGAGCGATGGAGATGGGGGCTCCCTTGTTTATGCTTTTCCAATAAATGTCTATTGTCAAGATTTCGTCATTGCCTACAAGTTTTATATACAAACGTAAAGGTTTCAATTTTCTAAGAAAAATATCATTGTAGGTAATAAAGGAATTTTATTAAAATTTGTGAAACAATACCAAGTGTCTTTTTTACCTTCCGTCACCTTTAGGTAAGGAAGGTATTGTCTTTGGTCAAAAAAATCGATGATGAGTTTTTAATCAATAAGCACGTTTTAGGGTCCCTAGAATACGAATTTACTATTTTTACGATGATATCTGTATGTGTGTGTGTGTGTGTGTGGATGTGTGTGTGTGTGTGTGTGTGTGTGTGTGTGTGTGTGTGTGACAAAATTTTTGTCTGCGATAACTCTAATACTACACTTACAAAAATTATAATTTTTTCTTATACTTCTTCGTTACATCCATATGAAGAGTTGATTAGATTTTGGTTACAATTGGTCAACCGGAAGTACCTTCATTTGAAGATTTTAACAGTTTTTCTTGAAAAAACTATGTTAAATATAATTTTTTCACATTTGATGTTATTATAAATATTAAAGAATATTTTATTCTCTATACGATTTGACTGCATTTTATACTTAATATTAAATGGATATAGAGTTAAAAAATTATAAAGAAATTAAATTTCATAAAGTAGCCATAGCTATGGAAACAGTCACTATATTAAGAAAATTCTAATTGAAAGATGTCAGTGTCAAGTGAAATTGACATAGTGTGTTTGTCTTATAATTTTACTGGAAATATAGGATCTTTTGCTTTCTGTATGGAATTTGTATAAAATACATACAACTGCTTTAAGGTAATGTAGAAGAAATAATAATAATAATAAATCTTTTATTTCTGCAGATACATTACACTGTATATAGAAAACGTCACAAAATAATAATTTTCTGTATGAAATTTGCATAAAATACATGCAACTGCCGGAAGGTAATGTACAAGAAATAGAATATTTAATTTAGCAAGGAACTTTCCGTATGAAATTTGTACAAAATATATAGAACTGAAGGAAGGTAATGTGCTGGCCACATCAGATTTTTTCCTTTTATAATTATGTTTCACCGAGTGCCAACAGCTTCATCAATTGAATTTATTAATAAAAACACGTTTGATAAAATTCTCCAGGATAGTATACTAGTATACATGATACAGCAAACGGGGGTAGTGTAGTAAGTTTATGGTATGACTAGTGAATGAAAGTTGACGTTTAGATTATTAAATAGATGTGGTTTCTCTTGAAAATATTTCCCTATATTTGATTTGAAAGGAAACTGACCCTTATGTATTCCCTTACAGAAGATTAGAATTGTACTCAATACCAGGAGGCATATAAAATGACCTTAGCAACAAGATTCAGGGATGTATTTAAAAAATGTAATACCGCAAATTCTAGTTCATTCATCTAAGGTGTAAACAACCCTCAGTGGGATTTACTATTAGAGGAAATTAAAAATAATCCTATTTCATAGAATTGCCAAACTAAATAGTTTAAAGATCAAAATATTTTGTTATAATCAACATAAACGAAAAATGTTTAAAATATTTTAAACGCACCCCTATTCTAATATTCAGTTACCCTAGTCGGCCATCTATTTTCAGCCAAACATTTTAAGGTATTTCTGTGCTTTCTTAGTTCAGTATTTAAATAGGTTCATGCAAAAATTTCATACCTGAATATTTCGTACAATTATATTCTTCCCCAGGGTTTCAAAAGAAACCATATCTACAAAATAATTGAAACGTCAACTTTCATTCGCTAGTGATATCATAATAGTATTGAATAAATATTTAATTTGAATTCAAAGCTAGCTAGTCGATTTCGGGATCCAGCTGAAAAACATTTTACAATAATTATAATGAATATAAATTTGAAAATTATAATATAATGGATTTTAATAAAAATGTAGAACTTTTCTAAAAAACATGTTAAATTTTTAATTTCGATTATCTGAATAATCTAAAAATATGAAAAATATAAGAATATATAGTTAAAGCTACTGCTAAATAAGGCCAGAACTTATTAATATATAAATATGATATTGAAATATATCAAAAATACCTGAAAACTTACATAAAAATGTTAAATGTTACTTGTGCTTTACTTCATAGAAGATTGATGTTATGGAACTAACAACATAAATCTTGTAGAAATATAATAAACTTACTGTTAAGCAGTGAAAAACTTTAAGTTTAACAATTTATATTCTGGATTTTTCGGATAAAAGCAGAAATTAATGAAATGTTGTTGTTGGAGATATTCTAGAGTCAAAGAAGAACGATGGGGATACAATCACGAACAAAATTTTTGAATTTATGCATTTATTATAATATTTGAACAATTATAGTGTATTGTGTTATTAGGAGTTAAAGTAATACTTTGTATGGCGAGCATGGAAGTTTGTACAATTGCATGCGAGGCACACAAAGATACTTTTATTCCGAATGACACATTAAATTTTTTTCAAACGCACTACTTTTCTTTTTATTCTCTAATTCTATGTAGTTTCTACGGACGGCGACGCAGAAATTAACTATTTCTACCTTGTGAATCAAGTCACAAAAAATGCCATTTCTACGACGTTTGAAAAAAATAAATAATATTATAAAATTGTAGTATAACAAAGAATTAAAAATTATGAAAAACGTGTAGGTACTACAGAAACGTAGAAACTATTATTGTATAAAACAAGGCTAATCCTGAAGAGGTACTTAGTAAAAATTATTGTCATTCGCTATTTCGAAATATAAAGGATTGTAGGTATTTTTTCTACACTAAATTTTATTTACCTTTTTAGAAGATAACAATGTAGTCATATTCGTATAGTTAAGCAAGCATACTGTTTCTTTAAGTTTAATACAGATCTTTTAGTTCGTAGAATACCTATGGATATACAATATCGGTCGACCGTATTTGCTTATTTACATTTTCGTGTTATATATATAATTAAATTTTGCGGAACTTGAGTGTATATTTAAGACTTTTATACAACATGAACGTAATTCGCCCTTAATTCTATCAGTAGAAATAGCGTTCTTTTTTAATATTTTATTGTATTCCATTCTCTTATTATACATATTTTAACTATCTCATTTTATTTTCCACTGCAACAATGCTATATGTCGGATTCATACCTCGATTCACACTTTACGACATAGTCTCGGTCCGTTCCGTTCCGGCACGAAAATTTTACGAGTATGTTCAGAACACCGCGCCGTACCGTATAGTGTAAATCAACCTTAAACCGTGTGCAAAAACTAAAAATTGAGAACTCTGGCTTATTAGTTCAAAACACTTTTCTAAAGTCTTACTCCTATTTGATGTTTTTTTTTCCTGTAAAACTAATTTTAGCTTCATTGCTTAAAGTCACCTTAGATATTTTAATCGACTACAAACTATAACTGATGTTACTATATATGTCTATTTTTATTTTAGTGCAATACATACATACGAGCCTAAACTGGTATTAGTTCGGCCGGTTAACATTTTCAATCAACAAATAATAAAATCTACGCCAATGTTGAGAAATTTCTACAAATTTCTTTCTACTAGTTTAAAATATAAGATTTTAAACTTACAAAAACTGAAACACTGCACAATCCTGTAAGTATTATTGTCCCATATGTCGTGCAAGATAGAATGTACTGAACAACTGGATTTTTACGAAGTTGCTTTTTATTTTATCAAAAATAAAGGGTCTTGGCAGAAGCTAAATATGGACTAGAAGATGACCTAGTTCGCCTCCTCGTGGTGCACCATGGGTAACGCTAAATGAACTCGTACAAGTCGGTGACAAGACTATCCTCGAAGATCTTAAGGATCTCCTGATCACTAAATTCGTCACAATGGCCGTGAGAACAGGTAAAAATCGGCTGGTGCAAGTTCGGGAGAATAAGGAGGTGTTCTAGAGTGGTTATATTGTGCTTGGCAAGATTAATTTTCACCATCAGGGGCGTTGTCATGTAGTAAAACTCATTCGTTTCCTACCCATTTTTCAGGAGGTTTGCGTCTGATTGCGTCTAGTGATCTACACTAAAGTCCTTTATTTACAGTTTGGCCTTGAGCCTTAAAGAATGAATTCATGGTGAATCACGCTCTGGTAATCAAAAAACACATTCTAAAAACTTCCCCCTTGCTATTGTCCAAAAGAAATTTTTACTTGTGCCAGTAGTAAACTAGATTTTTTCATCGCCTCGTTTCCATATGCTTTCATCAGCATCTGAAGGGTCTCAGATGGTGATTTCTACATCAAAACGCACAATTTAATATTTGCACGCTGTTCTGAAGACATGCCAAACGATAAAAATGTTTTGACATTAACAATCGGTAGGTTTTGTTGACAATAACTGAAAGGGATGACTGGCAACTCGACGCCTTCACTGGCAAATGGTGATATACTAAAAATGAACAAGCAGAATACGCACGTCATCAATAAATATTACTAGATAATGACGTCATTTATTATTACGTTTACATGGGGTACTAAGTTATTCCAGAAAATGCTATGCGTGTTGCATAACTTACTGTATGCAATACATGCAGATGAATTATCGTATAAGACTTATTAAAATAATTGGTCACTGCAGTAATTCTGTAGCACAAGACACAACTCACAAATACTTAACTTAGAAGAAACTGTTGTAATTAGTACAATAGGTAGATAAATTAGAACAATATATTTTCTTGACAGCAAACTGACAGTTCTATATATTTTTTACAAAACAATAATACATAACTACTTTGATATTTACAATTATTTATATTAATTCAAGTCACTCGTGCCTAAACTATTATTCACGAAAGATGACTATTCAAGGTCATTTGTAAGCCATCTGATATAATATTACTTGCAGATAACTTCATTGCATTTCATATGCATAGGCGCGCAGCATGAAATATTTATGGACACATTTTAACTGAAAAACTAAGAGTAATTCATTTGAAAATTATGTTTTTTCTAAATAATGCTTTTCTGAAAGATTTATGTTCTTCACTTATGTTTTTGCAAAATATAAAAACATTGACTTAACTTGTAAACCAAGGAATTATAATTTGATTTAAACGTCAACGCCACTGGGTAATTATTAGCACAGATGGCAGTGTAGTAGATAATTAGGTATCTGTAATTCTACGACATATGTGATTATTATTTATAGTGTGTTAGAAAGTAATGCCACTATTTACGTATATCTGTCACACCACATAAATTAAATAGACATAGGTCAAATAATCTTTCTCTTTCTAATACAAAATGTTGCTAAGCTACTGCTATAAAGTGGTGTATTCTTTCTTCGAACAAATCACCTTGAATAGTCATCTTTCGTGAATAATAGTATAGATGAGATGAGTATACAATCACTGACAATCACGTGACAGGGACAGGATCGATATTTGATCGATTTTAAATTCAATGTAAACATGGACATTCTCAGCAGTGCTACCGTTATGATATGAAAATCAACGACAATTATTTCAAATAATTTTTTATTCTCTAAAAGAAATAAGGATTGACTTAGAAATAAATGTAAATTTCATTAATATATACGTTTCTTAATACTAGTATTATTTATTTCTTCTTTTTTAAAAACACCCAATAATTTCTACAAGTTATATTTCATTTTATAAGATTTGTTTCAGGTCTAGGGGTCGCGTGCCTGAGTGTCAGGTCGCGAATCTGGAGAACCGGGTTCGATCCCGACTGACGCCAAATATTTCGAATTTTAAAAGGCACAAAATTGACCCCTGTTGTGCACTCTCCACGCCAGCAATGAGTGCCCGTGAGGTGACGCCTGGTAAGCGCCCGCATGGTGCAAATATTTCATCATTACCGATATCTGTGTACAAAGCAGATTGGCACACCCAGCAATGGGTAATAAGTCGTGATGATATATTTATTTACTTATTTATTTATTTTTCAGGTTGATGACGTGCGTCTTCTGCTTATTCATTTTTAGTATAGGTGCCAACCCAGGAAAAAGAAATTTCCCCTCAGCGATCACCAGCTTTAGCTCTAGGCAACGATTTCGAGAACATATTGAATCTACTTCGTAGTACTGACTACCCACGGTGACCCATTTGCAACAAGCGCCATTTTCAACTAAGACCTCGACCAACAAATTTTTACGTGTGATTGTTATTAAAATTTTATGTGACCATTGTATTGCCATACGATAAAATATTAATTAAAAATTTATTCAATTTTGCCTTATAAAGTCATGTATATTTCCTTGGATATGGACCATTAAAGTTGTTGTTTTATAAACAATTTTATTTCGCTAGCGTTTTAAAGAATTTTACAATCTGGTCCCTAAAAAGACAATTTTTTCTAGTTACCTCTCGATATCCACGTTCTCAAAAATAATGAGGCAAGTTTTTAGCATGGTGCAATAACTCCATAGTGAGGATCGCTTCAGATTCTTGGAATGTAAACAATAAACAATTCAGTCCATGGCAACGCATCAAAACAAAATTCACTCTCAGCGACACTCATATTGGAGAAGTTTATTTAGGTCAAAATTGAATAAATAGTTGTATTACACTCGCGGAATTAAGACGCTCGCGCTCCGCGCTCGCGCATTAAACTTCTTGCTCGTTAAACATCCATTTGAAACACTTGTATAATAAAAAACTATAAATTTGTTCCCACTATTGTTATTTTGTAAAATTAAATAGTTCTACACATCTTTTGTAAGTCAACTTTATTATATTGGTGAACAAAATCTGATCTTTTAAAAACATTTAATATTGACTGCCTTATCATATTTTTGACAGTGATTGTTTATGCAGCAAGGTAGAGCATTTTTCTTTGGGTATACAATGTTTTACGTGCACATGAAATGTTTGTTTCTTTGTAATGAATAGGTTTTTTTTGAAGCATTCATGTTTCCTATCAGTTATTTCAACTTCAAAGGTATATGTACCGTGTCAGTATTACATTCTGGTTCTACCTATTTCTGATATTGCTACTGAAATTGCAAATCTCAATAGATGATGTATTTGCTGTTTGACATGCATGCATATTTATAGCTTTCTATGTGATATTTATGTGAAGTGAAAATAGTACATTTTAGGAGGTCACATTTTTTATCATAGATTCAATCACAAACGAATATTTTTTTCGTATTAATAGCAAAAATACAATAACGTATTATATAGTTTTAAGTGTATTCGTTAAGTATATTGTAAGTAGGTACCTTATTACCTTCCGTCACCTTTAGGTAAGAAAGGTATTGTCTTTGGTCAAAAATTTCGGTGGTGAGTTTTTAATGAATAAGCACGTTTTAAGGTCCCTAGAATACGATTTTACTATTTTTACGATGATGTCTGTATGTGTGTGTGTGTGTATGTATGTGTGTATGTGTGTGTGTATGTGTGTGTGTGTGTAACAAAATTTTCGTCTACGATAACTCTAAAACTACAATTCCAAAATTTATAATTCTTTCGTATTCCTCTTCGTTGCATCCATATGAAGAGCTGATTAGATTTTGGTTACAATTGGTCAACCGGAAGTACCATCATTTGAAAATTTTAACAGTTTTTCTTGAAAAAACTGTGTTAAATATCATTTTTTCACATTTACTGTTATTATAAATATTAAAGAATATTTTATTCTCTATACGATTTGACTGCATTTTATACTTAATATTAAATGGATATAGAGTTAAAAAATTGTAAAGAAATTAAATTTCATAAAGTAGCTATAGCTATGAAAACAGCTATATATTAAGAAAATTTTGATTGAAAGATGTCAGTGTCAAGTGAAATTGACATAGTGTGTTTGTCCTATAATTTTATTGAAAATGTAGGATCTCTTGCTTTCTGTATGAAATTTGTATAATATACATACAACTGCTTTAAGGTAATGTACAAGAAATAATAATAATAAATCTTTTATTTCTGCAGATACATTACACTGTATATAGAAAACGTCACAAAATAATAATTTAAGACATAAATTTTCTGTATGAAATTTGCATAAAATACATGCAGCTGCCGGAAGGTAATGTACAAGAAATAGAATATTTAGCAAGGAACTTTCCGTATGAAATTTGTACAAAATACATAGAACTGACGGAAGGTAATGTGCTGGCCACATCAGATTTTATTCTATTAACACCTGAATCCTTGTTTCTCACAACAACCTATTTATTTTAAATAGTCAAAATTCAACAATAGGGGACTACAGCGCAATTGATTTAAGAGAAATTAGGAAAAAATATTGAAAGTATATGCTTAATAATAAATATTAATACAGAAATAAAACGATATAATTGAAATACTTCGGAAATAAGGAGATTTTTGTTATAGCATCTCGTCACTCATATGAAATCCATATATATTATTTTGACTGGCGACTCAAAGACGGCCTATAAATATATAACTAATACCCAGTTAGGGGCGGAGCCTACTACCAATGGAAGTAGAGAAATTCAAATAACGGAGGCGTGGCTATCAGTCCAGTAGTGCAATTCTCAAACAGTTTTTATTTGAATACAAATATTTTGCATTAAACTTAATAATTTAAATACATTTCCAATTATAAATCATGCAGACTTGTACAGTATAATAATATTCATTTATTTTTTATAAATATAATTTAGAAATAGCATATATTTCAAGAACATTTAGGTCCACGAAGAAAATAGTTTGATATAAAAACTTACATTCATGACGTCACATCTACATTTTCAAATTTCGGAGGACTATAACTCGCTTATTAATAAGAATATTTTACCGGATTTTCACTGACAGTTTTAGTTTTACTTATACGTTCAGATGAAATTATACTTAAAAAATCTGATGTGGCCAACACATTACCTTCCGTCAGTTATATGAGGTATTTGCGAAACTTCTACCGGAGAACTGTTACCGGTAAACAGCTTTTTATAGCTACCAGAATCGATATTTTAAAAACGCAAGTGGTAAACAGGGTAGATCCATAACCTATGAAAATATTTGAAACAGGTTAGAAATTTGACGTAGTTAACAAACTGAGCAGAGTCCTACTTTGAACACATTTCCATTTTAACGCGCGCGCTTCGCTTTGCATCACTACCTTTTTTTGAGATTAGATTTCTTATGAATCCTGTAGATGGATCTGGTAGATATTGAACAATTTTCGAACACGGTAACTTTTTACCACTCGTGTTTTCGAACACAGTCGCTAGATGCGGTATCTACCGGTAGAATTTTCGTAAATCCGTATGTATTTTCTATAAAATCCATACAGAAAGTGCCTTGCAAAAGATTTTAAGTTTCTTGTATATACATTACCTTCGACAGTTGTATGTATTTCGAGCAAAAAGATCCTATATTTCGACTAAAATTATAACACAAAAATACTACGAATATGTCAATTGCACTTGACACTGACATCTTTCAATCAGAATTTTCTTAATATAGTAGATGTTTCTACCATAGCCGGCTAATTTATGAAATTTAATTTCTTTATAATTTTATAACTCTCTATCCATTTAATATGAAGTTTAAAATACAGTCAAATCGTATAGAGAATAAAATGTTCTTTAATATTTATAATAACATTAAATGTGAAAAAATGACATTTAAAATCGTTTTTTCAAGAAAAACTGTTAAAATCTTCAAATGAGGGTACTTCCGGTTGACCAATTATAACCAAAATCTAATCAGCTCTTCATATGGATGCAACGAAGAGAAATACGAAAGAATTATAATTTTTGGAATTGTAGTATTAGAGTTATCGTAGACGAAAATTTTGTTACACACACACACACTGACACACTCACACACACACACACACACACACACACACACACACATATACACACACACACACACATACAGACATCATCGTAAAAATAGTAAAATCGTATTCTAGGGACCTTAAAACGTACTTATTCATTAAAAACTCACCACCGAATTTTTTGACCAAAGACAATACCTTCCTTACCTAAAGGTGTCGGAAGGTAAAAATGGTGGAATCCCCTATTATTAAATTTTTAAGCTTTGGCAATTCTAGTATGAAATGGTTCTCATTGTGTTAGTCTTAAAAAAAGTAATCACCTCGATTATCAGTCAATATGACTTATAGAATGTATAACCAGGATATTAAGAATAAGTTAACAACGGTTAAAACTAAGGTTGCCAGTCAAGTAAAATACTGTTCAGGACGCCCAATTGACCCGTATTTTGTAAAGACCGCGATTTAATTAACATTTTATTATTATACATCTTATTTTGAGCAATTCAATAGAATAATTATATTTTTGTTCAGTAATACAATATTTTAATTTAATGCAACATTGTATTATCAGAGTTTCTGTTTCTGTAGTTATTGCTTATGTTCGTATCTCGCATCATAATTATATTTCAATTACTAAATGTCTTGTAATGAATTCGTAAATTATATTTGAAAAAATAAAGATGCAAATAAAAATTTATTGGCAGCTGCAAAATCGCAAAAGAAATATAAATTTAAAAATGTTTTAAGACTGACAATATTACTTTTGTTAATTTAAGACTGATAATGTTACTTTTGTTATAGAATTTTATTTTTATGTTAATATTTTATTTTAATGTATTATTTTTTCTTACAATAAAATAAATTATTAGTTTCTAATTTCTGTCTGACTTTAATTTTTTAACAATTTGTTAAAATAAGAGTGTCCGCTTCGTGTTCCAATTTTCCTTCTGACAAAATAAAGTGTCACTTTTAACACATCATAAATGATATATATATATATATATATATATATATATATATATATATATATATATATATATATATATATATATATATATGAACTTAATTTTTCTTCAAGACGTCAATCCAGTTCTAATGACTGTTTGGTTTATAATTTAACCTCACAAAGTAGTAAGTACTTAGTGCGTACATTTAACATTTTTCAAAATTGTAACATGGTTGTTATTCATAAATTTATAGCTGTCCTGCAGAAGGAATAAAGAAATTCCGAAAGCTTGACATGTAACTGTAAAGAGTATCATTTAACATCTTTTCCATCATCCTGACTGCCGTACTCGTAAAAACATTTTCATCTATATATATATATATATATATATATATATATATATATATATATATATATATATATATATATATATATATATATATATATATATATATATATATATACGAGTATATTGTTAATTTTTTTTCATAATACCATACTGTTAAATGTGCTTTAACAGTAATGTATGCTCAACCGATATATGCATCAAAACAGCCACGGCCGTTATTTTTTATAACAGTACAATTATTAAAAATCATGTGTTCCTAAAAAAATCTCAGCATCATGAAATTGTCATGAAGAGCTCTCACCTGTTAATATGCCATAGAAAATAGAGTTATAAGAAGATATTTTATGTTATTATGAAAAATACTGAACGTCACACGGCTGATATACAAATAACAGCACGGTTGATTGTAAAATCGAGGCGATTTGCTACATATCAGCCTTATGACGTTAATAACTATTTCATAATACCATACTGTTAAATGTGCTTTAACAGTACTGTATGCTCAACCGATATATGCATCAAAACAGCCACGGCCGTTATTTTTTATAACAGTACAATTATTAAAAATCATGTGTTCCAAAAAACAAATCGCAGCGTCATGAAATTGTCATGAAGAACTGTCACATGTCAACATGCCGTAGAAAATAGAATTTTAAGAAGATATTTTATGTTATTATGAAAAATACTGAACGTCACACGGCTGATATACAAATAACAGACACGGTTGATTATATTATAATCAGAAACTTGTGATTAATTTGTATATTATACTACTTATATGGCATACAATTTAAATTCAACTATTGGCAACGAAAATGACCGACAGAGGCAGCACAGATTTTAGAAAATGGCCGGCGAGAAGAGTAATTGTCAAAACTTGTACAGTGTTCGACAGGGTTATAAGCAAATAAAGTTCATATATTTTTAAATGTAAATTGATTTGAAGTGCAGTATTGTTTAAAAGACAGTATGACAACCGTAAACACAACAGTTTGATTACTTTCTAGGCAAGTTCATAATTTTACCACCAGGCGGCTACGAGTTCATTTTCTTCGCCAATAGTCACATATTCACCCCTATTTTGTAAGAAATTTGTTATGTCTTAGCAATATTGCTATAGCAATTAACCAATAATAATTGCGAACACAAATGACAGGCTTTACATTTGTTTCTATTGGTTAAAATTTTTAGCAACGTTGCTAAGACTTAAAAACTTCCTTACAAAATAGGGCTGATTATCCCATTAGAAAATCGTGAAATTTTGAATAATAAATTATAATATTTGTTGGTTATCCAAATATTTTAGCAGATTAAGTTTTTCTTATATTTTATCTATTACAAATGCTCACCTTTTACTTATCTTAAATCAGAAAATACCATGAAAAACAAATATAGGTATTAGAAATGTTATGTCTTTTACTCGCATTTTTGGAATGTAACAACTCTGTACTTAGTCAGAGTTTGGCTACCTTCCCACAGTGTAATAATATTACAATGTTTGAATTCTCCGCACTAAAAGTTTTCCTGCTCTGCTCTATCCTAATGTGATTTCTGCAAATGCAGTTCTTATTAAGTAAGGTTAGGGCAACTTCCCGGGCAACCCCGAAGCAAACTTCCAACTAGCAGGGAAGCTGCATTAACCACAGTAAGATCAGGTATACGCTACATCTAAAATTACACCAAACTGGTCTAATCTGCAAACTATCTAGCTAGAAATCTTCCTGTGACGTCATGGCCCAAGGGCACGCACGCCACTGGAATAATTCGTCCCGGGAAATTCATCCTCAAACAAGGAAAAGGTTATATCCGAGAACTACACTAAAATTATTGAGAATAAGAAAATCAGATATGCTGTGGAAAACAAAATTTGCACTAACATCACGGTGTATAAATATAGAAGGTGTGACAACTCATCAATTTTTGTTGACAGATTGATGTCGGCGATCAGTAGGCGGAGATTCTAACCTTACATGTAGCATCTCTATACAATATTCTATACCACATAATATTTCAGAACGAACATGACAAATAAAATGACAATTACAATCTAAATGTCACAAAGTTGATTAAGATATTTCGCTTGTAATGTCGCGTAGCTGTGTGCGTTAGGTGATCGGTTGAATTTCGGACGGACACAGTTCGATTCCAACCGACACCAAACTTGAAATTTGAAAAATTTTCATATAGCACACAAGAGTTCTCCATGACAGCTTTAAGAACCAGTGAGGTAACGCTTAGTAAACATTTTCAACTACAATTATACCGGGTGGTGAATTGATTTATGCAATATAGAAGATTCAATATTTATTTTAGAGCAAAATACTTCAAATAAGACTTGTAGATAATTGAATTCTGCACCCAAATCACTCATTACATTTTATTTTACACTTTTTGTAACGCGTAGTTTGACAGTTGGAGCAAATAATTACTATTAAGTTTATTACTTGGTTTAGGGTAATTTTGTTTTTTCAAATGTAAAAATGTTTAATTTCTACACCGCCGGAATAGAAATCGCTAGTTTCGGCGTAGAAATAAAATAAATAAATAACTATCCATACTAACGAATAAGAAGTAAAGTAGTGCGTTTGAAAAAAAGTATAATGTGTCATTCGGAGTAAAAATGTATTTGTGTGCCTCGCTTCGCTCGTCGTGCTAACCACCATACTCGCCACTCGTCATACAAAGTTGCACTTTTACTCCTAATAACACAATATACTATTAATTTCAAACAATATGTAAAACATTCAAGAAAAACTTCAGTGCATAAAATGTTTTTATAGAGGAAACTCCCAAGCTGAAGTAAGAGACTTATTAATGTTGTATATCATGATCGGTCTGTAACTATAACATCAATAATCATTTCTCTTTTTTTATTATTAATATGTTATTAATCTGTGTTATACTATTTACTATAACTTTTCTGACATTTCAAAGGTCATATCTTTGTGTGCACCTACTTTTGTTTAAATTCCACAGCTATCGCTATAAATGAGCAATTTTATAAAAATATTAATCTCAATGTTATGCGTTAGAAAAAGTAAAAATAAAATATGATGAGTGATTTGAATGGAGAATTCAATTATCTACAAGTTTTATTTCAAGCGTTTTACCTTAAAATAAATAGGGAACGAAATATTGCCATATGTAAAAAATCTGATGTGGACACCACACGACTTCCTTGTACCCAAGACCAACATAAAATACTCGTATAGACCCAATTATAAAATTGCCGTAATTTAAAATAACAATAATTGTTTTATACTTTTTTGTCCTAATCCATAGCAAGCTTTATTACAAAAACCAAAAAGTATATAATTTTTAAATTTACATATCTCGCTTATACAAAGGGCTAATTTAATAATATTGGATGTGCTAGACGCAGAATTTAATTCTATTATTTGAAGCATTTATTTCTAAAATTAAAATAAAACAATTTTATTCAAGAAAAACTGTTAATAATTTCAGATAATATATCACTTTCGGATAGTCTATTTTAACCAAAATCTACTATGTTATTCCCATTGACATAAAAGTCTTATATACCAAATTCGAAGAGTTTTGGATTATATTTTATAATAGTTTTTCATTAAAATCTATTATAGGCTTCAAGTAAAGTTCCACTTCTGGAAATTATCTAATGACCAAAAAGGGAGGTGCACAACTAGATATTATAGCAGTCCTAAATACAAAATTTCAACTTTCTATAGCTTACCGTTTTTGAGTTATGCGAGATACGTACGTACGTACGTACAGACGTCGCAACGAAATTAGTCAAATTACAATACTTCCTTTACTTTGTACAAGGAAGTAAAAATTGCATTGAATTTCCTACATTGCATAAATCAATTCATCACCCGGTAGATATATCGTCATTACCGAAACCTGCAAATAAAAGGAAATTGATCAGATAGGTATATCTCTAAGGTAAAATATATTTTCATCTTGTGTTGGGACAAAATACTACGTACAAATTCCCGAGTACATAAATGACAAATGACTGTGATCTGCAGAGCCGTAATCACAGGACGCAATCGATTAAGGCTTAATTAAATATCAAACTAGTCTCATTAGTAATGTTCCACATGAAAATTAAACCATATCATGTCAGAGGCGGCGCATACAGGGCAAAGCGAACCGCCACCGCCCACGTATTTATCAAAGGTCCTACCCGGATTTATTATACCGATAGCGATGGCCTTTATAACACATGATATAAAATGGAAATAAACAGAGTTAATAGCAGATTATTACAAAGTACCGAATTTGCAATTGGAGAGGGACCTTATTTTAATGTTGTTCATAAAGACAATGTAACCGAACGGAAACATGCTTAATTGAAGCGCTTGGGGGAACAAGGTACATAAGCCACATTTTTGCAAACATCGAGTTAATCATACACAAATGTGCTTGAAGAGAGTCGCAAGCCACTCACAAATATCTGATCAAATAACGAAAGATGGTGATACCGTGCGCATAAGATTTTGTTCCTTACTTGAAATATTTAGGGCCGAGATATCCATCTCCTAATAAATTAGCTAATAACTATTAGGCGAATAAACTATTTATTAGGTACATAATAATATTCTAAATATCCACGACATTTTATTCGGCTAGTAGTTATTAGGTACCTAATAACAATATAGCAGTTTTATTCCCAAGTTGGTAGTCATGAGGACTAAAATTTTACATTTGTTTTGACGTTTTGAGGTTAGTTACTACCGGCAAAATGACAACAAAACGCATGAGAGCTTCCAAGTTGTCATTAAGTGAAATTTGTTTACTAATTGATGTGATGGACATCAAATACAGTGCAATTGCCAATGACAGAAAATTTACTAAAAGTTCAAACGGATAACGCTTTGCAAGAAAAGGAATACATAAAAAAGAAAATTCTTTATTTAGAAAGAACAACATGAATTGAAGATGAAAAAAATTAAGTTAGAAATAAGGGAAAAAGAATTAAATTTAGTACATAAATATCTTAATTTAGAACAGTAGCAATTTATATTATAAAAGATATTTTATTTTTCTATTTTATGTTCCTCAGAGTTTATTTATTTTATAATAAAGATCTGAAATAATTAATAAATTGTTGACGATGAATATTTACATTTTGTGCATTTTCATAATTATCATTGTTTATTTCATCTTCATCTTGTATGTCATGGGGTAAATGTTCATTTTGTTCGCGAAAAATGTTATGTATAATAGCTGTTGCAATTATTTATTATATTTTGAACTGTAGGTATTTTGTTTCGTGCTCCAATTGACAATATGGGAAACTTTCTTTTCCAAATCCCGAAAAGTCTTTCAATTATAATTCTCGTTTTAATTTGGCATTCATTGAAATATTGTTCTACACGATCTCGTGGATTTGTAATTGGTGTTATTAAGTATGAACGGAAATATAGCCACTGTCACTTAAAAGAATATCATGCCCCATTTCTCCATTTTCAAATTTCATTCTTATATTAGAATTTTGAAAAATATTGCCGTCATGATTTGCTCCTGGCCAGCGACAAACAATATTTCTTATGTTGTAATTAGCATCTCCAACAACCTGAACATTTACAAAGCTTCGGTTTCATTCCATTTATTAAAGTTTTCAGCCCTATGTCCCACAACGTAAGCCCGTCTATTTATTAAATTCAGATCTTCCACCTCATGTCTTTCAATAATTTCATCCACTTCTTCAAAATTTATCTACAATGAAAATAACAAATAATATATATCCAGCATTATTATTTTAAATACAAACCATTATTATCCAATGGTCACTGCTTTCTAACATAGATAACCATGAAAATTCATCAATATTGCAATTTATTGGCAACTTTGATTAGCTAATAATATATTTAACTAATAAATGAATTTATTGGGTACATAAAATTTATTAGGTAGTGGATATCCGCAGAAAATATTTATTAGCTAAATAATTTTATTAGGAAGTTTATTAGAAGGTGGATATCTCGGCCCTTAGCTTATTGCTTATTTGAAATCAACTCAAGCCACAGAAAATCCATCATGGCGAACAGGCAATAAGTGTCATGCAAAAGAAAACGGTTTGCAAGTGACTTAAACAGCAGCGATAAGGACAAGGAGTTCGATTCGGATTATTGGCGATTAAAACTACCGATGGCGGCGTTAGTGTTTAGCATACACGTGCTCTGAAAATGGTGTTGTACAATAAGATCGCATACAGAAACATTGTATAACCAACATTCGTTTTGAAGAATACTAACAAATTTCTTATAAATAGTGTTAGTAATAATTTTGTGTACATACTTAAATTATAATGACATTCGAAGAAAGTTATCTTCTAAGGAAATGTTTACTTATTTGGAGGCAACAAATTCGTCTTGAAGTTTTATAAAATGGGGAGAATTGTTGATTCGTGGGTTGTTAGTTTTATGTGGCGTTATTGAAAATAGTGCTACAGACTAAAAAAAATTGGGCTGTGTTTAAAAAAAGTAACGTCACATCCTCATGAGATTAGAAGAACTTTAAATTTACAATTGATTATTTACGAAATGCTCTTGTATAGCTGGCCATAGTGGCCAATGCAAACACATTACAACAGTCTTAATATTTTGTACAAAATAGTAAAATAGTACCATATATTATTGATGGGTGTTAAATAAATATGTATTTACTTTACTTGGTTAAGAAAATTAAAATGGAAGTAATGTCAAATGTCTTTCAAATTGTTTTATTTACAAGTGTAAGAAATATATTGAATGCTACACATAAAGTGAAAAGTGCATTATATTACTCATGAATTGGTCAGGAAATAATACAATACTTTTCATTTTTGTTATCCCCTTATGATTCGTCACTTGTTTTCCATTTAGCATTTTCGTAATCCAGCCCTCTCTTTTGTCGATAGATTCCATTTTACCAAATTTATTTTGGATGTCACTCTTCCTCTTACCAATTTTTGGGACAGATAATTTTTTACTACCCCGAGAATGACAGCCATAAACGCAGCAATTGACGTTGTTAATATTTTTCGTTCTTTGCTAATTTATATGTACTTTAAAACAAAAAGACAAACAAGAAACCGGCAAGGAATCCAATGCACTATATATATTTACTGTAAAGTTGAATAACAGAATACCATTTTCAAGAGTTACAAATATCGTCCGCTTGAGGAATTCAAGTTAATTTTAGTCGCCAATACTGTTAAGGACCCGAATTATTAGGAAATAAAACATAAAGGAAATAATAATGCGACTTATGACCTTGTTGTTGTATGTTGTATTGTGACATATTGCATTTCACCTATTACACTGAAAAGTTGTTTTTTTTTACAAGTTCTTCACTAATTTGACAATGCTACATTGTCTAATATATCGAAGAAACACTCCACGATGGAATCTTACCATAAATAATTATTACGCTTTGAATATTGAAAATAATTCATTTTGGCTTATGCCTTTTTTGAGTAAAAATTATTATTCCTACAACCGTGCGTGAAAAGTACTTTTCACGCACTCATTACAGTCTGTAAAGTGTCACTTTTCAAGTGCTTGAAAAGTAAATAAGCGTAGCTAGGCAACATTAAAATTTAGTTAATTTACCTGTCAAGCATAAAATTAGATAGTAAATAATAATGAAAGTAATAAAATTTATTAAGAAATATGAATGTACACTGTAAGTGAAACAAATCTAATATTTTTTTAACAGATTGAGTACTAATCTAATTTTTAAGAACATTAACATTTTTTGACATGCATTCTAACCCAACCTAATATTTAATATTAATATTAAATGTACAATTTGTACATTATAAAAGACTAATCATCGTTTGTGTCAGATTCTTCCAAATGTTTAAGTTACATTTTGTACAGTGTTATGAGAAAGAGTACTAACAGTATTTGAAGCTGCTGGATGCCTGTACACTCAGTATTATATATATATATATATATATATATATATATATATATATATATATATATATATATATATATATATATATATATATATATATATATATATATATATATGAGAAACATCAATACCATTTCGGTTGTAGGAAAAATGTTGTATGCAACACGTGTGTAAAATAGTATTTTTTGTCTCGTGCTACAATTTCCGCAATCGGCTCCAAAAAAGTACTACTTTACACACTTGTTACATAAATAACTATTATGTTGTGTTTAGTACAAAATTGAAAATTGTTTATTTCCAGGATATTGTTGTTTAAGTCTTGAATAGTAAACGAAGAATTTCATATATTGTTATAATGTTTATTGAACGTTCCTTTAATGTTAATACTTATCTTTCAATAGATTTTTTTGTACATTATTCCTTTTTGTAACCAAAGATTGCACTCGTTGCATTGAAACAAAAAACACAATTTTTTATAAATTCATTATAAATATATTTAAAAATATAAATATACTATATTGTAACGTTTTTATATATTTATTTGGGTGAAGTGTAAATATTAAACGATTATTATTAATTAAAATAAGTGTTTATTAAACTATAATGAAATAGACTATTACTAATATTAAACAAATATTAAAAATTAATTAAGACTAAAAGTATAATATCTAAAAATATGAGTCTTATTTTCTTCAGCATGAGAAAATAATATTATCTACCTGCATCTTCTCGGAAACCATTATTTAAAATTAACGAACAATTTACATAGAAAAACAGATATACGGCAAACCATTTTGAAATTGAAAATTACGTTGGTGAACGTAAAACATATACCGCCTAATTTACATTCCAATAAAAATAGCAATAAAGTCAAGTACATTTTGTAAACAATTCTTGGAAGAATATTAATTTTGACTACCCACCTAAACGGTTTATAATTTTGTATGAGTAACGCTATATTAATTCCTTTGTTTCAATTTTTTACGATAAAAAATTAATGGGTAGAGATTATTAATCATGTATAACAAGACTATAGAAAAAATTCAAAAGAAACCAATAATCTTTTAATAGTTTCATATTTGTTGTAAAAACGAATGTAAATAAAACATAACAAGTACTCGTATATAATAAAATATTTTTTACACATCTACATGTATACGTCAAGGACTCTTAAAATTACATTAATTAAACAAAGATACAGCATGATCCATGATAATATTTCACCATTGATTTGACCAAAACTATTTCTTTTTTTGGTAATCTTGACATTGACAAACGCAGATATAATTTTTGGACATAAACAGGTCAGAATGAAAATATTTCTGTTCTAAAGTAACTTTAATTTGACAAACTCCTATTAAGTTTTAAACAAAGGTATTAAAATTAAAAAAATTAAAATTGGGTAAGTCGCTATTTATTTATTTTAAAAAAATCTTTATACAATTAAACTAACATTTAAAATAATTAAAATTTATACACATTGTCATTTTGTTAATTTTAAATAAATATTAATCAAGATTATTTTATGAAAAATAATATATTTCTAAAAGTATTGTTTATGGAAATAGCAAAAAAAAAGAAAAGAGCAAATTAATTATATTAACTGAAGTTAAAAGATATTGGTCCGTATTACGAGCTCGCTTTTATAATAAAAGCGCTTTTATGGATTATATACCTCATAAGAATATAAAATAAAAACGCGCTCTATAAAAAGCACTTTCATTATAAAAGTGCGCTCAAAATGCGGGCCAATGTAATTATCATAAACTATTTTTTTCTAAGAATAATACAACCTTTTTAGTTTATGTTCTATATTTTTATTTAATACCCGACGTTTCGGCAGCATATACTGTTGCTTTCTTCAGGGAAAATACATAAATAAATAAATAAATAAATAACAAAACATTAGCAACAAGTAACCAAGGTAAATTATTTTTAATTTAAAATAATACATTAAACAGTTCATTGCCCTGTTTGTTAGTTGGAAAGCAAGGCTAACGTGTTTTGCAATATTTTATTATTTTACCAAGAAATTTTTCCATATTGTTTAATTTCGGGAATTGAACATTAACACTATACATAGGTCTACAAAATTCTTATAAAACTCATAACACATAAGATAAAAATAAACTTTATAATAATTTAACAATCTATAGTAGAACAAGAACAAAACAAAAGCTCACAATAAAATAAACTTATCATTCCATTAAGATTAATTTTTTGTTTGGACACTAATTCCGGATACCAAGAAGCTATTCCACCCGGAGGTAAAATTCAGCTAAAATTGCCGGACATGTCCGGGATATTCCGGACGAAAGATCACGCTACCCCTAAATCAAATCCCAAATATCACGGGCGTCGCGTCACTTTTGAATAAAAATAAATAGTTGTACTTATTTTCTTTACTAAAAAGAAGTCCTGTATTTTCCCTTATATCAAAAATTCCTTTTCTTCAACGCTATTTTGGAAACTACACATTCCACAACTAAAAATTATGTTGGAATCAATATTATTCCAACAAACCGTGTGGTATAATTCCGTATTTCGTTTGGAATAATTCCACACGGCTTTCGACAAATCAGAATCTGTTTAGCCACATATTAGCGCAGAATATCAAATATCTTCGTTCAGTTGCTATGGTTATGACACTGTTTTATATTTATTTATTTCTGAATTCGCGTTTGACGTTTGGGGTTTTGAAGTTTTGGAGTTTTCTGTTAACTTTTACAGATTTTTGGAGATCTCTAGAGCAGTAAGTTTATCTAAATATTAATATATTACTTAGAAAATTCACTAAATAACATTTTGTAGAGAAAAAATGTCGAGTGGCAATGAAGATCTAGATATGGAATGTACGCCACCAGAAATAAGGGTACTTGCTAATGATACAATGGGCCAGTTATTACGAAAAAAGCAAAAGAAAGTATAAATGCTGTTATTATAAGCAATTTATGGACTAGCGTTAAAAAAATTATTTGATTGTTTTTGAATAATTTCTAAAATCTTGCTGGAGAAAATATAGTCTAAAACACGGTTGGAATGGCATAATCCACACTCGCTAACCGTAGTCCTCGCCTTCGGACCACAAACTTTTTGCTCCTGTAGAATATGAGCCATTTCATTACTTGTTGTAGAATATACTATTCTATAATTTAAACATATTTACTCATCACTCATTAAAATATTATCATTATATTTTAATACCGATTGTTATTTTGAGGTTATGTGTCACAAGCGACCCATAACCAAACAATTTCAACACGACCTCTGTCGAGATAATATAAACGTGAAATATACATGAATATAATGTTATTGTTGCATATAAATTGTACATCTCCATCTGTATAATTTCTCTCATTCTCATAGTCTTAATCAAATATGAAATCATAACTCACCGCGGTTTCTTGCTCCGTTGGCTCGTCCGGTTCCCGCGTCGGCGACGGTCCGATGCTGCAACAAGAAATATCTCATGAACACCAATTAACGGTCCAATGACTAGCCACAACAATTATCAGATATTTTCATCTACATATTATATTCGGCGTATAGTCCAATGCACACAACGCTAACTCAGCCTGACAGCCAACAACCATCAACCATAAAAAATCTCTATGATCATTGTTTCAAGAGGTTAAATTTTTTAACTATAGGGCAGAATACCACCTGTTGAAAAGATCATTTTACTTATCTTCGAATGGTGCAAATTGTGCACATTGAAGCAGGATGAAAACACGCTATATATACAACAAAATATTGTATAGATGGACTTATTTAATAAGATTACAATATGATGATGTCATTAACAACTTTTGCATTGCTTGTGAAGAACTTACTAACAATTATTACTTATTTTAATATAATTTTTTTCTGTATATTTTCTGTCAAAAACAAACAGTTAAATATTGTCCGATATTATAACAAGACGAGGTTAAGAGCAATAACAGATAAATAACTTTTTTATAAACTTTTCTAAATTATAGCTTTAATAATCATATTTTAACTCTATTTATCTATTTAAGGTATAAATGTCAAAATTCAGTTTAGAAATTCTTATCATATGATAGTCGCGTCTAAGTTCATCCATGTCATACTAAATCATTGGTAATTGGTATCCAACGTTGTCTCTGTATCCATAGTCACGACATTTATTTGTTGATCATTAAGTCTAGAAATTATTATGCATACGTGCGTGACTTTGAATGCCCTAGCCTATGCACCCTGTACCCCTAAGATAATCCTGTCCTTAAGATAGCGCTTTATATTAGATAATCGGTATTAATTTGTCACGTCGAGAAGACGTCTGTACTCAAATAGTAAACATGTAACAGCCGTATTCATAGTAACTGAGATAGACCCGGTTTAAAGTAGGTATAAGTAGACTAGGTGTAAACTAGGTCTAACTTAGACTACCCAGGAATTATTCATAGTAAATTTTAGACCCAGTTTAAACCTAATCTACGTAGACCGAGTTTAGCCCTTGTATCCATCTGGACATGGTCTGCGATAAATATGAAGTAAGCTTCAGACATAAATATTCGATTATTTTCAAATGTCATTTAGTTGTCAGTGTAAAAATTAATACTTAATATTAACTAAAATAAGAATAGTATATAGTACAACAATAGGTTTATAGAAGCGTATATTCATATGTACGAGTATACATGAGGAAAAATTGAGAAAAAATATAAATTAAAATATGAATATTTAATAAATAAAATTGCTTGATGCTAACGGCGATGCTGGTTTTGACAATATATCAGAACTTTTATTTGGCTATGAAACTGGTTGCAATTTAAAGGAAACGTGTGAAATTAACTAAAAATCATTTATTGATACTCCAAACTTGTCTAACACATTAATTTTTATATAAAAATATTTGACTACATGTAAGGTTTGAAGTGTTTTCGTTTCTGGGCCTATTGTAATTTTGTCTAAATATGCTACGTTACATAGCATTATTTTTTCAGTATTATCTTCATCTGAATCTCTGTCTCTCATTCATTTTCTAAAATTAAATACAAATTTCAATTATATCAAATTTTCAGATATGATAAAAGTACCTTCAACATTGACATCTGATCTTTTCTTCATCTTCTACATCATTTATGTTGCACAAATATCTTGAATATCCTCAATTTTATTTATTTAATATCAAACTTGTCAATTAATAAATATTTTTGTCTTACGAATGCAATTTCAGCCATATTTTTTAATAAAGTTGTTATTTCTTAGCAACGTTGTTATAGCAAATAACCAATAATAATTGTGAACACTTAATAAAACATGAAAATGACAGGCTTTACATTTGTTTCTATTGGTTAAATTTTTTAGCAACGTTGCTAAGACTTAACAACTTCTCTACAAAATAAAGGTGAATATATTCGTTACCATAACAGCACTTAGATCTGGTTTAAACCACGTCAGAATTATTATGAATACCGCTGTAAGAGTATTTAAAAATAAGATAGGACAGAATACTATCAGAAAGACAAGATAAATATTTTTGAAAGTAAAGCAAAATTACCTTCTGATATAAATAAACTA
Organism: Harpalus rubripes; assembly: GCA_963082715.1. Taxonomy (NCBI): domain Eukaryota; kingdom Metazoa; phylum Arthropoda; class Insecta; order Coleoptera; family Carabidae; genus Harpalus; species Harpalus rubripes. The sequence continues at coordinate 14,901,432 of OY720454.1, forward strand.
CAAGACAAGTCTCATGATAAATCTAAGATTTTAAGGTAGAAAAACTAATTTTTAAAAAGGGAGACCCAAAAGAATGTAAAAATTATACAGGACTAACACTACTTAGTGTCCCAGGTAAAGTTTATGCACGAATCTTAGAACAAAGAATAGGAAATGAGATTGAAAACAATATAGAAGATACTCAATGTGGATTCAGAACAAATAGAGGAACTCAAGACCACATATTCACGATTAGACAAATGTATATATATATATATATATATATATATATATATATATATATATATATATATATATATATATATATATATATGCTTCATAGACTTGAAAAAAGCGTTTGATAGGTTCAATATAAATAATAGAGGAATAGACATATACACCAGGTTTTTTAAAAAAATAACTATACCAGTACTAACATATGGATGTAAATCGTGGGCCATAACCGAAAACCTCCTAAGTAAAATAAGAAGCGTGGAAATGAGGTTTCTGTGAAGAATATAAAGGAAGACAAGAAGAGACCGAATTAGAAACGAAACATTTATAAATCAGCTTAAAACAATACCGGCAAACTATATAATACAACAAGGACAACTAAGATGGTTTGAGAACATAAATAGGATGGGAGAAAACAAATAAGCAAAACAAATATGAAACAAAACCTATGGGACAAAGGAAAAGAGGAAGACCAGCCAAAACAGGGATAGAAGAAGTAAAAAATACTTCTGAAGAGCGTGATATTAAGTGACATGAAGTAAAAGTGTTAAACAATGACAGGGAAGCCTGGAGAGAAAGCTGGAAGAGGAGCCCTGCCAGACCAACACGATGACTCCAGGAAAGTCTTACACCGATAGGTAGAAAGACTCAACTATTACGTAAGTAAATTGACTCTTAAAACACTGAAAAGAGTTAAAATGAGTATTTTTCTACAGTAAAAATTGTTTCATTTAACAAAATGTAAATGTGTGTAATATCTCAAAAATATACTGATAGAAAAAACTAAACATTTTTGTTTCAGTTTACTAGTGAAAATGAAAAGTTTAACCAAAATAAGTTTTTCATCATTATCTAGTAGCCTACGAGAATTTTTGGTAAAAACAAAAGAACATCTAAGATGGCTTTTCAAATGCATACGTTATATCCCTGGTCCTATTTCTAGCTTCCAAGATGCCAATGGGATTCTATGACCGCGTGCCTGAGTGTCTGGCCGCAAATCTGGTGAACAGGGTTCGATCCTGACCGACGCCAAATGAAATATTTCTAATTTTAAATGACACAAAAGTGACCTCTGTGATACACACTCCCCGCCAGTAATGAGTGGCCTGGTAAACGCCCGCACTGTATAGAGTATACATGCAGTTTTTAAAACCGTTTTGATACTGTATACAAGAAGATTTCAAAACTAAAAACGTATTAAAAACGGTTTTAAAAACTGCATGTAAACTCAGTATCTGTCATCATTACGGAAATCTGTGTATAAAGTAGATTGGCACACGCACACCCAGCAATGGGTGTACCTTCTTTTTGAATTGGTTTACTACTGCATTAGAATTTAAATCTTACAAATTTATTTTCTACATATTTAATTTAAATGATTTATATTATAAAAATCAATTAGGAGTACATTTCATTTATTTATTTTCTAAATTTTAGGAAAAATACCACATAAACACTCAATTTACGTTTAAATGTTCATTAATTGACAGTTGATAATAGTTGTTCCCAATATTTTCAAAATTGTCCCATAAAAATATAGGATAAAAGTGTGATGATAATATAGTTGTTTATGACTGAAACAATAATAACTAAATATCATTATTCTAATAACAATAATTCTTTTGCATAATTAGTTTATTTAATGTTGTGTTTTTATGATTTAAATTTTGGTCAAATTTCTAGATGTCATAAAATAAGGTTAGTACCTACTACTTGTTTCTTATTGTGTACAAATAAAATACATATTTAAAATTATTTATAATAACATATTTATGTTGTGTCGGCTTTTATCAATGTTTCTAATTGTATTTACCAACAATAAAATACTTTTTATTGTAAAGTTATTACCATTGAAAATGACTCACTGACTCATTATACATTTGATTCTCATTCTCATGTTATTTTTTACAATTCGATAGTCAGATAGTTAATTTAATAAGATGGCTTTGATTTTAAACTTCAGTTACCAAGTCAAATGTTTTACATAGTCTATTAATACTTGTCCACCGCTAATGATAAAATATTGATGTAACTTGCATTGTCATCATAAAAAAAACTCGACAAAAAATCTCATAATAATCACATTTTTTTTGTTCATTTTGGTGAATTATTATTTCAAGGTTAGATTATAATAACAATAATATCCAAGGTTGTTATGGATGACAAAAAATATGTAATAAGAACAATTAACTATGAAACAATGACGGGTATAAGTTTTTTATAGCAAGCCTTATTGTTTGTCGATCGGTTCAATAGTTAGTGAGGTTGTGAAATAAGCGATAGGTCGTCAGTTCAAACTTTACATTCAATAATTATTAACCAACGAATTTCACAGTGTTTGAGTGTGTAAAGTAAAATTATGGTATGATTCCCGCTACCCTTGGTAAGAGAGGTATAGGGATCGTGCTAAAAATCGCATATCGAGATTTTGGTAAAAGACCACGTTTTAAGGTCCCTAGAATCTAATTATAACATTTTCACAATGACGTCTCTCTCTCTCTCTCTCCCTCTCTCTCTCTCTCTCCCTCTCTCTCTCTCCCTCTCTCTCTCTCGCTCTCTCTGTGTGTGTGTATATATATATATATATATATATATATATATATATATATATATATATATATATATATATATACATATACATGTGTGGATCCTCCACTCTAAGTCAAATACTATCATTCAGAAAATTTTGAAACCTTATATTTCGACTTTTTCTATTATGGAAAGAGCCCATTAGATTTTGGTGTAAATCGGATAACCGGCAAATATCTTTAAATGTTATTTTTTCGAGATTAATGTTATTATAAATATTAAATATTATTAATTTTTCTACAGATTTGCATTAATACTTTTTCTACATATTTTATGGATTAATTTATAAAATTATTTATAATTTAAATCCCGGAGCCTACGGTTTCTTTAAACAAACAAAACTCCTTGATTACGCAGTTATTCAAATGTAACTGACAGAGAAGTATATCACTGTCAAAGAACGGATAATTTCAAATTAATAATAGTAACGTTTTAAAAAGAAAAAAGTAAATAGAATAATAGGAAAGGAAATCAATACAGTTTCCAGCATAAGTAAATATGTAGGTATGCATTTAGATTAATAAAAATTAATGATTCGCAAAAAAGTTTAAGCTAATCCTCATTTTTGGATTAGTGAATTCTATTCTATCCCGGTATTTCAATTTTAATCTTCATTTTATTATCAAAAATGGTAGTTACTTGGATTAGATTAGACTATATTTTAAGAAATAAACTGCCAAAATTAGAGTAAAATTCGCTAATCCAAAAATAACGATTAGCTCAATCTTTTTTGCGACTCGGGCTGTAAATGGCGGAAGGTATTTTGTTGGCCACACCAGATTTTTATTTTTAAATATTAAAATTTAAATATGTCATTTAGAGTTTTCTTTTTTCTACATGCATATTATAAATAAATATATACTACTCCTTCTTACCTATTATTGAATGTACTAATTTACTTTATTCTTGTAATACATCTCTCAAAAACCTTTAAAAAGTACCTGTGATACAAATAAATAAAATATATCATTCCGGCATATTACCCATTGCTGGGTTGTCCATTCAGTTTTGTACACAGATATCTGATGGAAGGCTTCTCAGATTGTTTAACCAAAATTCTCATGGGCTACTAGATAATGGCAAAAAAAATATTTTAAACGAAATATTCGTTTTCAAATATTTCTCGAACAGTTGGTAGTCTAGAAAAATGTAAAAAAATTAGATATTTTTTTTGTTCATCCATCGGAATACATAATAATTTTATATCAGTAAATTTTTGGGATTTGCGAATAAACATGGACTCTTAAAAATGGTACTAACAAAATTTAAAATTTACTATTCCTAGTTTAAAATCCGACTACATAAGTAACATGTGTATTCATATTATTTAAATACGTGGTAAACAATCATGTAACGCCGACGTATGAATCAAAATATTCTGATACAATATTTTCTTCGGACTCCTATAAATACTTCATTTTTAACGAAAAAAAATTGCTCGAACTTATGTTCATATTTTTATTATTTGTCTTTTCATATGAGCAATATTTGTTTCTGTTTCTTTTATACCATCCTCAAATTCATGTAACTTTTCCTTCCGAAAATATTATTCTGTCGTCAGTTTCGTGTCGTGTTTTGTATATTTTGTGAGCTGCATGATTGGGAAGAAATATTCGTACAGAGCCATCAGGCATTGTTCTATGAATAAAAGAGAATTGCGTGGATGTGGAACAGCTGCGGGCGGGTTTACGAATACACGTTCTCTACTCCAGTTTCCTTCCATCAAGATGTTTACGTGATACATACATATAAAAGACATTATCGAGTAGGATGAATAAAAATTCATCATTAAAACTTTAAAATGTATCCAAGAGTTGTTAAAAATTAGGTAAATTTTAAACTAGCTTCAAATGAAAATAAGTATGTATCTGACGAGGGGAATTTAAAATAAAACTTCCAAATAAAGTTACGTAAGTAGATGCAATACAATAAAATAAGAATTTAATGTGGTTAATTACATCTTTATATAGATAAATATCTTGCAATTAAATAAATATTTCCATTAATAGAATATTTAGTATCAAGGCGTAAAACAACCATACGAGTAAGTATATGAACTGATGCTCAACTTTTTCTCTTCTCCGCACCCTTTCTCTTTCCATGCGGTGTTGCCGTTTCTTCATAACTTTTATAATTTTCAACATTGCCCCTGAATTGGCAACAGTGTAGAAATCTCCAGTCCATACTTTTTGACGGCATCTATATACCTATATTTTGTATATATCATCGTATAACCTATTCGATGAGATATAAAGTTTTTAATTGAAACCTCAAATCCAATAAAATGATATTGCTGATATGGAGCTTTTGCTATTTTATCTGCTACCAATAATATGTACCTACAGACCTATACACATGTCCGACTACCGACATTTGACATAAATTCCTTATTTTTACTTTTCGCAAGTGCCTATATAGTTAATCACATTTAAAATGTACATAAAATTTAGTGTCCGCAATGGCATAAAATAACGGTATGCTATATTATTGACTATTTTACTCATAAATATATAAACCAATCCAAATTCAGGATTCTACCTAGTTACCAAGTTTCACTTCGATAAAATACTGTCACAAAAAATTTTTCGCGCCCTTTACACCAATAAGATGACATATTTTTACAAGTAAGTGAGTTTTGATAAGCGAAAATTTTTTGACGTTTTAGAAATATATTGTTTACATACCTGTCAAAGTCTGTATAATTTCAGTGTTATCAGTTTTTATTAAAAACGAGTCGATTCGGACAGGAATCTATTTAAAACGTTGAAAAAGCAAACTGAAACATAATACCTCTAAACACACTAAAAATTACAAAATTTTTGTCAAGAAAAAAATTATATAAATGATTACCTGAATTTTATTTGGGAAATCCGAATACCATTCGTGGTTAAATTTTATCCTGGAAAAATTTTCCGATTGCTTTACTCGAGCCTGTTGACCTTTTTGACATATGCCAAAAAAATATTAGAAACACAAATTAAAATGAAAAAATAGTGTATGATATAGGGGTTAAAAGTGACATTTTATTTTGTGAGGAGCAAGTTTGGAGCACTCCGCTTCGCGTCGTGTTCCAAACTTGCTTTTACAAAATAAAATGTCACTTTTAACACTTATATAATAAATAACTATTTTTCATCATCGGAAAAAAACATCTCACAAATCCAAATTTTTAAGAGTTAAACCTTGCGACAAATTCAATTGTCACCTTTGACAATTAAGTTAATTTAAGAAATTAATAGTCTTTAGTGACACACAAACTTTTGTTAAACAAAATAAATTTTCTCAAATTTCATTTCGAGTATTTCGAGTTCTACGTCGTTTTTTTTCTTCTAAAATTGAATTTAAAGAATACAGCGAAGAACCCTCGAAAGAACCCAACAAATTGTTGATACAGCTTCTGCAGCTATTTTAAATTTACCATTAGCAATAAAATTTAACGTACGAGTATATTAGACAACTGACGTACCAGAATAATAGGTCTGTTTGTTTCGCTGCTTTGCGTCTACGGTTTACTGCCACGTCCATACAAAGTATATGAAAACGGCAGTAAACCGTAGATGCAGAGTAGCGAAACGAACACACCTAATATAAACTCCCTACGGTATTTATGACATATTTTTTCCCTAGAAGAAAAATATTTTACTTCTGTCACGTTTTGACATCAGCGATATCAATTTATAATCCCAGGTGTGAAAAAGTGTACTTTTTATTAAAATTCAAAGTATTTATGTTAAATGATAATATTAGTAAAATTTCAAATGTTTTGAAACTTACGTTGTCAAAACCATAATCGGTCACTTAGACCTTAGACTTATAGCATTATGCAAAAATTTACATGATACAGTTATATCCGTAAAATCTGTTCTGTGCTCCTTATACAGTAGTGATTACACTCATGATTACACATATAACTACAGAGTAGTGTAGTCTTATTTTCTAGTAAGTTTAAAGCACCTATTTACGTTAATCCTAACCATTTCTCCGATTCTGATTATATCTTCATAAACATTCTTTCCATTTTACCTCTCTTTATGAAAAATGTTGAGTACGGTAAAATATACTGGTAAGTCGTCCACATTCAGTATAGGAGTACCGTTTGTTGAATATGAATGATTGAGGAATAAAAAGGAGTCGATATGAAATAGCAGTGTTTGAGCGGAGATTTAGATACTGCTGGTACTGTTAGCTACAGTTCCGTTCCTGCTAATCAGATTAGAGGATACACATTGTGTTGTTAATTGCGATGCTTTGTTTGTGCTGTTAAGTGCCGACTACAATTGCTGCTACCTAAGCGCACAAACAAAAATTCCACAGGGTGATGAATCATAAATATCATACATTTCACCACACAATATCGTAATTATGTAATAAAGATAAATACACAAATAAAAATAATAATTATGGTTGCACTCAATTTTGAATCAGTCAAATATAATATGTAACTATTCCTGTTTTCATATTTAATGATAAACAGATCGCTAAACATTGCAACTTGAAACTTTAGTTTACCACCTGCATTACGGAATTTTTTAAAAAATTAACATTAAAATACTTTCTGAACTTATACGTGCAATAGTTTCCAATCTCCCAATCATACCTGTAGTTCAAATAGAAGAGAGAAATTAATAAATTTTTACGGGCAAAATGACGCTCAACGCAGTGTAGTTGTGAAGTATATATTCAATTATAAAATTTCACGTATTTGACGTAATTTGACATTTATATTAATTTTTTATTTTTTTCTTATTTTTTGTCCTAATCCATAGCAAGCTTTATTACAAAAACCAAAAAGTATATAATTTTTACCTCCCGCTACCCTTGGTAAGAGAGGGATAGGGATCGTGCTAAAAATCGCATATTGAGATTTTGGTAAATGACCACGTTTTAAGGTTCCTAGAATCCAATTTTAACATTTTCACGATGATGTCTGTGTGTATGTGTGTGTGAATCCTCCACTCTAACTCAAATACTATCATCCAGAAAATTTTGAAACCTTGTATTTCGAACTTTTTCTATTATGGAAAGAGCCCATTAGATTTTGGTGTAAATCGGATAACAGGAAATGGCACTTTACTAGAAGCTCAAAATAATTTTTCTTCGAAAAATACTTTTAAATGTTATTTTTTTCGAGATTAATGTTCCAAAAATTAAAGATTATTAAATTTTCTATAGATTTGCATTAATACTTTTTCTGTATATTTTATGCATAAATTTATAAAATTATCTATAATTTAAATCCCGGAGCCTACGCTTTAAACAAAAAAAAACGCAATTATTCAAATGTATGTAACTGAGAGATAAATGTCACTATCAAAAGAACTAATCATTTCAAAATAATATTAGTAACGTTTCAAAAAGGAAAAAGTGAATAGAACAATAGAAAAGGAATTCAATACAGTTTCCAGCATAAATAAATATGCAGGTATGTATTTAGATTAATAAAAATTAACGATTCACAAAAATATTTAAGCTAATCCTCAAATTTATAAAATTATCTATAATTTAAATCCCGGAGCCTACGCTTTAAACAAAAAAAAACACAATTATTCAAATGTATGTAACTGAGAGATAAATGTCACTATCAAAAGAACTAATCATTTCAAAATAATATTAGTAACGTTTTAAAAAGGAAAAAGTGAATAGAACAATAGAAAAGGAATTCAATACAGTTTCCAGCATAAATAAATATGCAGGTATGTATTTAGATTAATAAAAATTAACGATTCACAAAAATATTTAAGCTAATCCTCATTTTTGGATTAGTGAATTCTATTCTATCCCGGTATTTAAAATTTAATCTTCATTATATTATAGTTCCGGTAGCTCAATGTTTAGAGCATCGCCTCATGTCATGAGTGCCCTCAGGGCTCTGGGTTCGAATCCCACTAAGGCATGGATGTGTGTGAATGTGAATCCACTCTGTAATTGGGATTTTATCCTGTTACGGGGTTTAAAAAAAGGTAGTTACTTGGATTAGATTAGACTATATTTTAAGAAATAAACTGTCAAAATTAGAGTAAAATTCGCTAATCCAAAAAACTTAATATTTTTTTGACTCGGGCTGTAAATGGCGGAAAGTATTGTGTTGGCCACACCAGATTTTTAAATTTTCATATCTCGCTTATACAAAGGGCTAATTTAATAATACTTGATGTGCTAAACGCATAATTTAATTCTCTCTTATTTGAAGCATTTATTTCTAAAATCAAAATAAAACTATTTTATATAAATACTGTTAATAACTTCAGGTAATATATCACTTCCGGTTAGCCTGTTTTAACCAAAATGTACTATGTATTCCCATTAACATAAAAATCTTATATACCAAATTTGAAAAGTTTTGGATTATATTTTGTGACTACGTATCACGTCACCCAATCTAAATGGTATTTTTACAAATCTGAATACAACTATAAAATTAAAATAAATTTAAAATAAGTACATATATATATATATATATATATATATATATATATATATATATATATATATATATATATATATATATATAGCTATTAAAGAAAAATTAGTTATTATTTAAATAATAATTTAAAGTTCTATAATATAACTTACTAAAATGTATTGTGTTGGGTTGTAAATTATTAAACACTCTAATTAATATTCCAAATTGGGTTCGAGATAGTTGATCATATTATTTGTTGTCATATTTGCCAGATTCTCCAAAAATCAGTTAGTTAATGCTCAAGATAAAATATATGTATGGTGTAATATCATTTTACGTTATTCTGAATCGTAAACCTTTTATCGCAGAGCTCTGTTTCTAGTGGAAAAGAAAGTTTTTACAGGCTCCGACCGTAAAAAAAAAACATTACAGGCTGTTAAAACCATATCAACATGTATATAGATTTATTTATTCATTATTTGGCTTCGCCATGCATTTCAAATAGTTTAATGTATTGTGTTGTAGGTTCCAATATTTTTTTCAAATTATTTACGATTCAGTATATCATAAAACATTGTACAATGCTCAACAATATTTAACAATTTTTTTTAAGATCGTAAAATAGATTATGTATTTTTCTGTGCAAGCCTATGCGCAAACTAAAACTAGACTTATTCTTTTTGAGTTTTTCATAACGAACTGTTAACGAATGAACAAATCTAACGCGATAATGAGCAGAACACAAAATAACGCTGCTCGCCTTTGTTCAATGTTTCACAGTTTTTATCAAAGTGAAAACTGTGTGAATATAAGATTTTCCTACATTCATTCATTTTTAATTAGGTTGGGTTTTTAATTGCACTTCGAAAATAGAACGAGAATCTGCATCAGATTTATTCTTCTGCACTAGATAATTTCATTCGTAAAACATAGGTAGGTATCTATTAATTATAATTGCACAGAGTTAGATTACTTCAAAGGATAAACTTATTTTATCTGCAAATTTATTAAATATTTGCAATACACACAGAGAAATAATTGAATTATGTATGAAAATGGGTATTGTTATATAAATTTAGTAATAGATACACAATTAAAATTTGCACAAGTGCCTCTAGCGGTAAAGCATAGAACTAATTGTTGCTTTGGTTACGACTTACAAACAAAAACTGTCACCTCTACACTCCAGCCATCGTTTAGTTGTATTAGCGAATGATCTTCAATATCATTAAACAAAAAATTTGCTCAGGCTCACCTTCTGGCTTTAAACTCATTTTTAATAAACACAACGAACAAAACAAATCAGAATAGAGAAGTAGGTTATAATACTGAATGCCAGATGTAAACAGAATGACAGTTATAGTACTATGGAAAGGGGCGTAAGACAACGAGGGGGGGGTGTTTGTTTGGAAGCAAGATCTTCTATCTCGCTCTTGCGTGTGATATCAATTATGTGTCTATTATTTTATTTTCATTCTGTTGTAAATGATTTTCTTCTGAAAAATCGATTGATCCTGCAATAGGGTCCTGCACACTGATTTTTTTACTATTTTGAATGAAAGTTCTTTTAATTTTGAAGCAATTCGTAGTATTAAAAATTATTAATTGTTTTTAGTTTAACTGCATTTGATTTTTAATGTCAACATGACGGCGATACCTATTGCTATATCTTTCTCTCGCATAAGCTCTATGGTAGCCAGCGACAGAAAGGTAGCACTGTGACGTCACAATGACACTGACAAAAACCTCAAATATCTCGCAAAGTAACGAAAAAAAAAATTTTTTTTTTCATCTTAATCGCTATTTATTACGTAATAGTTTAGGTACAGTATACATTTTATTATTTTTTGATATGGTGGAGGACTTCGTTCATGATTATTTTGAAAGCATTCCAAAAGAAGATCGAATGAAGAAATTTTAAGAAGAGGAATGAAAAAATGGTGGTGTATTATTGATGAAACGAACTACTTTACACATACAGGCTGTTTCACAATTTGAGGTACAAAGTTTAAGGGCATATAGTACTGATCAAAATGAGTAAAAACAACTTAATCAATGTAGGTCTGATCTTCAACTGTTTCCGAAAAACAACTCATTTTGTATTAGAATCGAAGAAAAATTGACAAAGATAGTGATCGAACAAAATTTTGTCAATGTCAGTAAATAGATTATAAAAATTCAATACAATTTTATACATATGAAACGTCTTTCTGAATTTTGTTATTTGAAAATTAAATATTGTTCAAGGTCGCCACATTTTACTTACTACAATTATTTTTGAAAAAAACACATCTAATATGACCTTTCAAAGGTAAACAAAAAGTTTCATTAAATCGAAGTCAACTCTTATGCCCGGTTGCAGAAACGTTCATCAACGCTTTGTTAAATTAACGAATCATCAAAACGAACAAATGCAGCGCGATTTTTTGACAGCAATGATTTAAATATTATAAGAACAAGGGAACTGATTCGAATTTGTTCATATATATATATATATATATATATATATATATATATATATATATATATATATATATATGTGTGTGTGTGTGTGTGTGTGTGTGTATGTATGTATGTATGTGTGAATTCTCCACTCTAACTCAAATACTATCATTCGTAAATTTTGATACCTTGTATTTCTACCTTATCTTAATATGGGAATAGACCATTAGATTTTGGTGTATCCGCTTTGGGTGGGACAGTCCCGCTTTCAAGCTGTCTGTCCCGTTGTCCCCAGCGAGATCAAAAATGTCCCGCTTTTGCAAACGGACCAAACGATAATTTATTATACCTTGATTTTTGATTTATTTTGATTACCAAGACTAACATCAACAAATCATGTAATGAGCTCCATTCCTTCTTGAAAACTAGATCCGACATTTTGAAACTAATTTTCTCCGTCGACATGTATAAATAAATGCGTTTGCAACTGCAATCTAACACGTCTAAGATTAATTTAATTTACTTATTATTAATACATTGTTACCATGTCCTTGTTTTTGAATAAATAGTAAAATAAGTTTTTTTTTACAAAATTAAATGGCTCATCATTTCATCTCAATTTTATGACAGTTTACAATTATTGATATTTTGTGTGATACAACGTACGATCGTACGTATTTGTGATCTGCTTGTTCTAAGTCAACAATCCGTTCAGTGATCTGTAAACTTATTCTTGTACATGGAAGGGGAAAAACGTGCAACTTCACATCGTCATTCAAAATGAAAGTTCAATTATAAGGCATTTTAGTATATCAGTTAACCGGAAATGGCACTTTACTTGAAGCTCAAAATAGATTTTCTTCGAAAAATACCTTCAAATGTTATTTTTTCAAGATTTGTGCTATTATAAAAATTAAAGATTATTATTATTCTGGTCAGTACAACATATTAATTCTTAAAGTTTGTACTCGAAGTTGTGAAACACCTTGTATATGGGATATGTTGTCATTTTAAAATGAGTGGCTGTGTACAAAGCAGATTGGCACACCCAGCAATGGATAAAATGCCGTGATGATATATTTATTTATTTATTTAAAATTTGTGAATTTATCCATACCGAATAGTAGTTTGTTATTGCAGGTATCATTATTGTAACTCATTCGGATGAATTGCAACATTGCAACATCGCTCTTGAGCCATTATTATACACTTGCTGAATAATGTACTATTAATTTATGGTGTTATGAATAAGTTTTATCAATTTATGTCTTTGTTGAAATAAAGTGAAAATATACGTTTTTAAATTTGAAAAGCGTACTTCACTGACAAGGGGCTCGTTTTAACTTAGGTTACCCCTTTGAGAAATTAAAGAAACTTTGTATAATATTCAACAAATTTTAAATGCATGAAATTTGTAACACAGTTATAAAATAAAAATTGTGTCAGTGGAGCCCTGTACAAAGTACTATAAAATTCCTCACAATCCTCTAAGGACGGACTTATCGGTATATTTGCTTTGTAAAGTTTTACAATTTTGTTAACAAATAAACTTGGCTGAATATTTTTCTTGCAGATTACAGCACAAAGTTCATTTGAAAGTGATTAAAATTTCAGGAATAATAAATATCAAATGAAAACGTAAACAGCGAACTACGCTTGAAAGAGAATTTAACAAAGTTAAGTCGTAACCCGGCGTTTAAAAATTAAAAGTTCATCGCTTTGCGTTCATAGTTCAAGGTTAGATTGTTCCGAATGGCTTTAAATATTCATAGGCGTATTCCTCCACAGAATATTACAAATAAAGCGACTCTACTGATTCCCAGTCGTCCTGATTTCTGGATTGCTATTGCGATAGCGCCTCGCCAGGATAATAAGATTTCGTTGTGAAAAAACTGATAGAATTGAATTCCGATGGAGAAATATTACGCGCGGATATTTTCTTTCACATTGTTATTGATTTGATTACGATCTGAAACTTTAAATTCGGTATTGTGTGAACAAGTTATTTTTTAAACTTTGCTTTTAGGTTCACAAAGAAGTTTGTTGTGTAATTTTCCTTTCTTCTTCGTAAACCAACTGTAACAGTTTTACTTTAGTTTTATTTTCAACGTTATTTTTATTACAATACCAAATGACTTTAATGTCACCCACCTATTATAATATGAAATCCTTTTATTGTTTTCTTATTGTATAATGGTTCTCATTGTATACAGGCTGTTTCTAAGAGACGGAACACCTCGATTATTTTCTTTATTATTGTAAATAGAAGAAAATCATTTAAATAAAAGTTGTAGTACATGAAGGAGGACATTCAATTATTGAAGAATTTTTTTTTACCAGTGGTTTTCAAAATGTAACTTAAAGTTTTATTTTTTTAAATAGGATGGTATATATTTTTTAAGGCTCGTTCGATAGATTATTTTTTTCTGAATTCAATCATGTAATCATTTTATATCTTTAAATTATAAAAATATTGAGAAAAATGTAATGGACCTTTCCAATTTAAGGGCTATCTCTTTCTATCGCTGCAAATAGTAAGAAAATGGCGCGAACAACTGCCAGTTGGGCTGTCAAACGAAATCTGATGTGGCCAGCACTTTACCTTCCGTCAGTTGTATGAGGCATTTACGAAAATTCTACCGGTGTTTATCAGGTTATAGCTACCGGAATCGATATTTTAAGAACGCAAGTGGTAAACAAGGTAGATCCATAACCTATAAAAAATTAAAAATTTGAAACATGTTAGAAATTTGATATAGTTAACAAACTTATAACGCGCGCGCTTCGCTGAGATTAGATTCTTTATGAATCCGGTAGATGGATCTGGTAGATATTGTACAATTTTCAAGCACGGTAACTTTTTCCCACTCGTGTTTTCGAACACAGTCAGTAGATGCGGTATCTAATGGTAGAATTTTCGTAAATGCCAAGTATTTTCTATAAAATCCATACAGAAAGTTCCTTGCAATCTTGCAAAAGAATCTAAATTTCTTGTATGTACATTACCTTTCGACAATTGTATGCATTTTATACAAATTTCATACAGAAAGTTTCGAGCAACACTATCTAATATTTCGAGTAAAATTATGACACAAATATACTATGTCAATTGACACTGACATCTTTCAATCAGAATTTTCTTAATATAGTAGCTGTTTCTAGCATAGCTAGGTAATTTATGAAATTTAATTTCTTTATAATTTTATAACTCTATATCCATTTAATATGAAGTATAAAATGGAGTCAAATCGTATAGAGAATACAATGTTCTTTAAAATTTATAATAACATTAAATGTGAAAAAATGATTTTTAACATCGTTTTTTCAAGAAAAACTGTTAAAATCTTTAAATTAGGGTACTTCCGGTTGACCAATTATAACCAAAATTTAATCAGCTCTTCATATGGATGCAACGAAGAGGAATACGAAAGAATTATAATTTTTGGATTTGTAGTATTAGAGTTATCGTAGACGAAAATTTTGTTACACACACACACACACCTAGATGCATAGATGCTACTTTCAGGTAGCATCTATCCAGCCCTAAAAAATTTTTTATCGTGCATAGATGCTACTTCCAGGTAGCATCTATTCATCCCTAAAAAAAATTTAATCGTGCATTGATGCTACTTTTAGATAGCATCTATGCACTCCAAAGAAAATTTTTAATCGTGCATAAATGCTACTTCCAGGTAGCATCTATGCACCCCAAAGAAAATTTTTAATTGTGCATAGATGCTACTTTTACTTAGCATCAATGCACCCCAAAGAAAAATTTTAATCGTATAGGTAGAATCTAATGGTGATATCGCTAGGGGTGTATAAATGAGATATGGACCAAAAATGGAAAACTGAAAAAATCGCAAGGGGATGTGTAGATCCCCTTTACGCTCTAACTCAAATTCTATCATTCGGAAAATTTTGCAACCTTGTATTTCTAATATGGAAAGAAACCATTAGATTTTGGTGTAAATCAGATAACCGTATATGGCACTTTATTTTATCCAGATTTATGCTATAAATTAAAGATTATTAAATTTTCTACACGTTTGCAATAATACTTTTATATATTTTATTAATAAATTTATAAAATTATCTATAATTTAATTCCAGGGCCTACGCTTTAATCACAAATCCTGTCCAGATTTTAAATTCTGTTAGAATTGGGGTTTCCCCACTACGAATTCTACTGCTCCAGACAAGTAGAATTTAAATTTTTGCAATCTGACAGAATTAAGATTTCCCTCTCTCTTTCACCGGATAGATTTCAAATTCTACTGATCTGAAGAAGTTGAATTTGTAGTAGGGAAAACCCAATTCTTACAGAATTTAACGTTACGAAATCGAGGCCCAGATCTCAAATATATGAAACTAACGGACATATGTCACTTTAACAAAGTAATCATTTCAAATTTATAATAGTAACGTTTAAAAATGAAAACAGTAAATAGAACAATAGTCATATGGAAAAGAACTTAATACTCTTTCCAGCATAAATACATATGTAGGTAAAATAACAGTAGTATTTTATGTACTCCCATTAAAACTAAGTAAAAGACATTACTAAATTTGACAGGTAGGGCGTATCAAAATCTCGATGACCTTGAACAAACATCTTAAAAAAATAAACTATGTAAATTATAATAAAGAAATATTGTAGACTATCCCGTACGGATTGCTGTTTTCTAATAGTTTTCGGGCACTATACTATATTTTTACCTCCCGCTACTCTTGGTAAGGGAGGTATAGGGATCGTGCTAAAAATCGCATATCGAGATTTTGCTAAATGACCACGTTTTAAGGTCCCTAGAATCCAATTTTAACATTTTCACGATTATGTCTGTGTGTATGTATGTGTGTGTGGATCCTTTACTCTTACTCAAATACTATCATTCAGAAAATTTTGAAACCTTGTATTTAAAACTTTTTCTGTAATGGAAAGAGCCCATTAGATTTTGATGTAAATCGGATAACCGGAAATGGCACTTTACTAGAAGCTCAAAATAGTTTTTCTTCGAAAAATACCTTTAAATGTTATTTTTTCGAGATTAATGTTATTATAAAAATTAAAGATTTCTATATATTTTATGGATAAAATTATCTATAAATTTAATCCCGGAGCCTATGCTTTATACAAGCAAAACTCCTTGGTTACACAGTGCATATCTTAAATGTATGTAACTGACAGATAAATGTCACTGTCAAAGAACTAATCATTTCAAATTAATAACAGTAAAAAAAATCAATCTGCTCCTATTTTTCCACCACTATATTCTTACAAAAAATAGAGTATAATCGTCACTTGATTATTAGATAAAAACTCCGCAGTGTAAGAAATGTCTACAAACTATAGATGAACTCTTTCGCACTTATCTTCCCTGTTTCATAGTCCTCATAGCTAAGAGTTCTAATTATAATTTTTCATCTGGTTCATTTCGCTTTCAGTGTCCTGTCCGGATTGTAGGTGTTGTGGTTGTGTATGATTTATTGGTTTTCGCTGACCCGTATCGAAGTAGGAACTAGCACGGTGTGGGTACAGACACGGAGCCGCTCTGTCTCGGTTCCTGTCTATATCGCACGCTCGGAACCATACCAGACCTCGGTGTTGTAGTGCTGCACCAGCATCTGATGCGCTGCTCGACTTGTCCATTATAATTATAGTCAACAGGGCGCGATGCGTACTACCAAACCCTACATGCAGGAAGAATAGTTGGATAGCATTAGAAGTGGTATCATAGTCAAAATAACTACAGCCAAAAGTCCCAATAAGTCTATCCGTTGCAAGGAAACGTACTTACGAGTGTTTGCATAAAGTTTTAATAATACTCTATAATTTCACATACACATAGACATCGTGAAAATGTTAGAATTGGATTCAAGGGACCTTGAAATGTGGTCATTTACTAAAATCTTGATATGCGATTTTTAGCACGATCCCTATACCTTCCTTACCAAGGGTAGCGGGAGTTAAAACTGCATAATATATACAATTTCGCCTAAATCTAATAGCCTATGTACTTATTCTTAAATATAGATACACTATTAAACTAAAACTATTGTCTAAATATACCGACGTCGTATGTCAACATATTTGTTTGGTGAAATTTTTTACTTGTCAAAAATTAATCAGTGAGTTATAGGCAGGCTCAATTAATATGAATATTCGTCTATAATTGATAGGTATATTATTAAAACACCGGATTATTATACTTCATTTCACGTGAGAAAATAGTAGATGGCGCTTGAGAGCCGACCGTTTTTACATGCGTTAAATAAATAATTTAAATTTGTGAAACCAAACTTTCTCAATAATAAATATTTTCATTTGTAAAAATGTACAAGACCTGAATATTAAAAATTACAACAAAACATGGCTAAACATCACTTAATTCTTTAGATTTTATTTGATAATTGACAACTGACAGGTAATATTTTTTTCGTTTTTGTGAACTAGGTTCGCATCAATCAATCAAAGGGAAGAATTTATATCCGTATCTAAACCAACGCTATTTTCTTACGTGAAACGAAGTATACCTTCTAAATAATTTTGAGTGTCTGTTTCAAACGATATAGTCCAGTAATCTATGCACTAGAACGCATCAAAAATGTCCATGCACGTTAAAATACCAATATGCAAATTAAAAAATCTGATGTGGCCAGCACATTACCCTCCATCAGTTTCATATATTTTGTACAAATTCCATACAGAAAGTTTGTTGCACAAGATTCCATATTTCATATATATATATATATATATATATATATATATATATATATATATATATATATATATATATATATATATATATATATATATATATATATATACATATATATACATATATATATACATATATATATATATAGAGTGTCAAAATTATTTCTGCCCGCTAAATTCCATTCGACTGTTTAAATCCCGCTTCAAAAATTGTTTTCTTAACTACTCGAACCAGTCGCGAGTACTCTGCACATCTACATATATATATATATATATATATATATATATATATATATATATATATATATATATATATATATATATATATATATATATATATATATATATTCATCAAAAACTCACTACCGAATTTTTTGACCTAAGACAATAACTTCCTTGCCTAAAGATAACGTAACGTAAAAATGAATAATGATGGTGAATAAGGACAAGAAATGTAACAATAAATCATTATTTTCAAGTTTTATTATTTAGGCCAGTTAATGTTTTAATGGTGGAAAATTTAATTTTAGAAACATAGTATGTAATACGAGAAAGTGTTTTTTATCAGGGCCACCCATTGGTATATCGGAAACTGTAAGCACTAAGACTTCGTTGTAATGAGACAAAAGTTGCCATATTAAGAGGCCATTTTAGTGATGTATTTATTTTTGCAAAAATATGCATCGGTCACAACATAATGACGAAAAACTGATTTTAGTCATTTTCTTGTTTTTCAAATAACTCCTAAACTGTCAGTTATCGAGAAAAATGTATCAAATAAAAATGGTACAGTATAATAGTATCTATACAGTGGCGTACTACAATATTTTTTCTATTGGTAAATTTTTAAGATATAACACAAACTACATTTTTTCAAGTAAAATGCATATATGCTTTTTACCATATAAATTTTTTCATATTTTTTCGAAATATTGGTAATATTTCTATTTAGAAATACTACTTTTATTTAAATAAATTATTTTGTTAAAATAAAATTACACAGACTATCTATTTTTCATCAGATCGCCATTGATATATTACAGGCCAATTTGTAAAATGAATTATATTAATCAAATAAAGTATAATTAATAAAAATAATAAAGGTTTTTGAGAACTATTAATAAAATTCAGGAAAAATAACGTTAAAATTAAATTTTGGAGATAAAACAAATACGAAACGTACTAATATTTATAACGTTGAAAAGAGAAAAACATGAGAATATTTATAGGCTAAAAATCAAGTATACGTTCCATTTAAAAAATTGTAGTTCGTGCGATGTCCTAAAAATTTACCATAAGAAAAAATATTTATGTACGTCACTGGATAGACAATATAATATTGTAACATTTTCTTTTGAAACATTTTTCTCGATAACTGATAGTTTAGGAGTTATTTTAAAAACAAGAAAATTTTAAAAATCAATTTTTCACCATTATATTGACCTATGCATATTTTTGTAAAAACAAATGCATCACTAAAATGGCCTCCGATTATGGCAAATTTTGTCCCATTACAACGAAGTCGTAGCACTTGCAGTTTCCGAGATACCAATGGGTGGCCCTGATAAAAACTGTATAGGATGGCGCTCGAAATCCGTTACATAGACATTTAGTATGGGAAAACAGCTTTTCCTTGCGCGTTGCTTCCCAAATTATTTTGGAAAAATCTCTTATATATATGATAAAATTTTACATTGCTTTCTTGTGCTAACCCCACAAACAACTGATAAATGTTGAATAATTTCATTGTTCCGCTCAAGTTTTATCAGAAACCTTACAATAATAGAATTTCAAAATTACATTTCTCCATTGTCAAAAATTTAATTACCAAATAAAATTTTTATGGATATGAGTTTTTCTTTATTTGACTATAAGTAGGTAGGTACTATACTATTATTAGTCATTTTTCATTTGCGATAACTGCTTCAAACTTTTTTGTTACATTCTGCAGAATGAAATTGAAACAATGGGGTATTCTAATAATTTGTTTATTTTATTTTCTGAAACGTTCACAAATTTGTATTACAAATCTAAAAATTTTAGTTCTTTTTTATGTAATTTGACCGAGATACAAATATTAAATATTAATTGAAAATTTGAATCTTATGGGATGAGGAGCTGATGACATTTAAGAAATATAGAAAACTTCTGAACCCACCAAATGTAATAAAAGTAACATGAACAAGACATTTGACATCGCGATATGTCATCAGTCACTCGAACGTCACAAACCACGTGATACCTTTTTAGCGCAAGAATTGCAAGAACTCACGCTACTAAATTAACATGTTTTTTTACATTATTCGGTTAATCTTATAACTTTTTCGTCATACCTACTTCGAAAATATATTACGTCATTATTTTTACTATGTTCCGTAAGTCAACCAAAAAAATCAGTATCTTGATTCCGGGTACACCATGGACAGATTGACAATGAATTATATGACATTTAAAATTGACACAACCTAACAAAAATAAAAATTAACCAAATGAATGAATGATAACGTTGAATATGGCAATGAAACTGATCATTTTATTACATGTAATGCCAATAATAATAACACAACCAACAATATGACAAATGTAAATTATGTTTTCATACTTACATCTATAATAATTATTAGTAATACCACTAACGGGCCTATTCTGTATCTCAGTGGTTAATTTTAAACCACTGGTTAATTTTTTTAACCAATCAAGTATGTTGACACATAACAAAAAAAGTGATTTGTAGTTGTCAAATCTATATCTTTTGGATAAAAATTTTAACCCGTGGTTAAAAATTAACCACTGAGTTGCAGAATAGACCCTTAATGCGGTTTATAAATTCGACATGGACGTATATCGTTTGACTTTGTTATGATGATGTTTGAAAATAACGGTAACGGTAGTGGGGATAAAAATACCAGAGAAACCAGGATTACTTCGTGGTTACCGTCCGACTGTTTACCAACCCTTTTCAGGAACCGCGTTCCGAATAGAAACCGGTAAATAATTTCAGGAGTTACGGAACACTAAACCGTAAACCTGATCGAACCGGTTCCATTACGGAACATACTATTTATTGACAGTAAGTGGCAGTTTACATTCAAGAGCTAGTTTCCATAGAAATATTTCCTTATGTATCTTGGACAAAAAAGTAAATTGATTGTCTACAAATACCTTTGTGGGAGTATCGCAGGTAATAAAATATGAGCGGTTGCTTTTGCCACCTCTTGTATTCTTGAGACATGTTTTCGATTACATAGTTATTAATTTATTACATCAAATTATAATTTGAACTGACACTGACACTTAACACTATGGACCGGAACGTGGAATGAGGCAGAGAGGCGACTGCCAAACTTCATAGAATTTAGGGGCGCGTTTTCGGGTTCATTTTGTCAAGTGCCGTTATACGGATAGTGGCCAACCACTTTTCGATGCCGAAAAGCTATTTAACAATAAAAAAATCTGATGTGGCCAGCACATTACCTTCCGTCAGTTCTATGTATTTTGTACAATTTTCACACAGAAAGTTTTTTGCAAAAGATTCCATATTTCCAGTACATTACCTCAAGTCAGATCTACGTATTCTGTACAATTTCCATAGTTACAGCACAGCTGGCTGCTTTATAAAATTTAATTTCTTTATATTTTTTTTTTTAACTCTATATCCATTGAATATAAAGTATAAAGCGTAATCAAATCGTACAGAGAATAAAATATTCTTTAATATTTATAATAACATTAAATATGAAAAAATTATATTTAACAGGGTTTTTTCCAGAAAAACTGTTAAAATCTTCAAATTAGAGTACTTCCGGTCGACCAATTATCAGCTCTTCCTATGAATGTAAAGAAGAGGAATACGCAAAAATTATAATTTTTGGAAAGGTAGTTTTGGACTATGCTATCCGAAAAAATCATCACACACATACATACATACATACATACATCCAAACATACAGACATCATCGTAAAAATAGTAAAATTGTATTCTAGGGACCCTAAAACGTGCTTATTCATTAAAAACGGATTTTTTTGACCAAAAACAAAACCTTCCTAGGTAAAAAATATCACTAAAATAGCCTCCTAATGGAACAACTTTTGCCTAATTATCTAACCAACTTTGTATCTCTTCTAGTTCTCAAGACCCCATATTGGACACATTATTATTACCTGTATAATATGACTCGTATAAAATGTAAACTTAGCACTTACATCTTTTTTACCTTAAATGCTTTAATGGTCACTGAAAATGGCGCAATTTCTGCTTATTTCCGTAATTCTCACAAGAAAAGCAACTTTTATTATGTCATTAACTGTTTACAGTTAAACATCCTTACAAAAAACCCATCTTACAAAAGCGGAAAGCAGTAAAAGCATAATAAACTCCCAAACCTCTTAATCACCATATAGCATTTCACACGTAGGCGTTAATAATCACTCAATTACTTCTTCATACTCTGTACTCGTCCACGGTTTGAAAGAACGCATCCTGGTCCGATGAACTACCCGCCAGCAGTGAACAATTTATGATGCAATTTACAGTTGTTTCAAGTACTGATAGTGTCTCGTATGAGAAAGGAATTTCGTCCGATGTGCTAACGAAACATTAGATTCCTCCCGTGATTACTCTAGCCTGATACTCTATTTTGTATTTTATGTAAATACTCCTCGAGTAATTAGTCAGGTATTTTTATTGGTTTAATATGTATCGGCGTCTGTTTGAAATCTACCAAGAATTCGGCCTATTGTAAAGCGAGTAATTTTTATTCTGGGGATCTAACATCACTTCCCGTCTAGATAAAATGTTTTCTGCCACTAATTGCTTTTGTATTTTTCGGTTTGTTTGAAGATTGTAATTAAATTATTTTTCCGGTAAAATTAAAAGTTGTAATTAAATTTTTATTTAAATTGTTCTTTTGATACATGTATTTATACAATGTAATGCCACTTTTCCATTGTTCCAAAATGATATAACAAATATTATTCTTGCGTTAAACGCACATGTAATCTAAAACGCTTTTTGGTATAAATAAATAATTTCATACGTTTGAGACAGAAGATGGAAATGAATATAAAGGAATTTTAAGAAAAATAAATATTTCTTTAAATTAAAATGAGTGTAAAATGTAATTAAATATTAATGATCTTCAACTGTTATACAGTTAATTATTATTGCTGGTAGAACGAGTATAAACTTTTCATCACAAGTGATAAAAGAATGGTTAAAGAGTCACTACAACATTATTGTAACTCGGTAATTTCGGCTTCATTTACTTTAACGATCCAATGACGACAGATTACGATAGAATAACGATTTGATGAATAACGATATGCATCAGACGATACCAACACCAGAACAATATGATACCGTTTTGTCTTTTGTTCATCATATGGTCAGTGGCGATTATTGATACCAATATGAGGCAGGTGTGATGATGAAAAAAGGCGCCATATTATATAATATTATATACAGGGTGTAAATGAAATAAGTACATTAAATTTAACCAGTAATAGTTCCACGTATTTTTCTAATAACTTAATGCAGTAGCAACAGGTATGAAAAATTTTGTTCTAGCAATTGACAGTCCTGTCATTTGTTGCAATTAAATTTTCATATTAGTAATAAACTTGCTTATAAGGTAAAATTCTGTCATTCATTGTTTCTGTACCTACTATTAAATTTTCTGTTAAATTGCTGTTTATCTCGCGAAAGTAAATCGGATTTATATATAAATCTCGGTAGTAAAGTCAATTTTCAAATTTTAGCTCATTTTGACTATTGTATTTGTTAGTATTTTCACAAAGGCTATTATATCTACTATTGCTGTGAGTTTCCGGTAAAAATTGAATCCTAGTATTTGACTTCTCGGATATACGATATTCGGATAGCGTATTGGATATCCATAGATTTAAATTTCGAACCTGATGCCAGATTTGGATGTTGACTTCGGATCCGCACCCGGATTGAATTATTGATTTCGGATCGGGATCCTGACATTAATTCTGGATTCGAAACTTCATTTCGGATCCGATGGCAAAAGACTTTACCAGCCAGAAATTTGTTCAAATTCAAACCATTTAAAAAAGGGCTGTCTACATCAAACCGGGATGTTTAGAGTATTATTATCACATAAACTGATATGTTCATTTCTGAGATTCGAATCTGATGTTCGATCTTCAGATCCAGATCAAAGATCCCATTGTCAAATATAGGTAAGAAATCCGATACTGAGATTTGCTCCTAAAATATGGATATTTCAATATTTAATTCAGCGTCGGACTGGCCATTGTGGCGATGTGGCGATCGCCACAGGCCCGGCGAGCGAAAGGGCCCGGTCTAAACTTGTAACTATCATATCTATTAGTTAGTTAATAGTTTTCAATATGATAAAGAAAAAAAAAATCTTAAAGAACTGATTGTAGATCAAGTATATAACATAATTCAAGAGTCTGATTTTAATCAGAAAACAAACGTAGCGTAAGTCAACACGCTAATATAGGTTTACTTCTATCCCTGTCTTCACCCCAAACCCCATCTTCATCCCGGCCGTTAGCCAATGTATTCTAGAAAAACATGCTCAACGGGCAAGTGCAAAATCTATTATGTAGTAGATATAAAATTTAGTTTTTAAAGTAGGAGTTAAATTCTGCAAAAATTCAAATCGAAACAACAATGCATAGTAATTCATTTGACATTTTATATAAACGTAATACCTATTATCAATTTAAGAAACGCTGAAAAATTAAGTTATGTTGGTGCAAACGGCCATTAGAGCCATAATTTTTGTGTACTGCAATGATTTTAACGTTTTATATTCTGCTGGGTGAAAGATAGCATTAAAATGAAAATTAATTATAAACATTGCATTTACAAAAAAAGGTTATCTTTAATAGTATTCACCATTCACTATTAATATGATTTGATTACAACAAAGAAAATGATCCAAAAATGATTCTAACAATATATTTATAATTTAAATATTTAAATTCATTAACTTCGTAATCCATACTTCGCACATGCGTTATTTAATCTATGTGCCAAATCTCGGCCAAAATATACGTGTTTCAGACGCGATTTTTATATTAGATTACTGCTAACTCTATACAACTAGTACAGTTATCTTTGGTAATAAATAAAAAAAATTGTAGTTATTTTCAAAAATAATCCATCTAAAAATTTACCGTTTTCGTCTATATCTATGTATTTTTTCTCAAATAACGATACACCATTCAAACGGTCTTCTGCTGTAGTAACTTTTGTCTAATTTACCGACATAATAACTCTTATATAGCTTGAAATCCCCATGCGAGGAGTATTTCAATAAATCTGCTTCCCATGTCAATTGTCAATGTCAAGGATTCTTGGGTTCAGCCTGTGTACTTACTGAATGTTTACATTCATTAATGTATTTAAAAAAAAAAACCTTCATTCTTAACTATCTTTGTTTCATTAATAATATTTTGAATGGCCCAGAATAGGGGGCCCGGTAATCCAAAACGCCACACTCAGAAATATGTCCCAGTCCGACACTGATTTAATTATCCGTAGATTCAGATACTTTTAGATTCAAAACTTTTATGATTTTACAATGTTGACAGTTACGAGTAGTTAGTAGTCCTTGGTTAAAGTTATTTAGGATGATTAAAATTTTGAGTATGTAGGTACTACTAGCCTACACTTTTTATTTCAATTATGATTATCGTGTAGTGTTGAGGGTAAGTGGATGTTTAGTTCTAAATTGTCATTTTTTACAAACTGAATAGATTGGCGATTTATTTTCTAAACAGGCACAGCACAGACAATAGCTATTTGTGTATTAAGAGCGCAAAATGAGACATTGTCGATTGAGAGGTTGTTGCCGCGCGACGCAGGAGCGAGGTATTCTCTCGAAATCGACAATGTCCATTTGCGCTCGAAACACACACAAGATTTTTTCTACAGTCGCCACAATAGGGTCTTCCACCATAACAAAAATTTATTTTTATTTATTTTACTTATCGGTATTTTTTATTCTTCTTGAGCTATTGCTTCAATCTAATCTAAGCATTTTATACTTTCGTTATTATAAATGAATGCCCTATTTTATTTTCACAGCAGTGCGGCATTTTGTTTGGTTATGTAACATACCGACAGAGCAGTTATATGTCAGATTGACTTGTTAAGTGGGTAATATGTAACTACAGTGTCATTAATTCCTCACTAAACGTTTACATTAAGAATGTAGCCAAGTAACATTTCTCAACATTGTATAGTTAGAAATTTGAGGAGCGAGCGTTTTTTCTACTTTGTCGCTCTAGAGCGGCAAAGTGACATTTTGCGTTGACAAAAGAGAGCGCAAATGGCTACTTTGTATATAGACTGTAGAAAAAGTATATAGTTTGTCTGTGCTTCAGTTTATCTTTGTCTGAAGGGGCCGTACTGGCGTCATACACTTTAATTGCAACACAAATCTAAAAACCAGTTAACAAAATAATGAAGTAAAATGAAGAATGTGTATAGTTTTAAACGTACAAATACAAATAAAGCATACGAGATTGAACTTTCTGTATCTTTTTGAAATGTAGTAGTGGTAGTAGAATATACTATATAATAAATTAATATAGGTAAACTTATAAAATGGAGAAAATGTAAGATTTATATTGTATAATTTATGTACAATTGGAAAGTTCTTCTACATGGTATTAAAAATTGAAATATTTTAAGATATTTATAGCAATTTCTCTTAATTTATTTTGAGTATTTGTTTGTAATTAGAAATGTGAGTAGTAAAATAAATAAATGATCGTATATAATTGGCGTTAAATTTTCTTTTCTCCTTTCTTGAAAGTAAGAAAAGAGTTTGGAATCCAAGTTGAAAGGTCAATCTCTGTCGATTTATGTGCGTTCAGCCCTATTTATTCCATTCAGAAAAAACCAAATCTCAATTCTCAGTTGGAAATCTGATCGTGAAATTTACCAGCTTTTAATTACAGCAATAAAACCACGACCACTACAGCAGAACTCCTAACCCAAATTATTAATTACAAAAACGATAAAAAACCATCCATTTTAGTTTATAAATCACTTGATCGCAGTTGAAGATATTTAAAAAACGAATCAAATTGGAATCGGTTCAGTTCGTGCAATTACACTCCCGGATGGCGCGAAGAACTGCGATAAGGAGCGTTTACACCGGCTCGGCAATAGTCAGGGCCGCACTCAATCAAGATCATATTCTTTATGAGAACTTCGAGCAATTTATAAAGCGCAAGCGCTCACTTACTTAACGAGAAATCGTCCAAATATGCGAGTACTACAACTTTTTAAATATTTAATGTTTTTTTACCGATTTCAGGATATTATTCCATTGTTTACAAGTACAAAAGTAGGCTGGTAACTAAGTAATAACTGTATCTGTATGGTAATATTATTTTTATATTTTGCGTTCATAATGAAGTCATTACGATACGAAATTGCGTATCGTAATGACCTTCATTTCGATACGCAATTTTTTTGTTTTAAACGGTTGGTACTAGATGACGTTTCTTTAACCCATTTTTACCTAATTTATTTTTAGTTAATTGACAATTCATTTTAATAATATAATGTCGATATTATTATTTTTTTTTATTTAGGGAAGATTATTTACATGAAAATGTACTAATATAATCACAAATTGAGTAAGTAAATGTTAATATAATGTTCGAATTAGTCCACATAGATAGACCTAGTAGTACTCAAAATTTGTAGATTGAACCTTTGAACGATAGAAAATTATTTTTAATTAATTTTAAAGCAAGTTAAAGTTAAATTGTCAAACGTCAAAGCTGGAAGATAAGAAATTTCAGTATAACCTATTATTATTTTCTTTACACCATGTGTCAAAATTTGCAAATTCTTCCTCATAAATCTCGCGCGATTTTTTAGCAAGTAGATTATTTACTGTAGTCTGAGCTATATTACGTAGCTCAGGCGGAGTGCAACTGATTTCATCTTCCATGATTACACTAAATTCACTTAAATTTGTTCGTAAATATTGATATGACATGAACTTTCAAATAATAATTGAATGTGGTCAATTCAATGTTACCAACTTCAACACTTCACTTACAAATTTCCCTAAATCAACTCGGTTTAATTTTTATTAAATATTTTTTAAAAATATTTTAGTTTGTAGAAGGCGCAAAATATAAAAAATAGTATAAAGAACTCATTTTATAAGACTTTCTTTCGCATTTGTCAATTTTGACGCGTGCGAAAAAAACATGTCTTATAAAACACGATCTTTAATATACTATACCATACTGACTTGTCCACAACGGTCTACAAAATGAAAAGAAAATAAAATAAAAATATAATGCTCTTCACTAATATATACAGAAACGTTAGCCTATCGTTCTAAATACGGTCTACTTTATTCTAAAGTAATAAACATGAGGAATAAAGCACACAATTTTAATATTTGTCATATTGACATATGTCAAAATAATTTTTCAGTTAACCATAACAATCTGAAAATAGCATTAATGAGATAATGACAAAAATGATATTTATCAATAATGTCTTAAATTTCTGAAACCGATAAACTATTGAACAAATCACGGATGTTATTAATCATAAAAAGCCTTAGATGTCTTAAAATCCTCTCTCTACGAGCTCGGATTTCAAACTAACATCTGCGGCACTTATGATGTGCATAACATTCCTAGGTATGTTAATAGCTATTACCTCCCGTCATACCGTAGGTAAGGGAGGTAATGTAATCGTGCCAAAAATTCGATGGTGAGTTTTCAGTAAATAAGCACGAATTAGAGTCCCCACGACACGTTTTTACTATTTTGACGATGATGTCCGTGTGTCCGTGTGTCCGTGTGTCCGTGTGTCCGTGCGTCCGTGTGTGTGTGTGTGTGTGTGTGTGTGTGTGTGTGTGTGTGTGTGTGTGTGTGTGTGTGTGTGTGTGTGTGTGTGTGTGTGTGTCTGTGTGTGTATGTGTGTCTGTGTGTGTCTGTGTGTGTGTGTATGTGTGTGTGTGTGACGATTTTTTTCGTCCATGATAATTCTTATAATAAACTTCCAAATATATCTATTTTCCGCATTTAAGCTTCCTGCATTCATATAACGAGTTGAATAGATTTTGGGTAAAATTAGGTAAATGGAAGTGATACTTTACTTGAAGTCCATAACAGTTTTTAATGAAAAACTATATTAAAATATAATCTAAAACTTTTCAATTTTAGTATTTAAGACTTTTATATCATGGGAAACAACATATTGGATTTTGGCTACAATTAATCAACCAGAAGTGATACTTTACTTGAAGCTCTGAACAGATTCTCGTAAAAAATATATTGATATACTCAAAAACTTGTAAAATTTAGTATTTTCGACTTTTATATGAAGGGGAACTACATATTATATTTTGGATACAATTGATAAACCGGAAGTGATACTTTATTTGAAGCTCTGAATAGATTTTCCTGAAAAATATGTTGATACAATCGAAAACTTTTTAAATTTGGTATTTAAGACTTTTATATTATTAATAATAAAATTGATAAATCGGAAGTGGTACTTTACTTGATGCTCCGAACAGATTTTTGTGAAAAATATATTATGATATATATATATATATATATATATATATATATATATATATATATATATATATATATATACCGTGTGTCTATCTTAAAGGTGTACATAAGAGATTAACATGGGAAATCAGTTTTTTGGAATTTCCTGCTCGCCTAATTATTTTCAGCAAAAAAGCGTCAAATAAAAGTTTTAGGACATAAAATTCTGCATCTATATCAATAAACAGAATTACCTTTACCTGCTTTGTAACGACAGAAATTAAATATGAAAATGTCGAAAATTACGTTAAAAATATCGACAGCCATGGAATTACACAAAAAAATAAATGCGTGACGTTTGATGTGTCACAACGTTAGTTAACTTATTTGACGTTTTTGACAATTTAATTTTGTCTCTAATTTTATTGTCTGAAATTATTAAAAAATGAATATTTATACTAATGAAGAGCTTGCTTTCATAATTGCTAAATTCGTGACAAAATTTGAAAAGACTGCTTGCTAATGTGTCTTCAAAAAATACACGTTAGCCGCGTAATCAATATAGGACGAGCAGGAAAACGTGCGTTACTGGAAGAAAGAGTGTTAGGAATAAGTGTAGACCCCTTCTGTAGTACTAGATTTAATGAAAATGAGATCGAAATACATCACAGTATCATACATAATTTTGTTACGCAATATAGAATTTTTAATAAATTCATATTATATAAACAAAACTGTTTTTTTTAACTTTATTTATTAATCCAGTATAATATTTCTATTATTCTCATAATTAATGATGTTTTTTCAAATCAAATTGTCAGAAACTTCAAACAGGTTATTTACTTACGTTGTGACAGATAAAACGTCACGCATTTATTTATTTTTTGTTTAATTCCATGGCTGTCGATATTTTCAACGTAATTTTCCACATTTTCATATTTAATTTCTGTCGCTACAAAGCATCTAAAAGTAATTCTGTTTATTGATTTAGATGCAGAATTTTATGTCCTAAAACTTTTATATGACGCGTTTTTGCTTAAAATAATTAGGCGAGCAGGAAATTCCAAAAAACTGATTTCCCATGTTAATCTCCTATGTACACCTTTAAAACAGACACACGGTATATATATATATATATATATATATATAAACTTGTCAAATTTAGTATTTAAGACTTTTATATAACAAGAATTAACATCAGATTTTGACTAAAATTGATAAACCGGAAGTGATACTTTATTTGAAGCTCTGAACAGATTTTAAGGAAAAATAAATTGATATAATCCAATACTTTTCAAATTTGGTATTTAAGACTTTTATATTAATAAGAACGATATATTAGATGTTTTCTAAAATTGATCAACCGGAAGTACTACTTCACAGGAAGCTATAAATAGATTTTCTTGAAAAAATATATTAAAACATGATCCAAAACTTCTCAAATTTGGTTTTTAAAACACGTGTATAATTTGAAACATTAGATTTTTATTATACATATATGATAAACCGGAAGTGGTACTTAATTTGGAGCTCTTAACAGGTTTTCGAGGAAAAACATAATAAAATATAATCCAAAATTTGATATTACATAACTTTTCTATTTATTGAAACAACAAATTTTTATGGTTTTCAGAAATTATTTATAAACGTCAGTCTGACATGGAAAATAAATCCCTTATTCTTCGATAACTATTTCTATCATAATATCTCTTTACAAAAATAAGTTCCTTATTCGAATAAACATTAATCATTTAAATTAGTTTACACCACAGGTTTATAAAAAAATTGACAGAATATTCATATTGTTTTCTACAATGCCATAAGTCATGGCTATTGCTGCTAATGATTGGAACTTTTGAAATTTATTTTTAAAATTGTAAAGAAGCCAAAAATGTAATAAGAAATGTAAAAATAAAATTTGTATACAACTTTTAATTCCTTATAACTTTGCACTGCGCAGTTTTTTCCGTAAAATGTACAGAAAATCAGGAAATTGCCTGAAACTAAAATCCTTATGTTCACACCTGACCGTCAACACCCTGTATGTAATTTTTTTTTAATTTAGACCATAATACATGACTTGGCATATCACCGAATGGCAAATAGCGAAAATTAATCTGTGTTATGTTCCTAATTAGACCAAAACCTAATTCATGATCTAAGTCTTGACACGTTTCGAAAATAGATGTATTAGGTCAGTGATTTATCTTAGATCATGATCTAATTCACAATCTTAATATTCATCTGTTTTCAAATGTCATATCCTGAATATTGTTAATAAAAATTTCGGAAATGTATCTCTTAACATCTACGGTTAATAGTTCCCGTATACCACTTGGATTTCAATATAACATATTATTTCCCCCCTTCAAAACATTTCATTTTTTCCTATTTAATGACAAATGAATGTTTTTATGTCTTGTAAATTGTAATATAATATGGGCATATGATACTGGTATTTTTGTTCATTGTATACGTTTTTTTCGGTTGAAATCAACTAGTGTGAATTTCCCCGTTGGTCACATATAATATGACATATGTATACGAGTAGTAGAGGGTTATGCTACGCATATTACATTACGAAAGGGATGTCATTTGTAAATATGTATCAATTACTGAATTCTCTGATTATGATAAACAACTACCCTCATAACTCGTCATGCCGGTATATTTATGTTTATTGTTGACAATATTCATTAAATTGTCATCAGCTATATCCCACCGTATGTTACAGCACAAATAAATAATTTTACATATTGTTCTCATGAAATAAATTTATAAAAAATATCAACAGGGTTAAAAATATAGCGTATATATTCGTGAATAATACGAGTATAACAACAATTTGATGCGACCTTTAAGAATGATATTTTTTTATTAATTTGAATTTACTCGTATGGTTTAAAAAAATATCTAATAAAAAACACACTGTATAAGCTATGTAACTGGCCATTAAGGATGTATTTGTTTTCTCCGTAAAGTACATAGATCACTAGATAAATTGACAAATATTGCTAGATTATGTTTTTAAACTTCTAAGTTTGAAATAATGTGGAATTTGGTTTGTACTGTTTTATTTTCTTTTGAACGACATGGTCATTATTTTTTACCAACGTTGATTCCGATATAATTTTTAATGATAAATAATTATAACTTAATGATAAATAATATAATTTTTAATGATAAATATTCCAATCAAGTTTGTACAATGATAACAGTTCCAATACAAAAACAAACGTTTATGGTATGACTAGCGAGTGAAAGAAATTATTTTAATTTAATTATTTTATAGATGTGGTTTCTTTTGAAATCCAAGAGAAGAATAGAATTATACGAAATATACAGGAAAGAAATTTTTACATGCACCCATTTAAATACTGGACTAGGAAAGCACATATAAGTACATTACTATGTCTAGCTGAAAATAGATGGCCGACTAGGGTAACTGAATATCGAAACAGGGGTGCGTTTAAAATATTTGAAACATTTTTCTTTTATGTTGATTATAACAAAATATTTTGATCTTTAAACTATTTAATTTGGCAATTCTATGAAATACGATATTATTTTTAATTTTCTCTAACAGTAATTCCGACTCGAGCGTTGCTTACACCTACGACGAACGAACTCGAATTTGCGGTATTAAATTTTTTAAATACATCCTTGAATCCTGTTGCTAAGGTCATTTTAAATGCCTCCTGGTATTGAGTACAATTCTAATCTTCTGTAAGGGAATACATAAGGGTCAGTTTCCTTTCAAATCAAATATAGGGAAATGTTTTCAAAAGAAACCACATCTATTAAATACTCTAAACGTCAACTTTCATTCGATAACGCTGATCATACTATACTTTGATCTATTATGACTGGATCCCGGGCTTACACGTGACACTTTTTGCTCTAACCAATCTTAGTTTGGATCATATCTGTCACTTTAAAGAACAAAAATGATGAATGGAACACTCACATCTCGTAAAATTTTGTCGTTTGTATTTTCTTCAGTAAATAAGTTATATTTGCAAAACTGAATTCAACTCGGGAGATCGTTGCACTATATGACGCGATAGTTTTCTTCGGTACAACGATAATTTTAGTTGAATTTATTTTTTTAAATAAAGATTATTAAATATCGTAAAAAATAATGATGTATAATTTTGAAATTTATATATATATATATATATATATATATATATATATATATATATATATATATATACAGGGTGTAAATGAAATAAGTGCATTAAATTTAACCAGTAATATAACTCGTCGAGAGCAACAATATTTCTTAATAACTTTTTCTCGAAATCGCATATTTTTTTAGCATTTTTATCACCCCGTAAATTGACGAGTCGTTCCAAATATTTTTGTAATAATTGAATGCAGTAGCTATACCTATGAAAAATTTTGTTTTATTAATTGACAGTCCTGTCAGATGTTGCAATTAAATTTTAACATTAGTAATAAACTTGTTTATAAAGTAAAATTCTGGCAAAATGCTTATGTTTATGATTAGCGGATACACAGACATTGTAATTACCTATGGTGAAGTTCTCAAGGTCAACGAAATTACACGAAAATCATCCTCTTCGTAATATTCGTAAATTTATGTTGTACCACATACAATATCTTCCAGATTATCACAGTTTGATGTGTCACATATGACAATTTGGAATATTTTAAAAGAGCAACAGTTACTTCCATACTATGTACAAAAATTTCATTGTTTCCA
This sequence comes from Harpalus rubripes, assembly GCA_963082715.1. Taxonomy (NCBI): domain Eukaryota; kingdom Metazoa; phylum Arthropoda; class Insecta; order Coleoptera; family Carabidae; genus Harpalus; species Harpalus rubripes. The sequence continues at coordinate 14,936,070 of OY720454.1, forward strand.
GCATTTCAATTTTGCGAATGAGTTGTATTGTTCACTGGATATATTAGAGAAAGTGTCTTTAATAATGTACAATATACTTATCTGGTCACAAAAATCCTCATACTGTAAGAAGGAAACACAATTTTCAACAAAAAATATCATTAATTGTTTTGGCGGGACAAAATTGACGAGTCATTGGTCCTCATATAATCCCACCTCGTTGGACAATGGACAAAAGTATGTACTTACATTTTTTGAGTAACGTATTTAAACTATTAAGATTTGCCTTGTTGACACACGAAGATTCATTTCATAACCCCCATAACTAGTATGCTCTTCCCACGCTCTTACTCTATTCACCAAGTTCAGAAACCTGTGTTAATACACAACTTTATAATTTTGTTATCCAAATTTTAAATTTCTTTATTTTAAAAATTGTACTATTACGAATTTATTAATAATAAATATGTTTTCCGTTGATCGTTTATTAATTACTGTATTTACAAGTATGCAACCACCTACCGACAATTTTTGTGATGTGTACATGGAACTTTGATTCAGACAGCTGAGGGCAGCAGAGATATTGCCAGTGGCGGGTAACGAAATTTTAAACAAATGTTTAAAGAATTTTAACTCAAAAACTAGAAGATTTAGAAAAAAAATTATTAGGAAAAATTGTTGCTCTCGAAGAGTTACATTACTGGTTAAATTTAATGCACTTATGTCATTTACACCCTGTATATATATATTTATAAATTAATAATACTCGAAATTAGGAAAAAATGAAAACATTATGACGTCTTTGACCCTTAAAGTGACAGTTGTGAGCCAAATTAATATTGGCTGAAGTAAAAGTCACGTTTGAGCCCGGGATTAATAAAGCTGTTCCATCCAGAATTTGTAAAGAAAAAACTAAATTTGCTAATATATTTTATAAATTTCCCTTCTTTGTTGCTAAACGTTATAGTTGTGATATCTTGTATTAGTCGGGGCGTATAGCTTGCTTGCCCATTGGAGCATCTCGGCTAGTGTTAGAGTATCTGGCCGTAGTGATAGGGCGTGAGTTATTGCCTGCTAGATGAATTTGATAGAAAGAATGGAGCGAGTGCCGAAGTACAGTTCATGTTCGAGTTCAGTTGACCCCTCACCCCGCTCTATAGCCGTGCTGATCGTATCGGCACCAACACCAAGTGTGAAACAGAAAAACCTTACCCACGATTCATCGGTAATTAATTCATTCCAGAGAAATATGAGAAACAAACTTAGAAATGAATCTCGTCGGTGGAAATATATATTGATGATGGTTTAATTATTACAATAATTAATAATATCATTTGTTGTTAAATACCTTCAGCATAAATTCTGTTTCTTGACAATTTATTTAGTTTAACATGATTACGAGGAAATGAAATCAAACGAATAATCATAGAAATCAGAATAACCGCTTCTCACTTACACTTATTTATCTACAAATCTATATTTTACATTCCGCCTACCTATTGGATAAGAAATAACAGTACATTAAAAACAAGTTTTTATAAGGAAATCTGTTAACGCACGATCCCAAAAGACGAGTAGGTACCTACAAAAAATGAAAATTTTAATATATCAGCTTTTATGAAAAGTTGATTAGATTTTAGTTATAGGTAATTAGTCATTCAAAACACGTAGGTATCGTTTAGTTCAAGATCATTTCTTTGACTTCTATAATCCTTGTAATTTCGACTACAATAGCGAAAACTGCACATGGTGAACTATAGCAATAGAAAATAGTTTTTACTTACAAGCTCTTTCGGTTCATAATCGCTTACACGACGATTATATAGAGAATTGACCTGGAAAATTTACAATTCGTACCGATTTTTCTAGGTATACTTAATATTGCAATATTAATAACACATTACATAATTCTCTTTTCCATTTCACTCATTATCGTCAAAAAACAAGTGGGTAGTTTCGGAAACCCGCTTTAAAAAAAAATTTGTATTATACTTAATATTAAATATATGAAAAATTTCTTTTCATTTTGATACAGATTATCCCTATGATACAGATGAATTTTATAACCAATTTATTGGTTTATAGTTTACCTTTTTAAATTATTATGAATAGTCGTAGAAAAAATAGTGTATGCAACTCATGTATAATGATTATTAATACACTCCCATGAACTTTATGCTCGTGTATTAATAACTATCATTATAAACTCGTTGCATAATTTACTATTTCACATGGAAAATTATCAGAAAATAGTGGAATACGGCCCTCGAGTAACAGCATCCAATAAAACAATTTGTTAGTTAGTGGTAGTTCTTGCAAGGCATTTTTACTAAGAAAATTTCCACAATGTGAGTACTACTCAGGTTAATTCTCTATATAGTCCTTGTGTAAGCAATTGTGAACTGAAAGAGCTTGTAAGTAAAACCTATTTTCTGTTGCTATAAGTCAAAGAAATGATCTTGAACTAAACTATACTTAACAGTTTCGTTTTATGTAAAATATTTTTAAATATCGTTTCTAAAAATTATGTTATTACATATATTAATGCTTATTTCCCTCGTCATCTTGTAAACAAATCAAAATGTTTTATTTTGCATTGAAACCTAGTAGAAGTAAATCCTCAACCTACCGGTTTATTTTAAACCATTATCAAGAGCTGAAAATATTACGACAAAAAAACTCTACAAAGTAGTTTCAATAAACGTACAATATTGTATACTAAAATTCGAAAATGTTCTACTTGCAAAGATACAATGTCGATAATCAGAAAAACAAACAAAGACTAGCAAGGTTTGGCGAAACTAAGAAAGTTTTAATAATTAAATAATATTTTATTGACGTTTATTATAAATCTTCAACCTGTCCTGTATGTACATAATACTTTTGAAATTTGTGGCTAAGATATTTAAATGTGTGTATTAGACAGATAAATGTCAGCATCAAAAAATAATATATAAATGATATGTACATAACATGTGGCACATGTTATATACATTCTATGTAAAACCATTATGTAGTAATGATATTTTTTTTAAATAAAATGAGATTTGGAAATAGCAGAGTAAAAGATACATTGGATGATGAGAATCACATAAGGAGCAATAGCGATTAAAATTTTATAAACCGTTTCCCTCTCTCTTAAACAATCAGATTGTTATTTTTTTCTAAATATAAAGATATTAGTAAAAGTGGCGACACTAAGCGATTACCCATCCGAGTTGGAACGGTATTCACTTTTAATTGATTTTATAGATCCATGTATGCATGCTGCCAAAACCATTAGCAATATATCTCTTATAAACGTTCTTATATCTTGGATACTTTTGCTTCCACCTATAATAATACTAGTACGAGTAGTTCGCTCTCGTAGCTTCTAATGTAAGTAGAAGCAGAAATGCGCGTAATCTATCCTGGCCGGGCCGGCACGCTGGACGTGCAGTTAAACCCATCGATCATTTACATGTTTTCATAAATCAACATATGTAGCGCTCACACGTGCACTCGGTGTTTGTTTATGTTTGTATGTTGTAGTTTAGCGTAAGTTTGTTTTCTTAACCTTGTAATTCGTGACGTGCACACATAGAGTTGAGAATTATTATACATATTTTCTTTTTATTGCAGAAGTGATTGATATTCAAACGTTAGCATATGATTTATATGAATCAGAAAAATGAAGACCTTTGAAAAGGCTTCAAACAGAAATTTATGTAATATATCGTTGTTGTGAATTTTCTATCACCTCTACTGGATTAAGAAAATGTTGTCCCTTCACTTTCATTTTTACCCGAGCGAACAGGTAAAAATCGGCTGGTGCAAGGTTGGGAGAATAGAAGAGGTGTTCCAGAGTGGTGACATTGCTCTTAGCAAGATAATTTTTTACCATCAGGCATCGATGTACCGGAGTATTGTAATTCAACAAAACCCAATCTTTTCCTTCCCAATTTTCGTTGTAGGATCTGTAAAGTTCCTTGTTTACAGTTTGATCTTACTTTAGCTTCTGAAGAGTCTCAGATGGTGATTTATCTAGCAGAATGCAAAATTTGATGTTTGCACGCTGCTCTGAAGACATTTCAAAATCCGACAATCGAAAAAACTGCATTGCGATCACCTGCTTGGCTCTAGGATACGATGCCGGGTACTTTTTGACTCTACCTCGTATGTAGAGTGTGCCCATTTTAAAATTTCCCGCCTGAAAATTCATGAATAGTGTAACACGAGGAGGGTCTCTTTAGGCTGATGATGATACTAATACTTCTTTTTCCAGCGATGACACACTAACTGACTGGTGGACGCCTCGGATGATTGGCGTCTACGGCTTTGTGAGAAGGAAGGTCACACATACACTTCACTTTTTACTTACACTTTATGAACACTACGGACATTTACGTACATGGACACTACTTGCGTTTCAATAACTAAACTTTATTTACATTTAAACTAATACAACTATAACTAACACAACTAATAAGTTACATTCTGTAACCTAGCGGGCGGGCGCCGCCCCAAAACTAAAAGACACTACATGTCCAAAAACAAGACACGTCTGCCCGACGCGACAAACTGATTTCGACTCAAGCATGTTAACTCTCACGAGTATCTAATCCGACTCTCTTTAAAAACAAAACGCTATCTTCAGGACAGGATTATCTTAGGGATACGGGGTGATTAGGGGAGGGCATCCAAAGTCATAATTCGATAAGAATTTCTAAACTGAATTTTGACATTTATAACTTAAACAGATAAACAGAGTTAAAATATGATTATTGAAACTATAATTTAGAAGAGTTTAAAAAAAGTTATTTATCTGTCATTGCGCTTACCCTCGTCTTATTACAATAGACAATCCATGATACATTTCATAAGTGACTTGGTTTTTAAAATTTTGTTTTGTTTTTTCACCTACTGTGATTATTCGATTTAAGATACTAATATTCACCAAGTGGCTTATGAAATGTAATCTGTTTTGTCTATTCTTAAAATTTCTGGCGGGAACATACAAAATGGGCACCCAAGCAGGATTGCATTCGGGCTGGGTCGAGTCGGACATTGAGATTTGGCCCGAAAAAGAATAGGCCGGCCTGACTCAAAGATCAGTTCGAAAAAATAAACCGACCAGATTCAAAGATTGCCTCGATATCACGCCAGGCCAAATCTCGAAATTGAGGGCATCTACCTTCTTTAATTTTGATAGGAGGTAAAATGTTTAACTTTTACCATATTAAACTTATACTGTACAATACGGAAAACGTAATACATTATTGTTAACACTTCTACCTACCCACATATTTCCTTGTAAAAATTATAGTCCTACAAGTATAGACCACCTTGTTCACCGAAGAGGTTCAAAATTTTATAATCTTTTTTAACAAATCTTTTGCGATCTGTTACGTAAGGGTTTTTTATTCATAACATTAACTTTTTGTGCAATAAAATAATTTGTTACTTCTTTTTTTCTACTGAGATGTAAATGATGTGGTTATTAAATCATTCTGATTCGGTTCAAACAATAAATTTTCATTAAAACATTAAAAAAGCCTTTGAATTAATATTTTTTCCCAATTTCTCGGGCCGAACTAAGATCATAAGCCCAGCTCGGCTCAACTTTCCCAAATAATCAGTTTGACTAGATCTAATACATTAACTTCGGCCTGATTCGATTACCGTCTCGAAATCGAAACAAGCTACTCAAAATTGAGTGAAGACGTGTGTTAAGACGTGGTTAAGAGTAATAACAAATAAATAACTTTTTATAAACTTTTCTAAATTATAGTTCAGGAATAATATTTCAACTTGTTATCTTTGTTAGTCAAAATTCTGTTCAGAAATAATTATCATTTTCCCACAGTGGTTTGTTGAGTCTAGCTGTCAGAAGTCTTTGACAGTTATGTGTTGACAATTAAGTCTTTAAGTTATTACAAGCTTACATGCAGGGTTGATAGTTTGTTATGGATGCCTTAAACCGTATTCTGCACCCCCTCGAAATATCTGTTCATGAAAGATAAAGCTTTGTTTTTGAGATAGTCTGTATTAGTTACTCACGGAGTAAACATGAAAAAATCAGGGTTTTCTATGTAACAATGTAATTTGTTTCTTTTGTTTAATTAAGTTCTAATGTTTCGTGTGAAATGTAAATAATAATAATAATAAGTATAATCATGTAAATAAAAATTTAATTAGTTAAATCTCAATGAAGTCCATGTCCATAAATCTAAGTGTTCATCAGCATCCCTCATCTGTCATCAAGTGTGAAGTGTATGTGTAGTTCCGTTCCATTTTACCAAGTCATGGACGCCAATACTCCAAGCGTCTACCAGTTAGTTAAAGTGTCATCGTTGGCAAACAAGTAAGCACATAAGATCAGCTTCTCAGACCCCCCCCCTCGTGTTACAGACGTAAGAAATTAACCTTTTTCAACAGTTAGGTATAAAAATATATAAATATGTTAAAATACCTTTTGTGGTCAACGGTTGGAATTGTGCGTGGATCATAAGCCTTTTTAACAAAATAATTAATAAAAAACTCTACGTTTATTGTAGTCCTAGGTTTAAGTTTCACCGATAGCCTATGTCATTCAACAAATCTTTCACTTTCATTCCAAAGCATGGAATTTGTCGTGGCATCATAAATTTAAACAAGTGTTATTTGATTTACTTCTGTTGTTTTATTCTTGTTATTTTCTGAAATCATGTAATTGCAGAAGGCTTGAAAGTGGTGAAATGGGAAATGGTATTAAAAATTCGATTATTTTAAAAACTAATACTTCTAATTTTTTTAAACTTTGATAGTCCTTAACATACAAGGTGTCGCACAACTCGCGCTCCAGATGAAACTGACACTTGCCGATGACAATAAGTTGCCAACAAATAGAAGAAAATAATTTGCGGCTGCTTGCATAACGGAGTTACAAGACTTTTTAATGCACCAATCCCGGAAGGATATCTTGAGGTGTGATGATATTACAAAATAAAACTGGTTGCTAGGTTTTAAAGATACTACTAGTGAGTTACAAAATTTGTTTGACTTACTGTAATTTTGACACTTTAGAATTGACTTTTCACTGTCAACGAATTTAGGTTATCACTTTATGATCCAAACGTTCCGAATAGACTCGTGCTGCCTCTCTGGCGTCCACATTCTCCCAAAATTATAATCATTTCTAAGAAATCAGCGGCTGAATACATGGTAAGAATTTGCCTTTTTTATTCACCTTGTCAAATTTAATTTGACACTGACATTTTTCGAAAACTACAGTCGTCCACACATTTTAAAGAAGATTTTATTTGTATAAAACCCTAGTAACGTAAAATTACGGCAAACACACGTTAACGGTGTAGGTCTCTGATTGGTCAATTTTAAGACGTCTTTTCTCGAATATCTTTTAAGCTAGATTTTTTTTCTTCGAAATTACACATCCGAGTGCAGTATCGTGTTTCCTCATTCGCCCTGGCGTGCGAGTTGTGAGACAGCCTGTATAGGTTATCTATATTTATAGGTATACTAAAAATGAACAAGCAGAAGATCCACGTCATCAATAAATATTACTAGGTAATGACGTCACTTATGGGGTACTAATTTATTCTAGAAAATTCAATGCGTGTTGCATAACTGTATACAATACATGCAGATGAATTATCGTGTAATACTTATTAAAACAAACCAATAATACTCAAGGCCTGGATTAGGTCGTCTTAGCTCTAACCAAATTAAAGCGCCACAAAAACTATAATAAAAAAACAAAATTGTGAGCCCCCAAAATCTGTGCACCCTAGGCTGCAGCCTATCCGGTAATTGGGCACTGCAGTAATTCTGTAGCACAAAACACAACTCACAAATATTTAACTCAGAAGAAACTGTTGTAATTAGTACAATAGATAGATAAACTAGAACGATATATTTTATTGGCAGCAAATTGACAGTTCTATATATTTTTTACAAACTGGCAATCAAGTGACAGGGACAGGATCGATATTTAATCGATTTTAAATTCAATGTAAACATGGATATTCTCAGTAGTGCTACCTTTATGATACAAAAATAAATAAACTACAATTATTTCAAATAATTTTATATTATATAAACCTAAAAGGAATAAGGATTGACTCAGAAATAAAGGCAAATTTCATTAATATATACGTGTCTTAATACTAGTATTTTGATTTCTTTTTTTTAAGAAATAAATAACACCCAATAATTTCTACAAGTTATATTTCATTTTATAAGGTTTTTTCAGGTTGATTACGTGCGTCTTCTGCTTATTCATTTTTAGTATATACTCATATAGTAAAAGACTACTGCGCCTAACTACAAGAAAAATTAACAAATTAACTTCCATAATTCAACGTAGATTCAACAAATTGAGCTCTGTGCATACAGACCAGTGCCTTTAGGTTCCTAATATTTTGTTTCAACTCCTTAAAAAAATATGTATGTTTTATCTTCTCGTATTCACCAGTTCAGTATGCATTAAAAAATTGTGTCTCGTAAAATTTACGATGTTAAGACCTTTGTCCTTAGTAGTCGATGTGTTAAATATGGTTGGACAACATGGTGATATATTTGTTTATACAAAACTATTGGAGCATAGTTATGCGTTTTTTGGTAATTGAGTATTATGTGCTCTGCTCGATTCAAACCTCCTTCTTGTGAATAGTTTTCCGTTTACGTCCGACTGACTCTGAATTGCTTGTGCGAATCTCCCCGGGTCATCGTGGTCGTAAAAAACGCGGTTGAAATTGGGAGCATTAAATCTTGCGACCGGCGAAGAATGTCTAGATTTTAAGAAGTTTGTGTGAGAGAAATTGGCTTGTCAGAGTCGGCACCTCCGCCAACTTTTATATAAAGGTGGTGTGGCGTCTTCCCCGGCCCTGATGTTCGACTTTCCACCCTCCCTCATATCAACTTTAAACTACTTCAATTTTTCTTATATACGTGACCAAACTTTGCCGACTGATGGTATTTTGTTTGTGGAAGAAAAGGAACACTTGCAACTAGCACATCCAAGCAGTTTTACCGCCACTTGTGAACATTTAAATCATTTCCTACTTATTGAACAGCCAGCGGAAAATTTCTCACGAACTAGCGCAAATGTTGCACCATGTGGTAGCCTACTTTAAACTAGAATTTAAATTGAATTTTGATTTGAAATCACATTCAGTAATATTTTAAACACAATGGTGGTTTTAACTACACCAGTTCGAATTCGTAAAGTGACACCTGATATGCCTACCCTTTGTACGGGGAAAATATATCGTCGTTATTGAGATATATAAAGCAGTAGATTAGCACACTGATACTTATCTGTTTCTATTAACTGTAAATATACTGAAAATTATTTTTAACTGCATTTTATATCAATTTTTGATGCCACGTTTAAGAATGGAAGATTTTTCCAGCGACTCTCAACCATGACTCTTTTAAAAATCCGTTTACATTGCTTTATAATATACTGGTATAAACAGCAGTTTATTATTGAAAATGTTTATTTTTGCATTATTAATTTAATCTTTAATCTATTTTAGTTATTTTTTGAACGATCGGGTTTCCAAGGCAGTAGGCTCTATTTGCTAGTTAGTGAATCACATCACTTACCAATCAGAAGGCAGAGGCGGTAAGTAAATAAAAATAACGATCAAAGCTTACTTTAAAAATGACAGTTATCTTTGATTATAGATTGCGAAATGTCACTTTTGCATTCGAGAATGAAAGATTGTTTTTGCGAACAATAGCATTTCTCAATTGAGTATGAAACAACGTTTTTTCAAAAACTATGTACCACGATTAATAAAAATGTAAAGAGAAAATTTTGAGGGTTAGGTTTAATTAATGTGACATCCAAGGAGGATCGTGACATCTAATGTCACTGACCACAATGTATCTAATGTCATGTATATAAGCTGGATTATTACGAATAATTGCTCAATTGGGATAATAAAAATAAATAGAATTATTTTATCTGTAGACAAAAAAAAACTATCATTTCGCATGTTAATTTGTCATATAAATATCACTATCAGCATTTGAAGACAGTTTTCGAAGCAATAATTTTTAAAACTTGTTTTTTAACTTTGTGCTTTGATCATGTAAAAAACCTACTCTTAATAAGCATTGCGGTCAGTAAGTGCTCTTCTACCGGAATCGGATGCCCTTCATACTTAAATAACTATAAAAAAAATATATACATCGTTAAAAAGTCATATAAAATTCAAACTTTGATGTCATAATTCTAAATCTAATACCAATAAAAATATTGTTCCATCGTTATTTGAGAGAAAAAAAGTGCCCCAATATGTTGCAAACCAAAATTCAGTATTGTTTCCTTCAGTGACCTATGCATTGAATTATAAGTTGTTTATGTGGAATTAAATACAATACACCATGCAGAGAACTTTTTAACAAACATAAATTATTGACCATTTATGATATCTATATTCTTGAAACCTATCTGTATACTTATAAAAACAAAGAACATTATACGAATATAAACATAACTGCAATACCAAAATTAAAAATCAGTATTACATACCAAGTTCTAAATTAAACGTTACTAAGGGTTGTCCAGATAGAATTGGTTTGAAAATGTATAATAAGCTACCGGAGCATATTAGATCCAAAACAACTGTTTATAATTTATTGGCGATATTTACCCTTTCCTACAATAATTTTTGTTCTTAGATAAATATAATCTTAGGAATAATCGTAAAATAGAGTAGTATTTTAGTTTAACAATGAAATAATTCAGTATAAAATTTACAAATTTAGGTTAGGTTAAATTTTGAACAATTTTGAATTACGAACACATGAATTTTAAGCGGAAAATTACATTCCGAATATGAATAATTATTAACGTGGTCTGAAATTGATAGATCAAAGAAGAAGCTGCAACGTTTTACTTGTCATAAGTGTAAACATTTAGAAATGAAGAAAATTTTATTACCACTACGTACCAAATTTTAGCTCAGTAGAACGTTATAGAGTCTGTTAAAATGGTTTGTAAAAAGTTGAAGCAGGCATACAAACATACAGACAACGCAAGTGTGATCCGTGATTATGATAAATAACTAAAGGTGTATAAATACGTACACAACTCGGTACTACACAATTAAGGTAAAATATATTATTTTAATAATAGTTATATTATTTTGGAAAATGGAAAGGTTAATACATTCGTATTTTATAAGTGTAACCATGGCTAGTCTATGACGTATTATATGATGTAATTACCTTGTACACAAAACTGTTTGAGATCTTCTAGTAATCACATTTCCATCACTACCAATATCGTTTGATTCATTCGAACATCAAACTATCACGTGAGGGTCAAGTAAGACAAATCGGTGTATATGTATAGTATGTTAATACAAAGTGTTACAACTTGACAAAATATGAAGACCAAGGGTAGATATATTATGCCTTTCCCTTGTAAAATTTAAACTGCGTTAAATGGTACATTCCCAAAATTTGTAACTCTGCATTCCAACTTTATTCTCTTGCACTATTTTCTATCTCTTTCCCACTTTCACTGTTCATATCTCTTGTCTCTGTCTTGCGTGGACATATTGAAGTTTAGTGGGCTTTTAGAGTGTCGCCTGTTTAAAAGTAGTTAAGAGGTCGTCAGAGCGACGCCGGACGCCGACGCGGACGTCGGTTATGCACGAGTCTGCGAGGCGTCATGTGTTCTGCTCCCGCCACGGAGCGTGGGATGCTAAATCCCGGATAATGTCCCCCGCAAAACACGGAAATGGTGTTTATGAAGAGAGGGAATTTTCAAATTACCAGAAGTTATTGTTGTGGACTAAGATCAACAATGTTCAACATATTTTGATTAAAAGTTTATGACGGTCAGCACAATACCTCCCGCAAATTCCATTTTATTTTAGAAAAATATCGTATGAAACATTTCTTGTGAAGAGATATAAACACGTACGGCAAAATATGTCACAAACATAATATAAAGGGCTGTGACAGAAATAAGTAAATTAAATTTAACCATCAGTTACAAAATTCATCGAGAGCAATAATTTTTCTTATGCCCGGTTTTATAAATATCGAATAAACTGCCGAGTTATTACTTTGAAAGTAAATTTAATCGACGAGTAAATAAAAATGTCTGTTTTATAATAGTATATTAAAGAACGTGTTTTATAAGACATGTTTTTTTCGCACGCGTTAAAATTTAGAAAACGAGCGTTAGCGAGTTTTCTAATTGACAAGTGCGAAAGAAAGTCTTGTAAAATGAGTTCTTTATACTATTTTTTATATTTTGCGGCTTCTACAATAACATTTACTTACTCAATTTGTGATTATATTTGTAACCATTTGTACATTTTCATGTAAATAATCTTCCCTAAATAAAAAAAAAAAAAAATAATAATAATAATTGCGACAATATATTATTAAAATGAATTGTCAATTAACTAAAATTAAATTAGGTAAAAATGGGTTAAAGAAACGTCATCTAGTACCAACTGTCTAAAACAAAAAATTGCGTATCGAAATTATTCATTATGAACGCAAAATATAAAAAACAAGTTACAGAGTAAAATAACTACTTGCAGAGTAAATATTTTATCCTAGTGATTTACCGACAGAGACATGACATCTGTCATTATTTTGTGATTTTTGCATATAAATATTTTAATATTTTCTATAATTATATACATTTAATATTGTTTTTTACTATATTAAGTACCTATAGACTAAAGTAGTAATAATTTTTTTTTATGAATTTGCACCTACAATTTTAACTGCGGACAAGGAAAAGAGCCTCCATGAAGAGTGTGTGAATACCATAGTACACTCAGGCTACGGTTTCTTATACCGGCTAATCTTTCCACTATATACTGGAGCATAAGAGAGATTGATAAAACCAGGATAAAACATTACTATACGGTATCCCTTCCTTAAAACCACTACTGACGATAATGTTATTCTCCAACTGAAGAGAATCTATTCCAAGCAATGTGCCGCAGAATGTTTTAATAATATTGTATTCTGTATGTTCCTGACAGAAAATAAGTCCAAGATTCAAAATAGAAAATAAATTGTGTCATAAAGTGCCAGGTGTCAACTAACATAGAAAAAAGAGAGAACGGGGAAAAAATTACACAGAAATAGACAAAGCATATTGGATGTAAATAAATGATTGTAAAAATAATGCAAGAGATGAAATTTATAATGAATTTAATTTAATTTTGATGTGTCAAATTTATTCTACAGAATAAAATTTACTTCCTCGAAAATCGGTGGAGTAATTTATTCTCTAGATTTACTTAGCTAGTATTTTTATTCTTGCTTTATAAAACGAAAATCTCTGGAATAAACTATTTTACTTTAAGAGTAAATTTTACTTTGCTATTAATTTACTTATCTATCTTTTATAAAAGTGGGCATAAGTAACTTTTTTCGAAATCATCGTAGTCAATTTTCAGAAAACCTGGAAGTGGAAGGTCAGTAACTGAAGAAAATTCAAATTGGACACATGAACTGTCCCAAGTTTTATGAAAATTGATATAGTTTCAGTTAGTCGCCTAACAGTACGATTTGTGCTAGAAAGTAGCCATTTCTTTCCTGCAAATTCTTCCGCAATTTTTTTGCCTACAATTTTTTCTTGATAACAAGTTGCAATGATCTCTAAATCAGATTTACTTAAGAGGGATGCTACTATTAGAAAAAATCTCGAGATAATTGGCATAAACTTAGATTAAATTTATGACAATGATACAACTAATTCGAAAAGCCACTAACTGTTTCATTAATAGTCTACTTCGCTTTAAGCTGACTACAAAATTATTAACGTTTAACAATAGATTTGAATAGCAAATTTAAAGAATCGTTATTCACTTGTATTTCTAAATAAATGTTTGAAATTTGCTAGGAATACTTTTCAACACTTTGTTTGCAAGAGATAAAAATTTAAAATCGATATTTTTTTCATAGCTATGCGGTATTAATACTGCAACAGCTATTAATATACCTATAAAGTCCGTTTCCACAACTTGATCCCCACGTTATCAATAGTAAACACATGGTTCAAATCGCCAGGGGAGGGAGGGAATTGATGACGTCATATTGTTACCATGGTTTTATTATAGGGATTTAATTTTCTAGATTGATATAAGGTGAAGTATGACAGGACTTTGTCATGTTTGACATTTCCAATATTTTACTTGCAATAATTTTGTTGTTCGCTAATATATACCTACTGTGTGAATATTATTATTCATCAAAATCCGAAGCGACATATTTCGCAATTGAATAGTTATGATGTAATGTCAAAAATGGTAAAAACTGACAGTACCTATGTCCTATACTGTGTCAATTTCTGAATTACAAAAAAATGCTATACGCAATTTATTTAACTTAGGTTACAATACTTCTTGTAGAGAAACTTTTAAATTAGAAAAAATATTAACTTTGCCCTGCTTGTATATTTTTTCTTTAATTCTTTTTATACGTAAAAATATAGATAGATTATTAAGTCATGAGAAGGTACATAGCTACAGTACTAGAAATAAACATAATTTAGTTTTACCGAAACATAGACTTACACTCAGCCAAAATAATCCAGAAATAATTGGTGTCAAATTGTATAATAAACTTCCAGATAACATAAAAGAATCTGTTTCTATTAATACATTTAAATTCAAGTTAAAACAATTTTTGATTGATAAGACATATTATAGTGTCGATGAATATTTAAATGACTTATAAATTTATATGTGTGTAACTGTAATCATATGTACGTAACCATGTTTTGACGTGTCACATATCATTGTATGATCTACTGACAAAAATAAATTATTATTTTTATTATTATACCCTTCCTAAACACGAACCACAATGAGATAACGAATAAAAGTCTCATATATGCAATGTTTGTACAACAAAGATGCCAAGTTTTGTAATTTTAGCATCAGAAATTGATGACGTGAGGATCAACTGGGAGATATAGGGTGTAGGATTGTCATGTACTCATAACTGCCACAGACATCGATTTGAAATCTGAGCTCGTAGAGCGAGGATTTTAAGACATCTAAGGCTTGTTATGATTCATAACATCCATGGTTTGTTCAATAGTTTACCTTATTAATAAATATTATTTTTTATATTCTCTCATTAATGCTACTTTCAGAATGCAATGATACACAGAACAATTATTTTTACATATGTCAATGTGACAAATATTCAAATTATGCGCTTATTCCTCATGTTTATTATTTTAGAATAAAGTGAACTGTGTTAAGAACGATACATTGTTTTCTGTATGCATTAAAGAAGAGCGTTACTTTCATTGAATTTTATTTCATTTTGTAGACTGTTGTTGACATGTCGGTATGGTAATAATATTACCGTACAGATACAGTTATTATTTAGTTACCAGCCTATTTGTGTATATGTCAACAATGGCTTAATATCCTGAAGCCAGTATATTTAAATTGCATTATAAATGTAAAATTGGTGATTGTAAATAACAATTATTAAAAGTTTGTTAAAATGGATTACTTTTTATGCTTTATAAAAATGTGAAAGAAAGAAACATTTCATATCTTTCAGTAACAATTTTACTGGTAAGACTATTTCATTTGTAGAAATTGTCAGAGCTATTATAATCCACAAAAGAATCCGTGTTTCAATTCCGTTTTGCGCCAATCCGTTTCTAATAGTTTGGAACGACAACGACAAAGCTTTAATTCCAACTATTGAACTACATAGTCGCAGACACCTTTGTTCTTGAAAAAGTCTGAATCCCGCTTAGTTCGCATCTTGAGACAAAAACTTCAATAATGCTGTATTCTGCGTCATTAGAAACTATACGGCAGAACAGGGCATAATCCCTCACTACACTACTCGTACTTGTAGTTTCATTTGTGCCTGGTCCAATATTGATAGAACAGCTGAGGCTTGCTGTAGCCTGTAGACTTCATCTCGGACAGAAGCAAGCATTAAACACAATCGGGCGAATCTTCTCGTATTACACTGCAGTGAAAAGAATAAAAAGATAGCGAGCACACAATACGATGATACATTCTGCGGATCGGATATCCGATATACCGGATATTATCTCGTATTGCGCCAAAGGATTGCTCTTCTCATAAAAGATTCAACGATCAAACTACACAATTCACTTACTCGTTTTATAATTATTTACTGACATATGAGAATGTCATCAATTTAGTAATGTTTGAAGTATCATCACATCTGTCTATTTCTAAAAAATATATTTCAATTAATTTTAAACGGATTGTATTAACGCCAGGTTGCGTTAGGTTATGTTAAGATATATTTAGAGATATTGCCAAGCTAATTAACTACAAAACTCTAAAACTCATCATTTATTATGTGGTCTCGTAGCCGCGTGCCTGAGCGTCAGGTCGCGAATCTGGGGAACCGGGTTCGATCCCGACCGACGCCAAATATTTTCAATTTTAAATGGCACAACATTGACCCCTGTGGTGCACTCTCCACGCCAGCAATGAGTGCCCGTGAGGTGACGGCTGGTAGCCGCCCGCACGGTGCAAATATTTCATCATTACCGATATCTGTGTACAAAGCAGATTACCCAGCAATGGGTCATAAGCCGTGATGATATATTTATTTATTTATTTATTTTGTTTTCAAAATGTTTATAATAAATAGGTTAGATATTGCAAATTAAAAAATATTCTTGGTGCCAACTTCACGCTAGCATCAAAGTATTTATTTTTTAAAAATTTTATGCAGATACTTAGTACCCAAATTGCAATTAGTACTAATTAGTACCCATGCTATTATTATGCTATTGTTTATATTAAATAAGTTATTAAGTTTTACTTTCTTGGAGCGTAAAGTTAACACAACTCATATCAAAATAAAAGGTTTTCGAATTTTATTTTATTTTTATTCATAAATTTAGTACTTTAATTAAGAATTTCGCTCATGCATGTACAAATTTTGTCAAAAGTACTAAATCTTAGTAAAAAAATCTGGTGTGGCCAACACAATACCTCCCGCCATATACAGCCCGAGTCACAAAAAAGATTTATCAATCCTTATTTTTGGATTAGCGAATTTTACTTTAATTTTGACAGGTTATATCTTAAAATATAGTCTAATCTAATCTAAGTTACTACCTTTTTTCAAACCCCTCAACAGGATTAAATCCCAATTACAGAGTGGGTTCACATTCCAACACATCCATGCCTTAGTGGGATTCGAACCCAGAGCCCCGAGGGCACTCATGACATGAGGCGTTGCTCTAACCATTGAGCCACCGGAGCTATAATAAAATGAAGATTAAATTTTACATACCGGGATAGAATAGAGTTCACTAATCCAAAAATGAGGATTAGCTTAAACATTTTTTTGAATCGTTAATTTTTATTAATCTAAATACATACCTACATATTTACTTATGCTGGAAACTGTATTGGATTCCTTTTATAATAAAATAAAATAAATATATCATTTCGGCATATTGCCCATTGCTGGGTGTGCCAATCTGCTTTGTATGCAGAACCGTGCGGGCGTTTACCAGGCGTCACCTCACGGGCACTCATAGCTGGCGTGGAGAGTGCACCACAGGGGACAATTTTGTGCCATTCAAAATTCGAAATATTTACTTATGCTGAATCGAATTCCTTTTCTATTGTTCTATTTACTTTTTTCTTTTTAAAACGTTATTAAATATTATTCTGAAATTAGTTCTTTGATAGTGACATTTATCCCATTTATCTGTCAGTTTGTTTGTTTAAGCGTAGGCTCTGAGATTTAAATTATAGATAATTTTATAAATTTGTCCATAAAATATATAAAAAAAGTATTAATGCAAATCTATAGATAATTTAATAATCTTTAATTTTTATAATAGCATTAATCTCGAAAAAATAACATTTAAAGATATTTTGAGCTTTTATTAAAGTGCCATTTCCGGTTATCTGATTTTCACCAAAATCTAATGGGCTCTTTCCATTACAAAAAAAGTTCGAAATACAAGGTTTAAAATTTTTCTGAATGATAGTATTTGAGTTAGAGTGGAGGATCCACACACACATACACACATACACACAGACATCATCGTGAAAATGTTAAAATTGGATTCTAGGGACCTTAAAACGTGGTCATTTACCAAAATCTCGATATGCGATTTTTAGCACGATCCCTATACCTCCCTTACCAAGGGTAGCGGGAGGTAAAAAACAAAATTATGGGTACCCAAAGGTACCAATTATGTAATAAATATTGGCATAACTTTTTTTAAAAATTTCACTTCTGGTTCTTGTAAAGTTAGCATCAAATTAATTAAAAAATAGTAACTGCTACTCAGAGTACAAAGCAAAAAAAAATTGTAGGTACTAATTGGTACCAATTGAGTACTAAATCAAAATTAGTACCACGTACACCTCGATGCTAACTTCACGCACCTGTTTTTCTCTTACCTATAATTGGGCGTTAGACTGTTGCGCAATGTATAAAATTTTAAAATTCACCGAATAATTTTGAAAATTCGCTAACGAGTTTCCTACCCATATTGATTTTCGGTTGATGCTAAACTAAACAATTTTATTTCCATGTTAATATCGTCATTAAGCATAAGTTGCGTATAAGATTTGCTACATACTTGAAAATTATATTTGAAGCCATAGTTTGAGTCGAAGCCGTAATGCAAATGTAATTTCTAACATAACTAAATTATTACTTACACGAACATATACTTATGAACTTAGTTGATACTTGTCGTACATTAAATCATTATGCTAAAGTTACTGAAAGGGTTCTTCACTCTTCACCTACAAGTTATCGTTCATTAATGAAATATGCCTTTATTACAGATAATTCCCCAAGGCTCAAGACGTAAAGGTAATACAATGTAACAAAATTATGTAAATTTGTTCTTTATAGGTATTTTTGCATTAAGTTAATGATTTTAAAAATCTTATTAAAATCCGTTTTTCAATTAAGTGAAGCAAATTTAAAAGTCAGATTTACACCATTAAATACAGAAGACATTTACAATGAACCTAATTTTATGAACTTTTTATCTCAATAATACGATAGCGTAGGTACATTTAATTTTTATAACAACTGTTTCCTGTACTTAAAAAATTCCACAAAAAGAAATTTACATGTGAACAATTTGTTTGGTTATATCAATAGAGGGTACTGTAACAAAAATAACATAAAACAATTTACTATAAGTAATTAAATTTTTCATTAAATGATTTATTTGTGAAATCATACGAGTATAATTATTTATCCTGTTTAAGGACAGATGTAGCAGATTGATACAAATGACTTCCAAAAAGTAAGACTGAGCCTTATTTATACTTACAAAATTTGCACTATCATTTTAAATAGGTATAGTATGACTAGCGAATGAAAGTTGACGTTTAGACTATTTAATAAATGTGTTTTCTTTTGAAAACATTTCTCTATATTTGATTTGAAAAGAAACTGACCCTTATGTATTCCGTTACAGAAGAATTTTACTCAATACCAGGAGGCATTTAAAATGACCTTAGCAACAGGATTCAGGGATGTATTTAAAAAATTTAATACCGCAAATTTTAGTTCGTTTGTCTCAGGAGTAATGTGTAAGCAACTCTCGAGTCGTAATTACTGTTAGAGGAAATTAAAAATAATCCTATTTCTTAGAATTGCCAAACTAAATAGTTTAAAAATAAAAATATTTTGTTATAATGAACATAAAAGAAAAATGTTTAAAATATTTTAAACGCACCTCTGTTTTGATATTCAGTTACCCTAGTCGGCCATCTATTTTCAGCCAGACATAGTAGTGTATTTCTGTGCTTTCCTAGACCAGTATTTAAATCGGTTCAAGCAAAAAATTTATACCTGAATATTTCGTACAATTCCATTCTTCTCTAGGGTTTCAAAAGAAACCACATCTATAAAATAATTTAAACGTCAACTTTCATTCCTTAGTCATACCATATTATCTGTCATTTGAAATTATGTTGCGAAAGTTAAATTAGTTAGAACGTAGTTCATAACTATTTTAAAGGTCAGTAAAAATATAAAATTAACCAGATAGCCTTTTCTTCAGTTTTTGGTAAAAAGATTAATGCTGCAATTTATGATTATTTTGTAATATTGGCTTTTAAGCGAAAGGAAAGAATGGCGAAATGTATTATTGTCAAAAAGAACAATTTTGAACATATTTAAAATAAAGTTCTAAAATGTTTGAATCATGTTTCTTATTCTCAGTAATTCTAGCGTGACCCTCGCTTTCTTTAATTATCTTTCAACGTGAATTAGGCAAGTTTCATATATGAGCTGATAAAAAGACATGCATTTTTAACAGTACTCAAAGAAAGATTCAATTTCAGACCACGTTCAGCGTAATTTGTCGTTTGAAATTCATGTGTTCGTAATTCAAATTGTGCAAAATTTAACCTAAATTTGTAAATTTTATACTAATTATTTGATTCTTAAACTAAAATACTACTCCATTTTACAATTATTCCTACGATTATATTTACTTAAGAACGAAAATCATTGTAGGAAAGTAAATAAGTAAATCTAAAATGTCAAACTTACATTTGAAATAATTCACACATTTTTTGCCCAAAAAGAAATTCATACTTCTCGAATTTCGCGACACTTAACGTAAACAGAGTGAGCTATATGGGTAACTTCACTAATTAAGCCTAAATTTGGGTTGCGAACGAGCATGCAAAAATATTAAGTGCCACTGCTGTCAAATATCACATTCAAATTTCGTATAACTATCTTTTTCTAAAGGCGTTAGTAAGACAAGGATGAAGCTATTAGATATACGTATCGAAGATAGAATGTAGGAAACCATAAATAAGACAGAGATAAATATAAATTACATGTTATTTTGTGGTTCAGGAATCAATGAGGTTAGCGTCAAGTGAGAAAAATCGGTCTACACTCTGTATCTCCCAGTTGATCCTCACATCATCAATTTCTGATGCTAGAATTACAAAATTTTATCTAGCATCTTTGTCGTACAAACATTGCATATATGAGACTTTTATTCGCTATCTCATTGTCGTCCGTGTTTAGGAGGGGTATAAGCTATTTCCGTCTAACCAACGGCAAAAATGAAATAGAAACTGTATTGTAACAGCGGTAACGAGTGTCATTTTCATATAATTGAATTATTTGAATATTCATGTCATTCTGTCATTCATGTGATTATGGTGATTTGGCGTCGATAATAACTTGTGCTTCGTTTTCGTTGTGTGTTGGTAATTTTGTTAATTCTTATGATTATACATACTGTGCATTTTGCTATTGCAAAGACGGTGTTTTTAAGAAGCCCAACAATTATTGCAAGTTATTGCTTTTGGACAATAAAAAGAGGTATATTTCATCCATTATACTTATATCACATTTATTCAATTGGTTTATTATTTCTAAATAACTTTCATAATTCGAATTTTGATGTATAACGAAATTGACACAGTATAGGACATACTGTAAAATATTGGAAATGTCAAACATGACATGTCATACTCCACCTTATAACAATCTCGAAAATTAAATCCCTATAATAAAACCATGGTATCAATATGACGTCATCAATTCCCTCCCACTCCTGGCGATTTGAACCATATGTTTACTTTTGGTGACGTGGGGATCAAGTCGCGGAAACGGACTTTATAAATTTTTATTTTGTGAAAAGCCCAAGGTTGTTCGTAAGTCTATCATTTCGTTTGAAACATTTCTGTGTTGAGCAAACATTCTTAACTGAAAGAAACCGTCATGTACTTAGTATACTCATCAAACAAAGTTAAAAATCTTTCTCAAGCTTCCTACATAATTAAACATATCCCCTTTCTTAAATTTCCTTAAACATTTAATCTGAAAAGCACACACGACCCTTTTCCAAGGCAGGTGAGCATACAACGGGCCTTACCTGCAAAACATCCTGTCTTTTGTGCGTTACCCGGCCAATAAAGCAGGCTGCGACATCACGACAAATGAAAACGATGACAGTTTTTTACGACGAGGGCATTTGGGCCCGTCGTTTTTTACTTTTTAATGCCTGACGTCATATTTATGTTAGGTAGGCATACGCATGAACGCTTGAGCGGTTGTTATATATCGGTATTTAGTTGTAGGTAGCACCAGCAACTAGGGAGGTAGCTACTGCTACTGGAACTTCCCTCTTTTTTGGTTTTGAATGTAATGCGATTAGCTAGTAATGATGATGGATGGTATGACGGTAGATATTTTTAGACTTGGATGGGAATGTATATAATTAATTCGGTTTTATATGGATAGTTACGTGATGACGAAGCACACATATGAATACGAGTGTTCTACAATATCATTTCCGAAAAGTATATAACATTGTTAGTCCACGTTATGTATCTTAATTATACAAAATGAATATAAATAAAACTGTTTCACTCAGATTTCGGAATTTATAATACATTTTTTATAAAAGACGCGTTTTCCAAACGATCTCATTTTATGTACATTCAAGCTTGTGTATTATAAATAAATACGCATATTCGTAATAATTATATAATTAGAAGGTACGGGCCACCTGATAATTACGGGAAGAGCAATAAAAAAATTAAATTCGAAATGAATAAGTTTATTTTAACAAAATAGAGCATTGCTATAATAAAAATGAATAAGCAGAAGATGCATGTCATCAACCTGAAAAAAAACCTTATAAAATGAAATAAAACTTGTAGAAATTATTGGGTGTTATTTATTTAAAAAAAAAAGAAATAAAAAATATTAGTATTAAGAAACGTATATTAATGAAATTTACCTTTATTTCTTAGTCAATCGTTATTCCTTTTACGGAATATAAAATAATTTGAAATAATTGTAGTTAATTTTCGTATCATAACGGTAGCACTACTGAGAATGTCCATGTTTACATCGAATTAAAAATCGATTAAATATCGAACTTGTCCCTGTCACTTGATTGTCAGTGATCGTCAACTCATCTCATCCAGGCACGAGTGACTTGAATTAATATGAATAATTGTAAATATCAAAGTAGTTATGTATTATTATTTTGTAAAAAATATATAGAACTGTCAATTTGCTGTCAAGTATCAATGTTATATGTGGTTTATCTACCTATTGTATTAATTACAACAGTTTCTTGTGGCTGCAGCCTAGAGCTCACATATTTTGGGGGCGCACAATTTTCTCATTTGATTATAGTTTTTGGGGCGCTTTGATTTGGTTAGAGCTAAGACGACCTAAACCAGGCCCTGGTATTATTGGTTTGTTTTAATAAGTATTACACGGTAATTCATCTACATGCATTGAATACATAGGTTATGCAACACGCATTGCATTTTCTAAAATATATTAGTACCCCATGTAAACGTAGTATTAAGTGACGTCATTATCTAGTAATATTTATTGATGACGTGGGTCTTCTGCTTGTTCATTTTTAGTTATATGTAGTCACAACTGCCCGAGAAAAATTACTTTGTGCATAATTATATTTATTTTTTCGAAAAATACATTGCAGAAAAGAAAATGTTATTATTAAAATGAATTTTAATAATAATTATTAAGGTCAAACACAAAATGTCAACTAAAAAGAGTAAATAGCTATCTATATCACCACTGACATCATTTATATTACCTGTTTTTTCGCAATGCTATGGTTTATAGCTGGTTCGTAGTGGCTTAAAACATTACATTTTCTCGATTGAATACGATGCAAACAATGACGTCACACACGAACAATATTCAAACTGTTTTGAACCATACTCTACAGTTGGTTCAAATGTTCAAAATATAATTCAAAGAAAGGAGGATGTCAACGTAGAACAGTTTTCTAAATTCTTTTGGACATGTGTCAACATTATATTTAACACGTTCGCATTATTATATGTTATTGTTGTTGTTTTTGTTGGTTACCAGTCAAGCTTATTGGTTTAAAGCAGTGCTTTTTTGCGACTCACTGACTCACATACTCATATTTATGACATGGTATAAAAAATATTGAAAACATAGATCATCAAAAACAGTTATACAGGCCTATTTAGTAATTCAGTGGTTATTTTTTAACCACTTGTTAAATTTTTTATCCAATAGATATTAATTTGACAACTAAAATCCCCTTTTTACCTCCCGTTACCCTTGGTAAGGGAGGTATAGGGATCGTGCTAAAAATCGCATATCGAGATTTTGCTAAATGACCACGTTTTAAGACTCCTAGAATCCAATTTTAACATTTTCAGGATGATCTCTGCGTGTATGTGTATATATGTGTAGATCCTTCACTCTAACTCAAATACTATCATTCAGAAAATTTTGAAACCTTGTATTGCGACCATTTTCTATTATGGAAAGAGCCCATTAGATTTTGGTGTAAATCGAATAACCGGAAATGGTGAACAGAAACAAAAAAAAATGATTATATTTTAAAAATGAATAATTTTATGTTTACCAGAAAGATTTATTTTAATTTTAAGAAAAAAAATTAAGCAACATTTGAAATCGAAATGAAACCATGATTTGTTTAATAAACCGTATTGATATTCCTTTGTCCTTTACTTAACATTCCATTAAAATATTATATATATATATATATATATATATATATATATATATATATATATATATATATATATATATATAATCAGTATCCTCTTATACCCCATAAGGGTGTCGAGGTTCCTTCTTTTCTTCACCTATCTTCTATTAACTTTTCCATTTTTTTCTGTCAGCTGTCAGCTGCTATTTTCTTTGCTTCTACTTGTGTGATGTTCTTGTTTTCAATTTCTTCTATGGAGTCATCCCATGTTTTTTGTGGTCTGCCTCTACTTCTTTTTCCATTAAAATATTACCAGGTATAAATTACAATTTTTAAAAAGTTAATAAAACATAAAACGTACTCCATAATTTTGTCATTTTTAGACATTTCTTTTAAGTTTTTAATATCTTCCTTTTGAATGTCTACTAAATCTGCATATAAATTTAGTCTTAAAAGTTTCCAATGATGCTATAGTAATAACCATAAATTTTAAAGTGAATCAGTGTATACTACAAGTCTATTTTTGCATGTACGACAACATAAGCAGAACAGGCAAAACAAATACGACTTGCCATATGTAGTTCCAATTTTAACTGCAATAAAACATGTTTTCTTTTATTTAAACTCAATTTTTACAAGCAATACGGCATTGATATGATTATGACGTAGTTTTGCTTCGCTCTCGCTAAAAATTGTTCACTTACCTATATTATAGGAGACAATCACGATAGGTACAATACCGTTCTGCCTTTTGTGTAGAATGATAACATATTCGTACCTTGCGGCGCGGCGTTTAGCAGTCATCACCACACAGGTACTAATTGCGGGCGTGGAGAGTGCACCACAGGGGTCACTTTTGTGCCATTTACAATTCGAAGTAATATTGGCGTTGATCGGTATCGAATCCAGGTCCTCAGATTAGGTTATCAGATTTTCTAGTAAATTAAATATAATGACAACCTTTACACGTACGAGAAAAATTTACTTTGACTTGAATTTGAAAAGGCGACTAATGAAAAAAAATAATGGATCAAATCCACTTTTCTTTAGATTTGTTACTTGTCCTTCACATAACTTCTTGTTGACAGGAAAGCAAATTTGGTTATGTCGAATTGTCGAATACAAGTACTAACGGTGTAAGTTAATTATTTAACTTTTATAATGTTGATTATTAATAACTTATTTACATAAAAATTACCGTGGTTAGTAATATGCACTTACTAAATATGAGTGTGATATTTTTCAACAATATAACCATGCAATCACAATATTGGATGCGTAATAAAATGAAAAATCATCGCATAAAATATTGCCAGCAATGAGTGCCCGTACAAATATTTCATCATTACCGATATCTGTGTACAAAGCAGATTGGCACATTCAGCAGTAAGTAATAAGCTGTGATGATATATTTATTTACTTATTTATAAAATATTTTAAAATGTGAGAATATTTTGTATTTATAAATAAGACACAGAATTATATGGCTCGCTGCGCTTTTATAATTTATCAATAGATATCATTGACTATGTTTACACGTATAGCAAAAAAGTACTTTGACTTTCAAAAGGCGACTTTTGCCGTTGTGTAAACACTCTCGCCTATTACTTTTCTTCCTAAAGTCAAGTCCAAAATAGAATAGACTTGACTTATATAAGTGACTTTTAAAAAGTCGTGCGAAGCAACGAACGAAACATACTTTACTAACAGTGACATCTAGTCTTCATCCACAAATTTCTAGTAATTGGATATTTAATTACACAATTTTGTGTTTTATATCTGAATTTAAATTTTTTACAAATTTTAAATTATTTTATGCGATTGTTTTTTAATCTATTTCGCATCCATTATTGTTGCTGTATAGTTATATTATTTAAAAATATCGCGCTTAAATTTAGTAAGTGTAGTTTACTATCCCTTTTTTCTATTAATAATTTATTCTTAATTATGATTATATGATAATAGTTAAAACTTACATCACACATATTATAACCAAACTTTACTTTGCTGTTTAAGTCAAAGTTGAGTGAAGGACAAGTAACAAACGTAAAGTCAAGTAGATTTGACCCTTATGTGTAAACGCACCATTAAATTGGCTTTTCATGAGTCGCCTTTTGAAAGTCAAGTCAAAGTAAATTTTTTTTATACGTGTAAACGTAGTCACTGATGATAAAGTAAAGTACATTTCGTTCATACGACTTTCTGTAAGTCACTTACTCGAGTCAAGTCTGATTTATTTTGGGCTTGACTTTAGGAAGAAAAGTAATTAGGCGAGAGTGTATACACAGCGGTAAAAGTCGCCGTTTCAAAGTACGTTTTCCTATACGTGTAAACGTAGTCAAGTTTAATGTTATACGGATCAGATAGTAGGCAAAAACTTTGGAGATTATCCACATGCTAAAGTAAACCAAGTCTTACTGTACACAAACACATTCCAATATAACAATAACACAAATTTCTTATTTCCATTCTTTCGTTTTTAACAATTTTGGAAACCATTTACACAGTCGATTGCACTGACAAATTTCTTTCTGTTCTGAGAAGGAATCCGAATCAGCTTGTTTGCCATGTGACCACCCATTTCTTTGGAGCATTACCGCATGGACAATCAGACCACCCTGTTTACCGTCGGTGACTTTACGAAGATTTAAACGTTGAGGACAATGTGCGTATTATAGCGCGATGAATATTCTTTCACAAGTGGACAGCAGATGAATACCGTGATAACTAGACGCCGAGGCATATCTCTTTGTTACCGACTTTTTCAGTCTTTTTCTTATTTCTAAGAAGATTTTTATTAATACCGTCTCTGAAAAGAAATTATTTGAAGGATTAAAAATAAGTTTGAAATCTGGTAATTAGTAAAGTTCAAATCGCACTGCCGACATTGCAAAAAATATTCTGTTCTTTAGTTTTCTAAAGAAGAATTTTCAGTATTCAATAGGCTGTGCAAGAAATTACACAGAACCTGTTAAAAGTTAATGTTTAAAATCTTATTCAAAATCCATAAAATATACCACAGTGGTGACGGTTCGGGGTAAACATTGAGATTTAACATGGGATTTTAGTTTTATGCAATTTCCTGCTCTCCTGTTCATTTTACGGCAACAACCATAGAGTGAAAAGCTGCGAAGTTCATAACTCCGTTCATATTCATACAAAACAGTTATCACATTTTTTACCTTTCGCTACCCTTGGTAAGGGAGGTATGGGATCGTGCTAAAAATCGCATATCAAGATTTTGGTAAATGACCACGTTTTAAGGTCCCTAGAATCCAATTTTAACATTTTCACGATGATGGCTGTGTGTGTATGTGCATGCATATGTGTGTGTGTGTGTGTGTGTGTGTGTGTGTGTGTATGTGTGTGTGTATGTGTGAGAGAGAGAGAGTGTATGTGTATGTGTATGTGTGTGTGTGTGTGTGTGTGTGTGTGTGTGTGTGTCCACTCTAACTCATATACTATCATTCAGAAAATTTGGAAGCCGTCTTTTTCTGTAATGGAAAGAGCCCATTAGATTTTGGTGAAAATCGGATAACCGGAAATGGCACTTTACTAAAAGCTCAAAATAGTTTTTTTTCGAAAAATACCTTTAAATGTTATTTTTTCGAGATTAATGTTATTATAAAAATTAAAGATTATTAAATTTTCTATAGATTTGCATTAATTGTTTTTCTATATATTTTATTGATAAATTTATAAAATTATCTATAACTTAAATCCCAGCAGAGTCTACGCTTTAAACAAACAAAACGCAGTTATTCAAATGTATGTAACTGACAGATAAATGTAACTATCAAAGAACTAATCATTTCAAAATAATATTAGTAACGTTTTAAAAAGAAAAAAAGTAAATAGAACAATAGAAAAGGAATTCAATATAGTTTCCAGCATAAGTAAATATGTAGGTATGTATATTTAGATTAATTCCAACATAAGTAAATATGTATGTATGTATATTTAGATTAATAAAAATTAACGATTCAAAAAAAAGTTTAAACTAATCCTCATTTTTGGATTAGTGAATTCTATTCTATCCCGGTATTTAAAATTGAATCTTCATTTTATTATAGCTCCGGTGGCACAATGATTAGATTAAAGCCTCATGTCATGAGTACCCTTGGGGCTCTCGGTTCGAATCCCACTAAGGCATGGATGTGTGTGAATGTGAACCCATTCTGTAATTGGGATTTAATCCTGTTGAGGGGTTTAAAAAAAGGTAGTTACTTGGATTAGATTAGACTATATTTTAAATTTTAAGAAATAAACTGTCAAAATTTACGTATGTTTCTAGGTTCTTTACAATTTTAAAAATAATGTTCAATTAATTCACAAATTTACAAATTTTTGTAAAGTGTAAAATAAGATAGCAATTTTTTTCTAGGATTATATACATGGCCAGATACATATGTATGTGTTTATCAATTAAAATGAGGTGTATTATTATTTATAGATAGATACTTATGTATAAATTTTTAAATGATTTAATAATTCGCTATTTTTGTATTTTAAAACACTTATGTTTGAAAATGTTCTCTATTCGTTTACAATTTACGGCCATACCAAAAATAATTAACACCAGTCCGCAATTTTGAAAATTCCAGTTCGCAATGTAATAGCCAAAAAAACATGATTCACTACAACAGCGTTTGATATATTATCCAAGCTAGTCAGGACAATAAAACAAAACGCGTCGCTAAATAAATTCTAGACTAAATATTAAAAATAGTTTCGTTCTATGGCAGGTGCTAGTGCCATCTGTTATGTTCGGGTGAACATACATGCATAGAAATTTTTTTCATCCACTGGATTCGTTCCCATTTCACCCTCTCCCAAATTTGCCCTATAGGAAAATATTCCAGATTTGAGTAGCGAAAATGTAACAGTACGAAATATTACTGGATTTTGGAGTAAGTACTTTCACTTATAATTATATAACTACACATGTTCATTTGTTTCAAACAGCAAAAATTCAACAATTACCTATTACATTTTTTGGGTAAAAACTATGATTGTGACACTGAAACAGATGAAAAACATAATTATCGATTATAATTTATTTATAATACATATTTAATAATTTTTGCGTTTTTGTTGTTTGAACATACATAAACATACATAAATTATACATCGTCAATATAAAACTTGTAAATCCACCAGTGACAGTGACAAAAAAATTGAGTATCGCCATTTGAAAGAGTTTGAAAAAGTGTCACAAAGAAGTGCAAACGAAATCTCGTTCTTATTTTTACCTCCCGCTACCCTTTGTAAGGCAGGTATAGGGATCGTGCTAAAAGTCGTATATATCGAGGTTTGGTAAATGACCACGTTTTAAGGTCCCTAGAATCCAATTTTAACATTTTCACGATGATGTATGTTTGTATGTGTGTGTATGTATATATATATATATATATATATATATATATATATATATATATATATATATGTGTGTGTGTGTGTGTGTGTGAGTGTGTGTGTGTGTGTGTGTGTGTGTGTGTGTGTGTGTGTGCGTGGATCCTCCACTCTAACTCAAGTACTATCATTCAGAAACTTTTGAAACCTTGTATTTCTACCTTATTGTAATATGGAAAGTGGCCATTAGATTTTGGTGTATATCAGATAACCGGAAATGGTATTTTACTTGAAGCTTCAAGATTTGTGTTATTATAAAAATTAAAGATTATTAAATTTTCTATAGATTTGCATAAATACATTTTTCTATATATTTTATGGATAAATTTATAAAATTATCCATAATTTTAATCCCGGATCCTACGCTTTAAACAAGCAAAACTCCTTGGTTACACAGTTTATATCTCAAATCTATGTAACTGACAGATAAATGTCACTGTCAAAGAACTAATCATTTCAAATTAATAATAGCAACGTTTTAAAAAGAAAATAGTAAATAGAACCATAGTTATATATAATGGATCTTAATACAGTTTACAGCATAACTAAATATGTAAGTTAAGAATGTATATTTAAATTAATAAAAATTAAATAGCGGGAGGTTTGGTGTTGTGCGATAAGACGAGGGTAAGAGCAATAATAGATAAATAACTTTTTATAAACTTTTCTAAATTATAGTTTTGATAATCATATTTTAAGTCTGGTTATCTATTTTAGTTATAAATGTCAAAATTCAGTTCAGAAATTCTTTTCGTATTATGATAATCACGACATTTATTTGTTTATTATTAAGTCTAGAAATTATTATGTATACGTGCGTGACTTTGAATGCCCTAGCCTATGCACCCTGTACCCCTAAGATAATCCTGTCCTGAAGATAGCGCTTTGTTTTAGAGAGTCGACATTAGTTACACATGGAGTAAACATGAAAGAGTCGACATTAGTTACTCATGAAGTAAACAGGAGAGTCTAGATGAGTTCTTCGTGCGGTGAAGACGTGTTTTGTTTTGGACATGTAGTGTCTTTTAGTTTTGGGGCGCACGCTAAACGCCCGCCCGCTGGGTTACGGAATGTAACCATTTAATAAAAACTTTAGTTAAAAGGTTTAGTCAGTAATCAGTAAATATTAAGCAAAATCACCAGTATTGTCCATGTCATAATGTAAGTGTTCATCCAGTGTAAAGTGTAAGTGTATGTGTGTTCTTCCTTCTCACGAATCCTTCTCACCAAGTCGTGGCGTCCACCAGTTAGAATAAAGTGCATCGTCGCTGGAGCAATCATCAGTAAACATTAAGACGCATTAGTATCAACATCCTCTTCCGCACCCCCTCGTGTTACAGTTGGCCACATCAGATTTTTTCATTTTAGAATTTTGAAAAAAACAGAAAATATTATTTTCGCTTATATTTAGTAATCTTTATTCCAGACAAACAATATATAATTAAAATGGCGTCCTATTGGAACAACTTCTGATGAATTAATCGACTTCATATATCTCGTATAATACTTGAGATCCCCATATTGGACACATTATTTTGGACATTATGTATAAGTGTATACACATTTCAAGAATAAAAAGTGAGTGTTGCGCTTCAAGAAATAACTTTATATTTGACAACGCTACCAAAAAAACTATTTATTTTGAGAATTGAAATTTGACCTTTACAGAATAACTTGCAAATATATAATACGTACATTCCACTAGCACACTGAGAAATATGTAATATGCCGTGATAACATAATGAACAGATTTATAGAAAAATTCTCTCGGTTCAAATTGGGAGGGGTTGAATTATTCTCGACAATTCATGGTTCAAAACTCGCTTGCGTGCGAGAAAATAACAAAGAATTTTAATTGAAAAATGTATAGGATGTGTGCGTCTAGTTTAACAGTTAATTTCGGGCGATGAAATAAACATTAG
This sequence comes from Harpalus rubripes, assembly GCA_963082715.1. NCBI lineage: Eukaryota > Metazoa > Arthropoda > Insecta > Coleoptera > Carabidae > Harpalus > Harpalus rubripes. Next base: position 14,967,870 of record OY720454.1, read on the forward strand.
GATATTTGAAAGATAGTTGGCAGGCGATATTTATAACTCTATCTCTAGGGATACAACATACAAAACTAAGACATCTCCAACCAAGAATCCTAACACTTTACACCGAAATATTGAACCAAGAACAAAGTTGTTTATAGACGAAGATCGATGAATTACAAATGTCAAAGGCAAGGCTTCGCAGATTAGATTTTGAGATTCGAAATATTCTATGAAATTCGATATGTGATAGAATATGCATAAAATACGACTAGATTATTGACTAGGCTAAATTTAAATACAAAAAATGTAAAGTTTAAAATAAACCTGACTGTTTTTTGGTATAAATTCTTATATCTGATGGCTTGAAATTGATATGAAAATGTTAAATATAAAAAAATATTTCAAAAAGTACAAAGTGCCGGATCAAATGTATTCAGTGACTGTTTGTGTATAGTTCTGCAACCATTATTTTTTATAGTGACAAATGAATATATCATCACTATTATCAATATTTTTAGATGTGATCTCTATTTTTAACTTGATTATGATAAATTATTGTAAAATATGGACGAAGAAATTTTTTAATGAGACGACTCTTATTTTTGACAAAGTATGATAAATCGTTATTACTTGTTTGTTTATTAATATAAATATCACACAGGGTGTCCAGAATAACAATTCCAACATGGGAATGTCGAAAACTGTAATATATACAGCCGGTTAAATGTTTAATTAGCCAAAAGTTGCCACATTAAAGTCTATTTTAGTGATGTACTTTTTATCTAGTAAAATACATAATTAGAAGCAAAAGAAAATACACGAATTAAGGCAATTATCAGAGTGCCATGAAAAATAAGACAATTTGTGTTTGTTGTTTCTGACATATCTGCCAGATTTGACATTTATTTAGATTTAGAACAATAGGAAGACAATCTAGAACTAAAAAATTATTCACAAATTCTAATAATAATAATAATAAAATCAAATGAAATGTCAAATCTGTCAGATATGCCAGAAACAGCAAATATAAATTATTGTTTTATTTTTCGTGGCACTTTGATAATTGCCTTAAATCGAAAATTTTCTTCTGCTTATAACTCGTACATAAAAAACAGCAGGTGCTGCCAAATGTTATGAGCTATGAAATGCGCAGATCAAGAAGAGAGACAGCTAGAGAAAGATCAAGCAATAGGAGAGAGAGAAAGAGAAAGATAGAGTTTTGCTTTTTGCGCAACAGCTTATGAGATTTGGCACGGGCTATAATCATCAATGCACGTTTTCATTCCGAACATTTTTCTTCATTACACTTTTTTTCCAAAATTAATAGGTAAAGAGATATCCGCCAAATCAAAATTTTAACATTGAATTTCCTATGTTATGGAAAATAAAGTAGACGAAAATGTAAATTTTGCAGTTGGACAAACCACTTTATAGATGGTAATTGGTATCCAAAAATTTGAGCATCGTTGGACAAATTTCATTGAGATAAGATTTAAAATTTTGTTCAAAATATTGCTGTTTTATTACTAGTCGCATTTTATTTCAAACTATCAGAACATAATTTTTGCTAGGATAAAATAGTACATATATTATTACTATAGTCGCCGTCAAATAAGGACTTTTTCCCTTTTTCGCAGCCTGTCCTTTGCCCTGCGGTGTTGCCACTTCTTCATATCACAGCATTTTCAACATGGCCACTGAAATGGCAACAGTATAGAAATCTCCAGTCCATACGTATTTGACGGCAACTATAACCGAGGTGGCTTCGCGTCTTGGTGATGACAATAACATCACATGAATAAATGCACACTTTGGCCTTGTCCATTTACAATCACTGTCACTGATATGGACTGACCTCAAAATCCGAGGGTTGGTTGTGGCGATTTTCCGCCCTCTGGGTAAATAAGGTTAAAACAGTGACTACTGAGAGTCCGAAATCTAATTATTACTCATCGATTGGGTGTGGCCAACACAATACCTCCCGCCATTTGCAGACCGAGTCAAAAAAGATTAAGTTAATTCTTATATTTGGATTAGCGAATTTTACTCTAATTTTGACAGTTTATTTCTTAAAATTTAAAATATAGTCTAATCTAATCCAAGTAACTACCTTTTTTAAACCCCTCAACAGGAATAAATCCCAATTACAGAGTGGGTTCACATTCACACACATCCATGCCTTAGTGGGATTCGAACCCAGAGCCCCGAGGGCACTCATGACATGAGGCGTTGCTCTAGCCATTGTACAATAAAATGAAGATTAAATTTTAAATACCGGGATAGAATAGAATTCACTAATCCAAAAATGAGGATTAGCTTAAACATTTTTGTGAATTGCTAATTTTTATTAATCTAAATACATACCTATATATTTACTTATGCTGGAACTGTATTGAATTCCTTTTCTATTGTTCTATTTATTTTTTTATTTTTAAAACGTTACTAATATTATTTTGAAATGATTAGTTCTTTGATAGTGACATTTATCTGTCAATTACATACATTTGAATAACTGCGTTTTATTTGTTTAAAGCGTAGGCTCTGGGATTTAAATTATAGATAATTTTATAAATTTATCCATAAAATATATAGAAAAAGTATTAATGCACATCTATAGAAAATTTAATAATCTTTAATTTTTATAACAATATTAATCTCGAAAAAATAACATTTAAAGGTATTTTTCGAAGAAAAATATTTTGAGCTTCTAGTGCCATTTCCGGTTATCCGATTTTCACCAAAATCTAATGGGCTCTTTCCATTACAGAAAAAGTTCGAAATACAAGGTTTCAAAATTTTCTGAATGATAGTAGGTACTTGAATTAGAGGGGGGGATCCACACACACATATACACATACATACACACATACATACACAGACATAATCGTGAAAATGTTAAAATTGGATTCATTTACCAAAATCTCGATATGCGATTTTTAGCATGATCCCTATACCTCCCTTACCAAGGGTAGCGGGAGGTAAAAATGTTGATACTAAGTAAATACATATATTTCTGGCAACAGCATTACAACTCATTTATTATTTTTGGTGCTCAACTAATCTTTTCATAATCAATACTTTCTCAAAAAATAGTAACACAAGAACTAAGTATATAAAGTTAAAGTATTTTGAAAAACACATTTTAAAACAATATGGATATGGAAAATTAAATCATATATGAAATAAATCATTTCAGTATCTTACTTTGGTATTATTTTAACTTATTTTACCAAATGTCACCTACAGAGCATTCAAAGTTGTGGTAGAGCTAATTTATATAAAATAAATAAATTAAATTCGAATACAAGTTATAAAAATCACAACAGGGCACTTAGTAAAACTGAACTAATATTATAATAATAACATTAAATATTAATTGTTGCAAATAAATAAAATTGTAATAGCTGTAAATGGCATTAATGGTAGCTAGGTCAGTGAATTGTATATTTTTTGCGGCATAACATTAAAATGCAATCAACAGTTGTGCATTAGCGCATAGTTGTATTGCGTTTTGTTGTATATTTGATACATTGGTTATTATTCTCCATTTCCGATTGTTTCAATTTTGCATGGAAATATTTCTACTTAATTGGTTTTAATTCAAAATCACACAAATACCGCACGTCGGCCGCATGGTGTGAGTGAGTGCGAGTATATATGAAAACTAAACTAGGAATTGTTAGTATAAATACATTTTCAATACGCAATTTGTTTGAAATTTTCACAATCGGAACCGTTATGTAGGGAATGGGAATAGCATAGTCGAATTTACACGCACGCACAACAATATAAGCGCATTAAACACACGCTCAAATTAAAGTCACAATGTTCCGCAATATTCTACCCTGTGCCGCATCATTTTTGCAGGACCGCATTCGCTAAAAAATATTTACTATATAATACATAAAAACAATTCAATTTTTAAAAAAATAATTATCTGTTTTTTACTTCTGAAATGCGAGTCCCGTAAAAATCTTTACCGGTTTCAGGAAATTAACTCTTTGTTTACATGTACAAAAGTAGGCTGGTAACTAAGTAATAACTGCATCTGTATGGTAATATTATTAAAATACAGACTTGGCCAAAACAATCTAGAATATGGAAATAAAAATTATACGAAAGTATAATGCTGTCCATTAATACATACAGATAACGTTAGTGTATCTTTCTTAAAACGGTTTACTTTATCCTAAAATAATAACCATGATGAGTAAAGCACTTTACTTGAATATTTGTCATACTGACATAATGACAAAATAATTGTTCTGTTTATCATAGGCATTCTAAAAGCAGCATTAATAAAAGATCTTCAAAAAATAATATTTAATAATAATAATAATAATAATAATTTCATTTTCTAAAATCGATAAACCATTGAACAAACCACGGATGTTATGAATCATAACAAGCCTTAGATATCTTAAAATCCGAGCTCGTAGAGCGAGGATTTCAAACCGACATCTGCGGCAGTTATGCTGCTCATAACAATCCTAGGTATGTTAATAGCTATAAATGAATTTTAAATTAATTAAATCCGGATCCTTACATTATCTATGCTAAAAATGTTCTCTGAAATTGTGAATATTTTAATTTTATTCGGAAAGAACATTAAATTAGATAAATATCATTTGATTTTGAAATATCGAAAGAAGACTATGATTGATTTTTTAAATGATTTTCTTTGTTAAAAACCCTTTTTATATTATATTTTACTAATAAAAGTAAAGTGTACGAATAATAAATAACCATCTAATGAAAATTCTGCAAAAATATTCACACTATCAAAAAGTAATGTTAGTTAAAATAATTTTTAAACTTAGTTGAAATAAATTTTAAACTGAGTTAAATTATTTGAGACAAATAAACATTGTCAAATTGTTACACCAGTTTCTCTACCAGTAAATATTATTAAAGTTAGTCGAATTAATTTATAACATAGTTAAATTATTTGAGACAAGTAAACTTGATCAAGTTATGACATCAATTTCTATGCCAGTAACTACCATTCAAACTTAGTTGAAATAATTTCTAATTATTATCTATACTCGGTAAGACAGTCTGTTAATTAATATTAATAAGCTGTAGAAGAATTATAAAATAAAATGAGAAAAATTATGGACCAACCTCGCCTACCAGCAGTCCAATTTGTCCTAGAGAGGCATTGCAGATCTCAGCATCTCAAGAAATCAGTTAACACTTCTACCAGGAAGGTTTACTGGAACAAAATTTCAGTTATTTCACTATTTGGACCACTGAAAACCATCACACATTAAAAATTCATATTACAAAAGTTAGTTTGACACTAAACGAAACAAATATACAATATTTTAACTGCCCGAACAAAAGTTTTTTACGTGAATAATACGAGTGGAACGAATTTTCATTTGCACTAGGTTGTAAATACACTGACAAAATAACAATAATAAACAACAAACACTGGTCATAATATTAGCTAGAACTTGTCTGTTAGTCGATCTGTACTTTCACTGGTCGACACAAAATTTTCGTGTCAACCAGTGGCACTAAAAATATAAACTTTAAGAACCAAGCCTTTCATTTTACGAATTTTCAAATAAATATCTGACTTGTCATCAATTGTATATCATGTTATCATATAGTATACAGGCTGTTAGGTCTAAGTCTGACACTAAGAATATTTCGTTTATTTTGAGAGATACAAAAATGTTAATAAGCAAACTTAAACTAGACAAAGGGGCTCATAAAACGATCATAGTAAGAATTTTGTATCACTTCCGGTTTTAGCGGAAATGGATACAAGTTTGAATCTAGCATATATAGAGAAACAGTATTTTTAAATTTCTTCCAGAATGTAAATAAAATTAGCTTCACAACGATACCAGAATATCATAGTTTTTCTTCAACCGTTTCAAAATGGCGACCATTTATTTTCAAAATATGTATTAATAAAATTCTATTCAAAATTGAACATAGCATGCAATGAAACAATTTTAATACCTTAAATGAATAGAGCACTTCAACTTTATGTTGATAAATACTTTTGTTTTAAGGTAATAAAATTGATTCATAGCTTGCTATGTTTAATTTTGTATGGAAATTTATTAATACATATTTTGAAAATAAATGGTCGCCATTTTGAAATGGTTGAACTAAAACTATAATATTTTGATAGCGTTGTAAAGCTAATTTTATGTACTTTCAGAAAAACTATATAAAAATACAGATTCCCTAAGCTAGATTTAAAGTTTACCCATTTCCTCTAAAACGAGAAGTGATGTAAAATTCCTACTATGGTCAACTAATGAGCCCCTTTGTCTAGTTTAAGTTTGCTTCCTAATATTTTCATGTATCTCTCAAGATAAACGAAATATTCTTAGTGCCGGACTTACGGCAAACAACCTGTATACCATTTAATTTTTTCCTAAAGTGTTGCACAGCCTGTATTAAAGAATTATAAATTCAAATAATACTTATTTAAAGTTTTACAATGGCTGATCGTATAAACAACTGATTAAGGGTGATTAGCGAGCAATTGACTATGGATTATTTTGGAAAAAAATACTTCAATTAAAAGTTGCATACAATTAAATTTTCTATAACCATTTGATATATGTTGTTACATTTGTTTCAAATTTTGTGAAAAATTTTAAAACTGTCTCCTATAAAACTATCTAAAATGAGCTACGACAATTCGTGTTACTGACTACGATATGTTGGGTTTATGCAGCATGTAAATTATAAAATTAAATTAAGAAACTAAATTAAAATAACAATAATTAAAATTAAAAATTTTATGTTTGACGTTTCATATAAACTAACTTTTACAGCTGAAATCGCGGTAAGTTATATTTATATAAGATAAAAAAATATAGATATACAAATTGTTGAGTAAGTCCAATTAGTACTCGTTTTTCGACGCTCTTCTCAGCAGAAACTTTGTTATAATACAATTGCGTGCGCAATTGGCGCAAGCGCAAAATTAAGAAATTATAAAATTAAACTAAAAGTTGAAAATAGCCAACTTCTAAATTATTTATTTTACAATTTAATTTGTTAATTTGATACTTAATTTAATATTTAACATAAGAGCGTTTGCCAAGAATTCAGACTTATTTTAAAAAGTTGGACACCTTTTTTTTGTAATGGTGTTCAAATTTGAGTTTGCTTTTTGAATTATCTGCAATTTTTTCTCGTAGATAACTGTCTGATAGTGAAGTAAAAGCAATACATTGTTTAATTCGTGTTTATAGTAAAAACAAAACGTATAGGCAAAGCCAAAACAATTAGAAAATGCTGTAGGGAATTTGGAAGAAATAATACTTCATTTAAAACAGCTATTGCTGTTATTAAATAAATTTAATGAAATTGGTACAGTACAAGATGCAAGACAGCGTGTTTACCATCGTATTGGTTGTTCTCCAGAAAACATTGCTCCAGTAGAAAAAATGTTACTGAAACTTTGAAAACATTTACTCTTTCCCCATATTTGTATTACGTTTTTATTATAAACATGCATTGTTACAGTATAGCGTTCCATAACTAATCAATGTAATACATTTACTTCACAAATATCAACTGTCACACGACAGAGATATATATATATATATATATATATATATATATATATATATATATATATATATATATATATATATATATGTACGAGAAAAAAAAATGGCGGGTAATTCTAAAAGCAAACTCAAACTTGAACACCCGTTATAAAGATTTTAATATACATAATTTAATTTATTAACTTCCTGAAGTCACATATCTGTATGGATTACAAAAAATACTTGAGCATAAAATAAATTTCGTGTCCTTCTCAAAGAAAATTTTAAAAAATCCCCTCCTGTGTACTATGTGACAATGGGTGAAATAATTCATTTCGCTGGCCGTCATTCGATACGATTCGTGAGTACGGACGCGGAATCACAAGTTTCATGTACGCCAATAAAATTCCAGAGTACACAATTGTTTTTTAGTTTATATTTTGTTTTACTGTTTCACAACCCTTTATACAGATGCATATTTTTTGGATTAAAAGCAAAATACAATTAAAGTTTGTTTTAAAGCGACACGAATTTTTTATAAAAAGATTTGCGAAACGTAAATAATGCCTTTATACGAGAAATGCACATACAAATATAATGTCTAAATACTCATGCTTCTGTATCGTATTGTTTGGCTTCATAATTTGTATAATTATAACATTTGGGTTGTACAGTTATAATAGCAAGATATATTAATTTATTTATTCATTCATGTCTTTCGGCTTAGAATCTACATACTCGTAATACATATTATTTATTTTCCTCCTTTAACCAACATTTATTTCCATTATCTGCATTTACTCATATAAATTTCGCTTGTTAAACTTAACAAACGCTTTTCCCCCTTATTTTGTTTTGTTTTACGAGTCTATTTGACTATAAACTATTCGTTATTTTAATGTTTTATCTTTATTTTGAATATTTCTATTTCTGTCTAAAATTTCATTTCTTATATTGATACTGCTTGTCCAACTTAGCAACTCATTTGGACTGCGCAAAAGATAACATGCAATAGTATGATGAAGAGAGAGAAATAATCATATAATTCTAGGTAAATGATCATTTGTACAGCCCGTGCAACAAGTTGAATGAAGGGTATAATACCAATAAACTCAAATAATGCATACAATAATTACTAAATATACCAACAATGCTTAAAAATAAATAAAATACGAGGATAACGATTGTCGTTAAGTAGACATAATCAATATCATAATAACAATATCGTTATGATAACGATTCGTTATGCGAATATTTTAAAGAATAGGCCTATTATTGTGATTTAACGTATTGGACTCCATGGCGGTAAGCAATTTAATCACAACTTGAGAAGCTGTTGCTTCGATCTTATTGGACACGGCGTAAAGTTAACAATCACTAACAGTTTATTCATTAATCATTAAACATTGACTGAAGTAAGCTGTTGTAGCTGACAGTCATTCTGTAAAAATAAGTAACTTGAAAAGTGTATTTCTGTAGTCTTAATTTGTAGTCGTAAAAATATAGTATGTGACTTACTTTATAAACATTTAAACAGTCATTTTTTCACACTACACTCCCTTCGCTCGTGTCAAAAAACTCGGGAAAAAAGCGACGTTTATAAAACTTGTTATATAATAGCGGTACTATGATAAGTGAACCAATTTACATTCATATATAGTATATTCCGTAACTTAACCGCGGTGACCAAGGTTCTGGTTAAGCGTTCCGGAATGTAACCAAAACATAATTTCAGGATCGAGGTTCCATTTCGGAATGTGGTTTCTGAAAGGTTTGGTTCTTTTTTCGTGACCACAACGACCACAATTTTTTTGTGGTTGTTGTGGTCATTTTCTTGTTTCTTATAATATAATAAATAAAATTGTATAAACATATAATTATTATTAATATATACTGATATGTATAATATTTACGTTAGTATAAAATAGAAAAATAGAGTTACGTTGTCACTTATTTCTAATGATGCGGTGGTTCCCTGCTTTACCGACACAACCAAGATGTTCCGAATCACAACCACTTTTCAAAAACCATAACCTGACCACGTGAACCATAACCATAACCACGGTCGTGGTTAAGTTACGGAATATACAATTAGTTGTAAATTATTCAAAAATGTTTGTATATCAACGACCATAACCATAACCACGGTCGTCGTTAAGTTACGGGATATACTATTAGTTGTAAATTATTCAAAAATGTTTGTATATCAACGACGTCATTTTAACCACAAATTGTACATTTGCTTTAAGGCAATAATTAAAGAAATCTTTATCCATCCTCATCATTAAAGCGTTGCTTTAGTAATCAGATTTCAGTAAAAAGTACGTTTACCTGACTTCACTCCTCGGAACTTATAGACTACGTTTATCTCGACAATTCAAGCGGCTTCAAGTATATTATGACTTGAAAAATCCTATTGGTTTATCTCAGCGGATTAAAAATAGGATTGAGTTATTTTCAATCTTCTTTATATTCGTATCGACTACAAAAACAATTATACTATTATTCACGAAAGATCACTATTCAAGGTCATGTGTTCGAAGAAAAAATACACATCACTTTATAGCAATAGCTTAGCAACATTTTGTATTAGAAAGAGAAAGATTATTTAACCTATGTCTATTTAATTTATGTGGTATGACAGATATACGTAAATAGTGGCATTACCTTCTAACACACTATAAATAATAATGACATATGTCGTAGAATTACAGATACCTAATTATAATAATTAATATTTACCCAGTGGCATTGACGTTTAAATCAAATTATTATTCCTTGGTTTATAAGTTAAGTCTATGTTTTTGAATTTTGCAAAAACATAAGTGAAGAACGTAAATCTTTCAGAAAGACATTATTTAGAAAGAAACATAATTTTCGAATAAATTACTCTTATTTTTTTATTAACATGTGTCCGTAAATATTTCATGTTACACAACTATGCATACGAAATGCAATGAAGTTATCTGCAAGTAATATTATATCAGACAAATGACCTTGAATAGTCATCTTTCGTGAATAATAGTTTAAATACTAGATTATGCAGACAGACAGGGAGAGGAATATGATCTAATTTCATGCTGAATATATAACCTCAAAATCTAAAAATTGTCATCTTGTTATTTGTCTTCTCTTTTAAAAACATTTAAAAAAATTGTTTCTTCAACACTTCAAATATTTCGCTTTTGGACAATTTTACTGAGTTTTATGTCGCGACTTTTATAAAATGTAAAATGCAAATATCTAACAAATGATATGAATTTAGTAACACTGCAACATATTGCGGATATGCGCATGCGTAGTTACATTATTTGAAGCTTTACGGTTTATTTCGGCAAAAGTCAAGCCGCTTCATAAGTCCAAGCCTGTTATTTTATAGCTTGACTTGACATTTTCAAGCGGCTTGAAATATTAATCTCGATCGTTTATTTCGAAGATTGTAAAAGGGATTTACTAAATTCAAGCGGTTTGAAGCGTCGAGATAAACGTAGTCATAGTTATTGTGGAAAGGGCATATAGTTCATTTTTATTTGAACTTACGTTTTTGGAACTGCAATCAGTAACTCAAATTATTAAAGTTCAGTAAATCATTTAAATTGCCCCATTTATTTGTATTTGTAAATTGGGTAAAGTGCAGGCATTATAAGAAATTGACAAATGCGAAGTCGGTTAAATTGCTCTAGAAATAACCCCATGCGAATTTCAGCGCAATATCTGTTTTTTATTAGAAACTGCGATTCTACGATTCGTTTTTCGATCGACTAGTGCACCACGCCACCACGATGCAAGCCAAGGCAAAGCAACCTATCGCTGTTGAATTTAAAATAGGAACACGAAATGATATGCACGGTATTACATTTGTATTTATGTAAATGATTTATTATTTATGTATTTGGAGAGATCGAAATGCGTGCATGCATGAAATTATAATGTTTAATAGTTCAACCCGATTCGGGATTCTGTTATTTGAGGCATGTCATTACGAGAACAGGGCCGCACGAAGGAGGAACATATTCAATTTGTATAAACACTTTCCCCTATAACTATGGAAATAATATTCCAACAAATCTACCTGTTGAATACATTCTAGTATTTAAATTACAAATTAAATGAAACACTTGCCTCAATAATGTATTGAATAGTGACATGCACACTTTCTAATGTGATTAAAGTAGGGTGTTAGATCGTAGATCGAATCCTGCTCAGTTACATGTCGATAAATATATGTAAATACATCATTACGTATTTCATTACAATTTGTCAGTGACGGCTTCAGAAATTACAACAAATCTTTTCAAAAAAATATTATCTTTGTGCATATTTCGTAACAAATTTGTTTCTTGTTTATAATGTAAAGATTTTTGATTTTAAATAAAGAATATTTTCAAATACTACTACCGACCTGGGTGTCTCTATTGCAACAAGCACTATTTTCAACTGCACCCACGCTTAAGAAATTACTTTTACATCCAAATAAAAAAATAAGTTATTATAATTAAAAATATGTCGTCTCTTCATGAAATTAAATTATTAATTCATTGCTAATTAGTATTTTTACCTCCCGCTACCCTTCGTAAGGGAGGTATAGAGATCGTGCTAAAAATCGCATATCGAGATTTTGATAAATGAAGCCCATTAGATATTGGTGAAAATCGGATAACCGGAAATGGCACTTTACTAGAAGCTCAAAACAGTTTGTCTTCGAAAAATACATTAAAATGTTATTTTTTGAGATTAATATAAAAATTAAACATTATTAAAATTTCTATAGATTTGCGCTAATACTTTTTCTATATATTTTATTTATAAATTTGTAAAATTATCTATAATTTAAATCCCAGAGTCTACGCTTTAAACAAACAAAACGCAGTTATTCAAATGTATGTAACTAACAGATAAATGTCACTATCAAAGAACTAATCCAACTAATCATTTCAAAATAATATTAGGAACGTTTTAAAAAGAAAAAAGTAAATAGAACAATAGAAAAGGAATTCAATACAGTTCCCAGCATAAGTATGCAGGCATTAATAAAAATTAACGATTCATAAAAATGTTTAAGTTAATCCTCATTTTTGGATTAGTGAATTCTATTCTATCCGGGTATTTAAAATTTAATCTTCATTTTATTATAGCTCCGGTGGCTCAATGGTTAGAGCAAAGCCTCATAAGTCATGAGTGCCCTCGGGGCTCTGTGTTCGAATCCCACTAAGGCAGGGATGTGTGTGGATGTGAACACACTTTGTAATTGGGATTTAATCCTGTTGAGGGGTTTAAAAAAAGGGAGTTACTTGGATTATATGTGACTACATTTAAGAAATAAACTGCCAAAATTAGAGTAAAATTCGCTAATCCAAAAATAAGGATTAACTTAATCTTTTTTGTGACGGGCTGTAAATGGCGGGAGGTATTGTGTTGGCCACACCAGATTTTTTACCTCCCGCTACCCTTGGTAAGGGAGGTATAGGGATCGTGCTAAAAATCGCATGTCGAGATTTTGGTAAATGACCACGTTTTAAGGTCCCTAGAATCTAATTTTAACATTTTCACGATGATGTCTGTGTGTATGTGTGTGTGGATCCTCCACTCTAAATCAAATACTGTAAATCAGAAAATTTTGAAACTTTATATTTCGAACTTTTTCTGTAATGCAAAGAGCCCATTATATTTTGGTGTAAATCGGATAACCGGAAATGGCACTTTACTAGAAGCTCAAAATAGTTTTTCTTCGAAAAATACCTTTAAAAGTTATGTTTTTGACATTAATGTTATTATAAAAATTAAAGATTATTAAATTTTCTACAGATTTTCATTAATACTTTTTCTATATATTTTATATAAAATTATCTATAATTTAAATCCCAAAGCCTACGCTTTAAACAAACAAAACGCAGTTATTCAAATGTATGTAACTGACAGATAGATGTCACTATCAAAAAACTAATCATTTCAAAATAATATTAGTAACGTTTTAAAAAGTAAATAGAACAATAGAAAAGGAATTCAATACAGTTTCCAGCATAAGTAAATGTGTAGGTATGTATTTAGATTCATAAAAATTAACGATTCACAAAAATGTTTAAGCTAATCCTAATTTTTAGATTATACGAATTCCACGGGTGAATTCTATTCTATCCCGGTATTTAAAATTCTATCTTCATTTTATTATAGCTCCGGTGGCTCAATGGTTAGAGCAACGCCTCATGTCATGAGTGCCCTCGGGGCTCTGGGTTCGAATCCCACTAAGGCATGGATGTGTGTGAATGTGAACCCACTCTGTAATTGGGATTTAATCCTGTTGAGAGGTTTTAAAAAGGTAGTTACTTGGTTTAGATTAGACTATATTTTAAATTTTAAGAAATATACTGTCAAAATTAGAGTAAAACTCGCTAATCCAAAAATAAGGATTAACTTAGTCTTTTTTATGACTCGGGCTATAAATGGCGGGAGATGTGTTGGCCACACCAGATTTTTTTTACGTGTTTCTAGGTTCTTTACAATTTTAAAAATAAATTTAAATTAATTCACAAATTTACAAATTTTTGTAAAGTGTAAAATAAGATAGCAAATTTTTTTCCAAGATTGTATACGTGACCAGATACATATGTAAGTGTTTATCAATTAAAATGAGGTGTATTATTATTTATAGATAGATACTTATGTATAAATTTTTAAATGATTTAATAATTCGCTATTTTTGTATTTTAAAACAGTTATGTTTGAAAATGTTCTCTATTCGTTTACAATTTACAGCCATACCAAAAATAATTAACACCGGTCCGCAATTTTGAAAATTCCAGTTCGCAATGTAATAGCCAAAAAAACATGATTCACTACAACAGCGTTTGATATATTATCAAAGCTAGTCAGGACAATAAAACAAAACGCGCCGCTAAATAAATTCTAGACTAAATATTAAAAATAGTTTCGTTCTATGGCAGGTGCTAGTGCCATCTGTTATGTTCGGGTGAACATACATGCATAGAAATTTTTTTCATCCACTTGATTTAGATTAGACTATATTTTAAAAAATAAACTGTCAAAATTAGAATAAAATTCGCTAATATAAAAATAACGATTAACTTAATCTTTTTGTGACTCGGGCTGTAAATAGCGGGAGGTATTGTGTTGGCCACACCAGATTTTTTACTTAGAGTATACCTTAAAGATCATTTATCTGTAATAAATAATTTGTAAATAATTACTTCAGTGATATTCGAACTCAGGTCACCAGAATCGGATAGTGTTAGTTCACATGAATACGGATTCCTTGCGAATCATTTAATTAATTCCAAATTAATTTATTCCCTACGATACCTCAACTTCATATCCGAATTAAATTTTTATTTATATACATAAACACGAGAGCGGAGCCCTCCTGCAAAAGGTTTCATTCCTGCCCTGTCTCCCGGCGACCACATGTGATGGAGTAGTACACCCAAGGGAGTCGCGCACTCATTTAAAAAGTGTTATTTAAACATGGGAAAATGTTGAAAGCTGGAGATGAAAGCAATATTACACTTAAAAAAATACTTTACTACACCCGAATTAACCGGGGTGCCGAAATTTCTACACATAGTCTCGAAAAATGTTTTTAATTATTTTCTACTCATTTGCATACCTCAGTACAGGATATGTGTTTCAGCGAGAAACAAATGAAATATTTACGGCAGGGAGTCGTCGAGTGTTCGCACGTCATCAGGGAGGAAATACACCAAATAATTTCTCTGGGGTTATTGAATATAAATTCGTGGCGAAATGTAAAAATTTACATTCAACATAGCAAAACGAAACTCAAATAGAGTATTCGTACATATATTCTAGTTTTAAAACTATTTTAACTAAAATATAGTTTTATTTATATATCGTTTCATCAAATTTTACTTTTTAAATTTCATCTAATTACGCATTTTAGGGCCTTTTTCATAATGAGACTATAATTAAAATTACTTTAAGACTATTTTTATTTTAAAGTATTGCTACAGTGTTCACGGAAGTGCTAAAGGCTAAAATTATATTATGAAAACGAACACAACTTTAATTTTAATTTAAAGTAAATGTGGGAAATTTTTCGACTGTGATGTCGATAAGGTGTTAACAATTACTCGAAATCTCAGTCAAATAGCATTTATTCTTCTTACAACACCGACATTTCGGTGCACACTTACAACAAGGTGCAAGTGTGCACCGAACGTCGATATTGTAAGAAGAATAAATGCTGTTCGACTGTGATTTCGAGTAATTGTTACCTAAATTTAAAATGTTAAAAAGTGAAGATAAATATTATTATAAAAACGGCCCTTCGTTTTGTATGTTATCAAGGTCATTATTCAAAATTCAGCCTACTCTTTATTGCTACATTTGAGAAATTGATAATTTCACTAATTTTTACTTCCTTGTACGAAGTAAAGGAAGTATTGTAACCGCGAAAAAATTCGGTTTTCAGATTTCAACGGAAATATCCATTTTGACCATCCCTGTATCCGTTTTGACTAATTTCGTCGTGACGTCTGTACGTTACGTACGTACGTACGTATCTCACATAACTCAAAAACGGTAAGCCGTAGAAAGTTGAAATTTTGTATTTAGGACTGCTATAACATCTAGTTGTGCACCTTTCTTTTTGGTCATTACATAATTTCCAGAAGTGGAACTTTACTTGAAGCCTATAATAGATTTTAATGAAAAACTATTTTAAAATATAATCCAAATCTTTTCAAATTTGGTATATAAGACTTTTATGTCAATTGGAATAACATAGTAGATTATGGTTAAAACAGGTTAACCGGAAGTGATATATTACCTGAAGTTGTTAACAGTTATTCTTGAATAAAATGGTTTCATTTTGATTTTAGAAATAAATGCTTCAAATAAGAGTTTTAGAATTAAATTCTGCGTCATCAAATATTATTTAATTAGCCCTTTGTATAAGCGAGATATGTATATTTAAAACATATACTTTTTGGTTTTTGTAATGAAGCTTGCTACGGATTAGGACAAAAAATAACAAAAAAAAAATAAAAAAATTGATGTTAAGTCAAATTACGTCAAATACGTGCAACTTTATAATTGAGTCTATACTTCATATTGGTTTTGCGTACAAGGAATTCGTGTGGTGTCCACATCAGATTTTTTAATTTTTTATAGCGAACAAAAGAAGCTAGAAAATGAAAATAAAATATAATAAAAGGGAATGGCTGCTTGACTGATTGATGAATAAAGAAAACAAAATTTTGCCTGAATGATTATTTGCAAATATGTTAAGCAGAAATTACAAAAATATTCTCACGTTACACATAATCTTGTTTCTTTACGAATACATACTGCCATTTCGTACTATAGGTCGGCACTCCAAGAGAGGATCACACATTTGTTTTTATGTGATATTATGTGAACTGCCATTAATGTTTTTTTGCGAAGTTTTACGTTAATTCGCCTATTTGCAACTTTAATTAATTCATTGAAATAATAAGTGCATTGACATTTTTGGAAAGTAGTGAACACCTACGCTTCCACTGTTTCGAATGTTCTTTGATTTAAACTGGTAGTAGTGAACCCATGTCTCATCGGTAGTAACAAATGTTTTCATAAACATATCAGGATAAGCTGCATTACGGAGAAGCAAATAGGTCAATATCTGAATCCGGACACGTATCTGATCAACAGTCAGAAACGAGGTACCCACATTGTAGAAATTTTTGTCATTGCTATTGATCAGAAGGTTTTGAACCCGTTCATAGGAGATGATCATAGCCTCTGCCATTACTCGAACCTTGATAGCTCGATCTCCCATGACCATAAAGTAAATCAAATTGATATTCTCTTCACTAGTAACAGGTCTTCCACTGCGATGATCATTTTCATCGTGCCCAGAAATTTTATCAACTGTAATTACACAAGAGCTTTTTATTTTGCCGGATAAATTTCTGTTGGTCACAAAACCTTGTTACCTAGCAATTTGACAAGAAAACTGTTTTAATAAAATCACGACACCGTAGGTGGAGTGATTTTATTTTTTAAACAGTTTTCGAGTCAAATTGCTGTCAGGTTACAAGGTTGAGTTGTCAAACAGAAATTTATCCGGAGAAAATAAAATGCTAGAGTGTAATTCAGCGAGATAATTTAACGACATTTTATTTATGAAAAAGTTTATTTAAACGTGCAATTAGTGAAAGTACAATTATTATATATCATTTTATTTGACATGTTTTCTTCACGAAGATTTGTTACTTCATTAGTCACAGTAGAAGATTTAGAAATATTATTTGTTCTTAGATTTGTAATTAAATTTTCATGATGTGCACAGTCCAATTGAAGATAAGGTTTTATTGAAGTGGAATTGGAATGACCTGTTATTTTAATAATTTGTTGATCGCTTACTCTTGCTTTTGCTAACGAAAACACTGTGCTGGCGCGATTTGAATGATTCGTTATCTTATTATTCTGAATATCAATTCCTATTTTATTAGCCGCATTTTTAGTCCACTTAGATAATAAATTTACTCCCAATGGTACGTTTTTGTACCAGCCTTTCGAATTTTTATATTTCCAAAATGGATTAGGAGTCAAAAATAGTCGTTCTGATGTTATATTTTTGGATCGTTTATTTATAAGTAATCTAAACAATCTTACTGGGCAGATTGTGTCATCTTCATTATTTTTTGTTAGCCACTTACTATCTGTCAATTTATTTGCACCTCCTTGTGCAGTTTTCGAAAATATTGGGTTGTATTCTATTCTATCCGTAAACATTCCATCAATTGCTTTTTCTTCTTTAAAATAATACACCATGCAACTAGCAGCTTCTCCTCCTCTCCAAGCCAGCTCATAAGAAGCTATATGAAAAAACTTTTTTTGCAAACCTTCAGGTTCATTTTCATCCCAAAGTTTAGCCATTTTGATTATTTGTGCTTTATTTACAGCTGTCGAACTAATCTTTCTTTTCTCAGGAATACTTTGGAGTTCTTTTCTTTTAGCGTTTCTAGCATCGCGTGCTTCTTTAAAAATAATATCCGTAAAGGGATCAAATTTTATGTTGAATTCCTGAAAATATTTCTCCTGTAGCATTTTGGCCGTTGAATTCCACATTGTCTTCACTACATATTCTTTATAATTTTCTCCATTAATCTTTCGCATATTGTAAGCCCAATCTAGCAAAATATTTGATATTTTACATATCGTTGTACCTCGTTCTAATACATAATTTCGGCTTTCACAAAATGTCATAAATTGGCGCCAGATACATGATTTATTGTTTTTTGTGTTTATAGGCACACTATTTATAATATTTTCTTTTATACTTTCTTCGGAAATATTCCCAAATCTGTTCATTTTGCACTACAAGCAAGGACAAAAAATGTAAATGACATTAATGTAGTTAGTGTTTTGAACTGGTTGCTAGGAGAAAGGTAAATAACGTTTTATCACTTGCAAAAAGTTACCTTCCTGTTTATCCGCTGTCAAAACGATAAAATTGTTTTTATTTCATACTGTGTCGCATTTCCATGTTTACAATTGTGATTTCAGTCCGGTAAATGAGACTTTACGGTATTATTATTCTTTACCGTACTGTATCGTTGCTAAGCAACCAATTTCTTATTATGATAATTTATAATGAACTACGTGATGGAATAGAACATTTTGTCAAAACATTCGTTTCTATAAACAATTTTATATTTTGTGATTTTTCAAACCTATACAAATAAAAAACGAAATAAATCAGCAATATGTAAAGAAATAGTTATATTTAATTTAACATGCTAAAATTACATCCTCTGTTATGTTTCTTACTTGATTTTCTTTTTTCCATTCCATGAAAAGCCGATATTCGTTATTATATCTATCTGCGGATTTTTTGGGGATCAAATTTCCCTTTGCTTCCGCAGATTTTAATAAAATTTGATCCGGAATATCATTTTCCATATTCATTTTTGAAAACGTTGCAAAACGTTGTTAGAAATATCAACAAAACAAAATTGGTTGCTATGGTATCATGACTATTTTATTTTTATTAAGACCCAGACGACATGATTGTTTTTAAAGAGAAAAAGAAAGGTTGAAATAAAGCAAACTTTCATCCAAAAATGCGACACAGATATGAAATAAAATGTTGTACGTCATACGTCCGTTAAATGATTTTCACGGTACTCATTTCAAAATTCCAGACTCGGCTCCTTCGTCGCCTCGTCCGGAAACATCTTATTCGTACCGTAAAAACTCATTTACCGGACTTATAACGTAAATTACTATTTCTTTATGGCTTACTTTATATTGAAGTTAAATTATCACCAGTAAATTAATCGCGGGGTAATTGATCACCAGAAAATTGATCGCTAGGAAAATTGATCGCCAAAGTATTGATCGCCAAAAAATTGACCGCCAGGATATTTATACATATAAAAAATATTGTTCCAATGAATTGAGTTGCAAATTATAAATAACGCACAAAAGTCACGCTTAGAAAACTCGGGCCAAGTATTCCGCGTTAGGCCAGGTTATGGTTGTTATATTTACACAATAGTCAGGCGTGGAAAATTCGGGCCGAGTTTTGTGCTTTAGGTTAGGTTATTGTTGTTATATCTATTATTGACAGTAATGAAACGTCATAACTGAAGACGGGATCAGACTGCGGTCCCTAAAATTTATTCATCACAGAAAAGTAGTTTTCAATTTTGTTATCATTAATTTTCCTGACAATAAAAAATTGTTTTGGAGATAAATTTTCCTGGCGACCAATTTTCTGGCGCTAAATTTTCCTCGTGATATAT
This sequence comes from Harpalus rubripes, assembly GCA_963082715.1. Lineage (NCBI taxonomy): Eukaryota > Metazoa > Arthropoda > Insecta > Coleoptera > Carabidae > Harpalus > Harpalus rubripes. The sequence goes on from OY720454.1 coordinate 14,988,145, forward strand.
TTACCAGCGATCAATTTTCTATCCGATTAATTTTCCACGCGATCAATTAACAGGCGATCAATTTTCCTCACGATCAATGTTCCGGAGATCATTTTTCCTCGCGATCAATTTTCTGGCGATCAATTATAGTTAGGTCCTGAACTTATATATGTCGAATCCAGAAGATATAATTGCACATTCATGAAAAGGACATCCACTTCATGAAGCGTCTCCTCATAGTGTAATTTCAGAGCTGTCCGCCACCTGTACAAATTCCATCCATTTCATCTAAATATTTACTTACTTTCAAAAAACCTAATGCACAGAACACTCGGGGCGGTTATTGTTTATGAGTTCTGTGCGTTAGGTGACGTTATTATTGGCATTTTTTGTAAAAGTAAGTAGTTACATGAAATGGATGAGATTTGTCCAGGTGGCGGACAACTTTGAAATTACACTATGAGGAGACGCTTCAAAAAGTGGATGTCTTTTTCGTGAAATATATAGTTACATCTTCTGGATTCGACATATATAAGCCGTACTAAGATTGCAAATGCAAATATAGGAGTTGTGACTGTGGGTTTCATTATACATTATGTAGTATGTGGTTTCATTGAATTTCTAGTCATTTTTCTATTACATGTAAACTGAAAAATTGCAGTATATTAGTTCTATAACATACAATTTTTTTAATATTAGAGAGTAGATGTTTAGAAATAGCCGTATTCATCGAATTGGAATAAAATGAAATTACAGTAGCTTGTAGTAAAATTATCCACGATCCTGTTTGCCGTAGCGTGTGTAGGCAGACATTTAGCTTCACTTATCCAATCTTGCACAGTGAGTAGGCACTAAACACAGTGATGAAGAAGCGAAGGTTGAAGCCGGTGTCAGATTTATTGTGCTCGGCAACAAATGCGGAAAATGAGCCGCTTGCGTAAACTTAGTTTTAGAATGTCGCATGTCACCCTCTTATACTTGTCTGCAATAACAAAAAGAACTATTTATATTTTCTGTACTCTGTAAAAAAATTCTATGAAAATCTTTGTTGAATTAAATACCAATTAAAGATATACGAGGTGTGTAAATAAAGTGATCAGACTGATTTTTTACATATTTTTTAATCAATTAGAATTACAATTTCACATTAGTTGTATTCTTTTTGGACAAAATATCAGCTCATCTCAGATCACTTCAGATAAACTCAGGAAATCGTTGTTCTTTCTGACACAACTGATTTGCGTTGTTCTGAGTTAACTCACTTCCTCCCCTTTCCGATGCTACACTACCAGTTTACAAAACTCAAAATGATTTGAAACACTCAGTTTGTATTTTAAGGTAATATAATTCAACAAAATTTATATTCACATATACAGATAGTGTCTTTTAATTTTGGGGCGCGTGCTAAACGCCCGCCCGCTGGGTTACGGAATGTATCATGTTAGGCTTAGTTGTATTAGTTAATAATGTAATCATGTAAATAAAACTTTTAGTTAGTAATACTTACAAGTAATATATTTTCAACATTATCCATTTTTTGTTTATAAACAGTATCATATATCAGACAAATGTCAATAAATTTGACAGCTGTTACAGCAAATTCTATCGGTAAAGAAGGAAATGATAAAATGGAATAAAACTTGTTCTTTTTGCAAAATCAGAACTAACTTCAGCTCAACTCAGTTATGTACTGAGCTGAGATACAATTGGGTCAAAAAGAATACAGCTATTGTCTCCTTCAAAGTAATTGCCTTGGGAAGCCACAAAGTGATGGTGACGATATTTGCACTCTTCATAGCAGTGCTGGAACTGGGTTACTGAAATTGCCTTCAGCTGGTCGGTTACGGCAGTTTTAATGTCTTGTAGTGCCCTAAAATGTTGTTCTTTGAGGTTATTTTTCAATCTCGGAAAGAGAAAGGTCAGGTGAATAGGGGGTCCAGGGAACCACAGGAATGTTTTTTTTTATTGAGTGAGATTTTTGTATACCGTTTTCGCACAAATTTTTCTCAACTCTCATTGGTCAGAACTTTATGAACGATCGTGTGGTTCAAATTCAGCTAGTATGCGATCAATCTGACAGTTAACCGACGGTCAGGCCTCACCACAAGGTCTCAGATTCGTTTCACATTTTCGTCATTTATCAACGTTGGGCCTTCCAGGCAGTGGCTCATCTCGACCTACGTAAAATGCCAGGAACCACTGGAACATTTGGACTCTTGACAAATCAGCATTCCCGTAGACCTGTTGGAGTTTTGTCAGAGTGGCAGTCGCGTTGTATCCAAGTTTCAAACAAACTGATCGCACATCGTTGCTCATAATTGCGCTTTAGTGACGCAGCCAAAAAAATCAATCTACAAAAAAGCTCTTCCAGTCAACCTGTGGGAACGAGCAACTCGCCACTCACACTGACTATGTTTACACGTATAGCAAAAAAGTACTTTGACTTGACTTTGACTTTAAAAGGCGACTTTTGCCGTTGTGTAAACACTCTCGCCTATTACTTTTCTTCCTAAAGTCAAGTCCAAAATAAAACAGACTTGACTCATATGAGTGACTTTTAAAAAGTCGTGTGAACCAACGAACGAAACATACTTTACTAACAGTGACATCTACTTTCCATCCACAAATTCCGAGATATTTAATTACACAATTTTGTGTTTTATATCTGAATTTAAAATATTCTCGAATTTTAAAATATTTTATGCGATTATTTTTTAATCTACTTCGCATCCAATATTGTTGCTGCATAGTTATAGTATTTAAAAATATCGCGCTTAAATTTAGTAACTGTAGTTTACTATCCATTTTTTCTATAAATAATTTATTCTTTTTATGATTATATGATAATAGCTAAATAGGTAACTTACATCACGCGTATTATAACCAAACTTTACTTTGCTGTCAAAGTCAAAGTTGAGTGAAGGACAAGTAACAAACGTAAAGTGAAGTATATTTGACCTTATGTGTAAAAGCACTATTAAATTGACTTTTCATAAGTCGCCATTTGAAAGTCAAGTCAAAGTAAATTTTTCTCATACGTGTAAACGTAGTCACTGAGGTTACATAAGATGTTGGAGTGCACCCCCTGTGAAGGGGCGACTCACAGTGTTCCCAGTTCTTGTGATCTTGTGCCAGTCTCATCACTTTATTTACACACCTAGTATATGTTTATTACCTTGACAGTTGAAGTCGTTTGAAATTGAATACATCCGCACTGTTTATTAACGTATAATAATTATACCTTGTTCCTTCTTATTTCCGGTTCGGTGATTGTCTAATATACTTACCGAGACAGAATAACACAGTAAAAATTTTACTTGTTAAATGAGCCGGTTTCACATTTTTTAAAAAGTATTTTAAATGGAAGTTTATGAAATA
>OY720454.1:14996501-15116501 GCA_963082715.1 Harpalus rubripes
TACTTCCGGTCGACAAATTATAACCAAAATCTAATCAGCTGGATGTAACGAAGAGGCATACAAAAGAATTATAATTTTTAGAAATGTAGTGTTGGAGTTATCGACGGAGAAAATATCGTCACACCCACACATATACAGATACACATACATTCATCTTCGTAAAAAATAGTGAAATCGTATTCCAGGGACTCTAAAGGTGCATTCACAAATGAAATGAAGGTTTTTGTTTAGGTTTAAGTAAGTCATTCGTAAATGTAAGTTTAAATATTATATGATATTGCTTATTTAACCAAATCAAAATATTTTGGAAAAGAAAAAGTTTGGTAAATAAACTTTTTTGGCCTTTTTGGGAAGATTTTACTGTTTGATGTTTATTTACATTTCTGGACGGTTCGAAGGCCCAATGGCCTTCATCTACAGCATCTAAATTCCACAGGTTGTGGATATTACATTTTCATTTTGCTATTTTTGTCGGGTATGTTTGCCCACAAAGCCTCGTCATCGCATCAAATAAGTCAAGACCTCCATTTTTATTAATTAATTAAAAGCCTGTTTGTTATTCGAACGAAAGATTCTTATTACATTTTTTTATTAATTTAAGCAGAAATACTTCACAGATAGAGTTTTTTTATTTAATTTTGAGGTTTGAAGACTTCCACATTCCTTCGGCCACAAAAACTCAAAATTAATTTAAAAAAAATCTGATATGGACACCACACGACTTCCTTGTACGCAAGACTAATATGAAGTATAGACCACAGTATAGACTCAATTATAAAATTGCACGTATTTGACGTAATTTGACATTAACATCTAGTTTTTATTTTTGTGTTATTTATTATCCTAATCCATAGCAAGCTTAATTACAAAAACCAAAAAGTATATAAGTTTTAAATTTACATATCTCGCTTATACAAAGGGCTAATTTAACAATACTTGATGTGCTAGACGCAGAATTTAATTCTCTAAAACTCTTATTTGAAGCATTTATTTCTAAAATCAAAATGAAACCATTTTTTTCAAGAAAAACTGTTAACAACTTCAGGTAATATATCACTTCCGGTTAGCCTGTTTTAACCAAAATCTACTATGTTACTTCAATTGACATAAAAGCCTTATATTTTAAATTTGAAAAGTTTTGGATTATATTTTAATATAGTTTTTCATTAAAATCTATTATAGGCTTCATATAAAGTACCATTTCTAGAAATTATGTAATGACCAAAACAGGAGGTGCACAACTAGATGTTATAGCAGTCCTAAATACAAAATTTCAACTTTCTACAGCTTACCATTTTTGAGTTATGCGAGATACGTACCTACGTACATACGTACTTACAGACGTCACGACGAAATTAGTCAGAATGGATTCAGGGATGGTCAAAATGGATATAACCGTTGAAATCTGAAAACCGAAATTTTTCACGATTACAATACTTCCTTTACTTTGTACAAGGAAGTAAAAAACTATCTGTGAAGTATATCTGTTTAAATTAGTAAAAAAAAACATATAAGAATCTTTCGTTCGAATAACAAACAGGCTTTTAATTAGTTAATAAAAATGGAGGTCTTCACTTATTTCATGTGATGACGAGACTTTGTGGGCAAACATACTCTGCAAAAATAGCAAAATGAAAATGTAAAATCCACAACCTGTGGAATTTAGATCCTGAAGATGAATGCCATTGGGCCTTGGAACGTCCAGAAATGTAAATAAACATCAAACATATAAATTCTTAAAAAAGGTCAAAAAAGTTTATTTACCAAACTTTTTCTTTTCCAAATTTTTTGATTTGGTTAAATTAGCAATATCAGGAGGAACTTATTGGTGAAGATGTTGAATACACATTTGCCGTCCATTTTTGGGTATAAGAGATTATCTGTTTTACAAGAAATGAGCCAAATAAATTTTCTTAATCTCTTAAACATACAAATAACAACTGCTGTACAAAATTTAATAGCTTATTTCATATTTCAATTAAGCTGTCATTTCAAATCATTTCAAATTTACAAATATCCAATTTTCCTAAATACTTTTTCTTGTTAAACAAGCAAACAATGTTACATAAACTTATTCTTAATCCCATCACCAAACTATTCATAGCATAATAAATGTTATGTTGATACTATATGTGAGGGAATTTCTAACTACATACGAGTATCTTAATTCAATCATGTGAAAATTATTCTTTTTTTGATTTACATATATTTATCATTACTTTTGTTTTTTGCTCATGTTACATGCAGCTTTTCTACAATACTTAACATTATTGATATACGAGTATGTATAAACAAATTTTGTACATAATAAGTGCATAAAGTGCATAAGATTTTGCTCATGGAATCTTGAGAACTAGAATCCAACAGTGATAAAAAATGAGAATCGCAATTCGAAAGATCATAAATAAGTGTTCATAAATTACCTCTAACTTTAAAATTAAATGAAAATAAAAATTATACCGTGTGTCTGTCTTAAAGGTGTGCATAAGAGATTAACATAGGAAATCAGTTTTTTGCAATTCCCTACTCGTATAACTATTTTAAGCAAAAACGCGTCAAATAAAAGTTTTAGGGCATAAAAATCTGCATCTAAATCAATAAACTGAATTATTTTACATGCTTTGTAACGACAAATGAAATATAAAAATCTGATGTGGCCACCACATAACCTCTCGCCAGATATTTTACCTGGTTGTACGCATAAAACGAAAAATATTTTTTAAATACAAATACATATATTCATATCTCACTACAAAATAATTCTCACATATATTTGCAAAATCTATGGGATATTTTAATATAAATTATGTACAATACATACATTTTCTTTATTTTCAATATCCTGGCATTTTCTTTTTCTACTTTTTCTTTATATTCGCTATTTTTTTCGCAAATTCCTTTTATATTCTTTTTTACGTATATTCTATTGCGTTGTTGACTTTTTTTATTTTCATAATCTTCATAATGATGAACAAATATTTTTGACAATGGCATGCAAATATTTTTGACAGTGACATTTATGTGTCAATTACAAACATTTGAATTACTTGTCTTGAAGTAGTTTGATCTGAGATTTTTACCTTCCGTCAACTTTAGGTAAGGAAGGTATTGTCCTTTGGTCAAAAAATTCGATGATGAGTTTTTAATCAATAAGCACGTTTTAGGGTCCCTAGAATACGAATTTACTATTTTTACGATGATGTCTGTATGTGTGTGTGTGTGTGTGTGTGTGGATGTGTGTGTGTGTGGATGTGTGTGTGTAACAAAATTTTCGTCTGCGATAACTCTAATACTACAGTTTCAAAAATTATAATTTTTTCGTATACTTCTTCGTTACATCCATATGAAGAGCTGATTAGATTTTGGTTACAATTGGTCAACCGGAAGTACCATCATTTGAAGATTTTAACAGTTTTTCTTGAAAAAACTATGTTAAATATCATTTTTTCACATTTAATGTTATTATAAATATTAAAGAATATTTTATTCTCTATACGATTTGACTGCATTTTATACTTAATATTAAATGGATATAGAGTTAAAAAATTATAAAGAAATTAAATTTCATTAAGTAGCTATAGCTATGAAAACAGCTACTATATTAAGAAAATTCTGATTGAAAGATGTCAGTGTCAAGTGAAATTAACATAAGGTACGTTCTATTGGTGTCAGAAATCTTCCTACTTCTTCTAGTAGAACATCAATGATCGTTCTTTTGCGTCAAAAAAATCGAAATATTCCTACGAATCATTCCAACTTCAGAGTTGGAAGCGTTGGTAGGAAGATATATAGAGTGGAGATAAATTCAAAATTTTACTAGCCGACTGTCGCGCGTATATTTCTGTCACATTTGTGAATATTTAGAGTAGACTGTGCTCAACAAAAATATCTCCTTTACGTTTTTATTATTTAATATATTTTCATATAATTATAATCTCTATAATATTTGCATAGCAACATTTCGAAGATCTAAAATAAACATACAAAGTTATCTTTAGTTGTTAACTAACAATAACACATAGCCACTGCCACTGTTCTATTGTATTTATTTTTTTACTTGACAGCACTTGACAGTTATTTGCTACTGAGCGTTCTATTGCTTTAAGAATATTCTTATTCTAGTAGGAATATTTCTGACACCGATAGAACGTACCTACAGTGTGTTTGACATAATTTTACTGAAATATAGGATCTTTTGCTTTCTGTATGGAATTTGTATAAAATACATACAACTGCTTTAAGGTAATGTACAAGAAATAATAATAATAATAAATCTTTTATTTCCGCAGATACATTACACTGTATATAGAAAACGTCACAAAATAATAATTTAAGACATAAATTTTCTGTATGAAATTTGCATAAAATACATGCAGCTGCCGGAAGGTAATGTACAAGAAATAGAATATTTAGCAAGGAACTTTCCGTATGAAATTTGTACAAAATACATAGAACCATAGAACTGACGCAGGCACCGGACAGCTAAATGAATGTGCCAAAACACTATCATAGTTCCAGGAAGCAAACTGTAGAGGCGCGACAGTGCTTAAATTTTAAGAAAATGGATTAAGTCACCTTTGATTTCCAAACATTTTGCTATATTTTGAATTATAAAGTCACATAAGTCATCACACATGTCATTGAACGTACGCTTTAACATCTTTAATTATTTGGTAATTCAATTTGTAATAGTTTATAGTTTTAGTTACAGTGCCAGTAGTGATTTATTTCGTGATTTCTCCAGTTTAAAGTCTATTAACTCTGTTTATCTTTTGACGTAATATGAAATTGAAATTCAATAAGCTGATGAACATTCGTTGTGCTGTTTGATATAAAGTGCAATGCAAAGAAGCAAATAGACGTTTACTTTTATATTTAATGATGAAATGTACCATTTCCAATATCCTTTTATCTTACATACTCGTATAAACAAATATTAAAATAGAAGTGTATGTCTATCTGACAAGTAATTTTAAATTTATTTAGAAATGAATTTATAGTTATTGTATTGTGATTATTTAAAATATATGTATTTACTTATATTCAATTTTCTTATTATGTCTTTTAATTTAAAAATTCAAAATTTAAATTTATCTGTACATGTATGTCACAAACTACTAAGCCGACCAAGCCATCACAGTATGCATTAGTTTATGGAAGCAATCTGTAGATGCCACTATTTTGTTATTTGAAAAATACATTAACTGTCCTATCTGTAGTTGAGGTGATCTGTGAACTGACGGAAGGTAATGTGCTGGCCACATCAGTTTTTTTTTACATCAAATTATTTTATATGCATTACTTTATCTCTAAATCTATAGAACATATAATAATGAATTTATATTTATCGAATAAAGAATTTAACGTTCTTTAATATAAGTATTTACATAAATTTTCGATAAATAATATTTAGATGATTTTTTTCTTGCAACTACTACTTCCGGTTGTCCAATTGTTACCAAAACTTAATCAACTCTTCCCATTATTGTTAGATTGAGGAATCCGTAGTTAAAAATGTCTGAAATCTTATAGTATTTGATAAATCGTGGATCCAACATCCACACACACTTCCACACACACATCCACACACACACACACACACACATCCACACCAACACACACACATACGGACATCTTCGTAAAAATGTTATAATCGGATTCTAGGGACCTTAAAACGTGCTTATTCACTAAAATCTGGATATGCGATTTTTAGCATGAATACAATACCTCTCTTAGCGAGAGGTAAAAATGTCGAAAATTACGTTGAAATTATCGACAGCCATGGAATTGAATAAAAAATAAATAAATGCTTGACGCGCTTTACGTTTTATGTCACAACGTAAGATAACTTATTTGACGTTTCTAACAATTTGATTTGAATAAATATCGTTATTTATGACAATAATAGAAACATTAGATTAATAAATAAAGTTAAAAAAATGCGGTTTTGTTTAAATAATATAAATTTATTAAAAATTCAATATTGCGTTGTGTGTGCGATGTACTCCCAACTCATTTTCAATACATGCACTACAGAAAGGGTGTACACTTATAATTCCTAACACTTTTTCTTCCAGCAACGCACGTTCTTCTGCTCGTCCTATATTCTAATTACGCGGCTCACATCTCACATGTATTTTTTGAAGACAGCAGTTTTTTTCAAATTTAGTCACGAACAATTTTCAACTTAATTTTCGTCGTTTTCATATTATTTTCTGTCGTTACAAAGCACGCAAAGGTAATTCTGTTTATTGATTTAGATACAATTTTATGGCCTAAAACTTTTATTTGACGAGTTTTTGCTTAAAATAATTAAGCGAGCAAGAAATTTCAAAAAACTGATTCCCCATGTAAATCTCCTATGTACACCACTAAGGCAGACACACGGTATATCACACGTGACACAAAATGAAATATTTCATTGGTTGCAAGAAATGTCAAAAAATAATCACCTTAAATTTTCCGTGATTAGTCACAATTAATTGTACTGACACGTCTGACAGACTACCGCTATTTTTTTAAGTTGAAGTAATTTATTTAATTGAATATAAATAGTTATATTACAATGAATTGAATATCAAATTTTAAAAAAAATATGCTAAACCATTTGTTTCCAGGTAGTCTCATAGACAATGGCTCAATACATACCGTGTGTCTATTTTAAAGGTGTACATAGGAGATTAACATGGGAAATAAGTTTTTTGCAATTTCCTGCTCGCCTAATTATTTTAAGAAAAAGTGCGTCAAATAAAAGTTTTAGGGTATAAAATTCTTCATGTAAAACAATAAACCGAATTACCTTTACATACTTTATCAACAGCCATGGAATTGAACAAAAAATAAATAAATGCTTGACGTTTTATCTGTCAAGTGATCTGTCACAACGTAAGTTATGGTTAACTTATTTGACGTTTCTGACAATTTGATTTGAACAAATATCGTTAATTATGGCAATAATAAAAATGTAAAATTAATAAATAAAGTTAAGAAAATACAGTTTTGTTTAAATAATATAAATATATCAAAAATTCAACATTGCGTAACAAAATTATGTATGATGCTGTTATGTACTGTCAACTCATTTCCAATACATCTACCTTAGTACTACAGAAGGAGTCTACACTTATTCCTACCATTCTTAGAGTAACGCATGTTCTGCTCGTTCTATATTCTGATTACGCGGCTCACGTGTATTTTTTGAAGACACATTAGCAGTCTTTTCAAATTTTGTCACGAATTTTGCTCCTCATTTGTATAAATGTTCATTTTTTAATCATTTCACACAATAAAACTAGAGACAAAATCAAATTCTAAGGAACGTCAAATAGGTTATCTTACGTTGTGACTGGTTGTGACAGATAAAACGTCAAGCATTTATTTATTTTTTGTTCAATTCCATGGCTGTTGATATTTTCAACGTAATTTTCGATATTTTCATATTTAATTTCTGTCGTTAGAATACATGGAATGGTAATTCAGTTTATTAATTTAGATAATTTATGCTCTAAAACTTTTATTTGACGCATTTTTGCTTAAAATAATTAGGCGAGCAGGAAATTGCAAAAAACTGATTTCCCATGTTAATCTCCTATGTACACGTTTAAGACAGACACACGGTATATTGCAAATAATATATAATAGCTGTATTCTTTTTGGACAAAATCTCAGCTCATCTCAGATCACTTCAGATAAACTCAGGAAATCGTTGTTCTTTCTGATACAACCGATTTGAGTTGTTCTGAGTAAACTCACTTCCCCCCTTTCCGATGCTACACTACCAGTTTACAAAACTCAAAATGATTTGAAACACTAGTTTGCATTTTAAGGTTATATAATTCAACAAAATTTATATTCACATATACAGATATACATACAAGTAATATATTTTCAACATTATCCATTTTTCGTTTATAAACAGTATCATAGATCAGAAAAATGTCAATAAATTTGACAGCTGTTACAGCAAATGCTATCGGTAAAGTAGGAAATGAATAAATGGAATAAAACTTGTTCTTTTTCCAAAATCACAGCTCACTTTAGCTCAACTCAGTTATGTACTGAGCTGAGATACAATTGGGTCAAAAAGAATACAGCTAATGATAACGTACCGAATGTAACAACATTTATTTATTTTATTGCTCAAATCAACAGAATGTATTAATTCAAAAATTACCAATTTTGGAAAAGAAATGAGCGAGATTCCGAAATCCCTGCACTCCACAACCTATTAATAATTAAAAAATGTTCCGTCAAAAATATCGTCAGAAGGTTAATACGTTTATAATTTAATTATGTTTATGACAAGCCTTGAACGTACTCCGCTACTATGTTAAAAGTTTTTCAGCATTAATTTATTTGTGAAAAAAAGTTAATGAACATATCTTGTATGTAAGTGAAAGAAAAGAAAGTAGGCGTGGCTTTCCCAAGTTTACTGAATGCGGTAGGTAGTGCACAGTGTGCAGCATATAACAACGTGGTGCTAATTCAGCACGCAGGAAATATGAGACGTGTTAGTTATACCGTGCCAGATTCGAATTTACCGCCGGTGATAAAATTGATATCGCCGGCCGAATGGTCCTTATTTCGAGTGCAAATTAAATTCAAGAATCACCATATTTCTTCATTCTTTTTCCTTGCAATTTCAGTTTCGTCTTGATGTTTATTACACCGTCTATATTGTACGCTGTCTTTCTCCTACTCTTGATTTTAGTATCTTGTATTTCTCTCATTCGTGAGACGCGAACGAGTTTATTGTAACGTATAAAGATAAATTAGTCACGTGGTAAGAACGTGCCGTTTTATAAACTTGCAAAATGGGTTGTATTAAGACAGTTATGAGCAAATAAAAAATTTTACTTTAGCACCGCCTACTAACACTGTCATACCAAAACACTACGAACAGATCATTTGGAGGAATATTGAAAATTTACACACTATTTATACAAACAAAATACTGTTTCAAAAAGGGAAATTCAATAATTTTGCCAGTAATATTCCATTATAATGAAGATAGAAATAGTTCAAAATTATCATTACCTACCCTATACAGATTCTGCAGGGTATAAACGAAACTATGAAACGCAATTTTTCTCTGAAGTTATTAGATATTCCAAAAATACTATGGAACAAAGTTGTAGGAGTCCTAGGAGGACATTTGTTGATAGAAGAAAATATATTTTTTAAACCAGTGATTCCCAAGGTAATGTACAATGTTTCAAAGTGTATAAAATAAATAAATAAATATATATATATATATATATCATCACGGCTTATTACCCATTTCTGGGTGTGCCAATCTGCTTTGTACACAGATGCGGTAATGATGAAATATTTGCACCGTGCGGGCGCTTACCAGGCGTCACCTCACGGGCACTCATTGCTGGCGTGGAGAGTGCACCACAGAGGTCAGTTTTGTGCCATTTAAAATTGGAAATATTTGGCGTCGGTCGGGATCGAACCCGGTTCCCCAGATTCGCGACCTGACACTCAGGCACGCGGCCACGAGACCCCATAAAAAAATGTATTTTCTTCTGAATTCAACAAAGTAATCATTTTATATTTTTACATAACAAAAATATTAAGAAAAAATCTGGTGTGACCAACACAATACCTCCCGCCATTTACAGCCCGAGTCACACAAAAGATTAAGTTAATCCTTATTTTTGGATTGGCGAATTTTACTCTAATTTTGACAGTTTATTTCTTAAAATATAGTCTAATCTAATCCAAGTAACTACCTTTTTTAAATCCCTCAACAGGATTAAATCCCAATTACAGAGTGGGTTCACATTCACACATATCCATGCCTTAGTGGGATTCGAACCCATAGCCCCGAGGGCACTCATGACATGAGGTGTTGCTTTAACCATTGCGCCACCGGAGCTATAATAAAATGAAGATTAATTTTTAAATACCGGGATAGAATCGAATTCACTAATCCAAAAATGAGGATTAGCTCTTAAACATTTTTGTGAATCGTTAATTTTTATTAATCTAAATACATACCTACATATTTACTTATGCTGGAAACTGTATTGAATTCCTTTTCTATTGTTCTATTTACTTTTTTTCTTTTTAAAACGTTATTAATATTATTTTGAAATGATTAGTTCATTGATAGTGACATTTACTTGTTAGTTACATACATTTGAATAACTGCGTTTTGTTTGTTTAAAGCACAGACTCTGGGATTTAAATTATAGATAATTTTACAAATTTATCCATAAATTATATAGAAAAAGTATTAGTGCAAGTCTATAGAAATTTTAATAATGTTTAATTTTTATAATAATCTCGAAAAAATAACATTTTAAGGTATTTTTCGAAGACAAACTGTTTTGAGCTTCTAGTAAAGTGCCATTTCCGGTTATCCGATTTTTACCAAAATCTAATGGCCCCTTTCCATTACAGAAAAAGTTTGAAATACAAGGTTTCAAAATTTTCTGAATGATAGTATTTGAGTTAGAGTGGAGGATCCACACACACGTACATCATCGTGAAAATGTTAAAATTGGATTCTAGGGACCTTAAAACGCGGTCATTTACCAAAATCCAGATATAGAATTTTTAGCACGATCCCTATACCTCCCTCGCCAAGGGTAGCGGGAGGTAAAAATCAATTGAAATTTAAATAAATTATATTTTTATATTTATTTTTCAATAGGCTATGTATGAAAAACAAAGCCTGATATTTGTCAATTTGAATTAATTAGTGCATAAAGGCTGGTTCATGTAAGCTGTCAACTAAGACTTTACCTTAGAATTAGCATTATTATTTTGCATTAAATTTTATATTACGTTGCATGGTACATGTACTTCTTAGGGCAAACCAATAAGAGTAGGCCGGTAATGTCATTTTTTCTAACAGCGACATGTTATTCATGTTGACATACAAGGACATATAAATATAGATATGGATAGTGATACAGACGTTGTGGTATTTTCAACAATTTTTATAAGTATAATTGCTTTAGCAAATAAATTTAAGAAAAGAAAGAAAAGGCACTGGGGAGTCCGACCTATATTTCAACGGCGAGAGCAGGAGGGACATTTTCACCTTATTAAATATATGAAAAGTGCAGACAATGAATTTTTTTTTAAATATACAAAAATGTTTATTAGTTATTTTAATGATTTGCTAAAACTTGTTAGTCCGAAATTAGAAATATATTGTTCTGTTTTATCTTTTTTTCTTTTTTGTCGTTGTTCCACTAATTCAATTCGTTGAATATCTTTTTCAAAACTGTTCATTTTTACTTAAATGTGACAGAATTTTTTAAAACATCAAACGTCAAGTTAAAGACATGAATATCGCCAGCGGCAAGCTTTTGATTGGTCGGCATTAGCATTATGACTTAAGAATGGGGTCATACCAAAAAGAAAAAATGTTGATTTTTCTTTCATAAATGAAAAATTTACCTAATATTATGCATATATACATCAAAAATATTTAATATTATTATACTTTTCATTCATGATTTTCGTTATAAAGATTCTGAGTTTGGTTTTGTGACGTCACAGTTTTGTACACAAATACACGAGAGTGAGGCACACCCGTACTCGTGCTTTTGATGTACATGAACAGATCTGTCACTTTTTTCTAACGTAACCTATATAACCAATATTTTGATAGTAACGTCAACACCCTTGTAACAAGTTATTTTTTTAAAAAAAGTAAGTACAAATAACGGATTATGCTAAATAAAAATATAAATAAATGCAATTTATGTTTGATTTAGATATTACAATGGTTGTACAATATTGTTCTGTGTCGTCCTACGAGAATAACTCGTTGAGAAGTAAAAATAAAATTTTTGTTTGTATTGTTATGGCTCAGGATGTAAGGGAAAGATGGTATAAGGCAATAAATACTCCAGAAGTTTTGAAGATTACGTTTGGTTTCAAGCGTGGTTTCAAAACACAATGACATAAACGTCAAACGTAGTTCCATTTTTGCTCGGTAGATGTCACTACGGCCGCAAAACTGTTACGTCATTCGAAATTTTATATAAATTAAAAAAAAATTATTAGTGTAAAACTAGAAACTTATGTGTCATAAAATATATATTTTCGTAAGAAGTTTTAAATGTACTTTCAGAAAAAAAATAAGTTGGAAAATGTGGTATGACCCCATTTAGAAATTGGCGTATTCTAGGGTTAAGGCGTAATGCTAAGGTTAAGGTTACAGCTACATATACCGTAGCACGCATTTGTCTATGTTCGAAATATTAATACAAAGTCATAATGCTAATGCTAAGGTAAAGTCTTAAGTTTACAGCTTAATTCTTATTGTTGCAGATAGAATACTACTTATAAAGTTATTAACAAATATTTGTTTCATTTTAAATTAAGCTCAATTGATACAAAACAAAAACTATTTAAATTTCAATTGAATTTTCTCAATATTTTTATTATATATCCTATATCAAATGGGCCGATAAAAAATATGCATTCCAATTTAAAAAAAATATATAACTTTGTGTTGTAACTTGAGAACCACTAGTTTAAAAAAATGATTTCTTTTGAATGGAATGTCCCTCTTGGTCTCTTACAACTTTATTCTATACCAAGTATTTTTTTGTATCTCTAATACCTTCCGAGAAAAATCGCGTTTCCTAGTTTCTTTTACACCCTGTATACTGTATCAGTTTTCATAGTTAATTTAATTAAGAGATTATAATAAATAAATATACCATCTCGATTTATTACCTATTAGTGGGCAGGCCAGTCAGATTTAATTCGTAGATTTATAGAAAGGCAATATTTCTGTACGGTAGAGGGTTCCATTGCTATTAGCTTTTATTTTTAAAAAATAACAAAAAAAATCATAGTTTCTATAAGTATAGTATGTATTTTATATTACAAGTTAAGTTAAACGATTTTTACTGCTCAAAAAAGGAAATGACTGGCGAGCCAAGTAGGCGAGCCTGTCACCTCCTTGAGGTAGTAAAACATTTACTTGGTGTGCATTGAACAATATTTTATTTATTACTAAATAAACAATATTTAAAATTATTACCAAAATCTGTCAGTTGCAATTGACACTTGTTTTTTGTTTTTAACATGTATGACAGTAACAAAACACGATTTTCACATGTCAAGAACGTTACTGACGTGGTTACTAAATTTTAACAAATTAGTAACAAGACCGTGGTAGCTAGCAGGCACAGGACAGCTAAATGAATGTGCCAAAACACTATCATAGTTACAGGAAGCAAACCGTAGAGGCGCGACAGTGCTTAAATTTTAAGAAAATGAACTTATAGGTCGATTCTGATCACATCTGTAAGTCTTACAGATCTATAAATTAGTAAAAACCTGACAAAAAACCATCTATTTTTATTGATCAATATAAAATTATACATAAGAGTGGCAGCTTTCGTTGCGATTTTGTTCATTATTTACAAATTTACAGATCTGTAAGGTTTACAGATATGAACAGAATCGACCCATAAGTCACCTTTGAGTTCAAAACATTTTGCAATATTTTGTATTGTAAAGTCACATAAATCATCACATGTCATTGAACGTACGCTTTAACATCTTTAATTATTTGGTAATTCAATTTGAAACACTTTATGGTTTTAGTTATAGTGCCAGTAGTGATTTATTTCGCGATTTCTCCTGTTTTACAGTGTATTAACTGTGTTTATTTTTTGACGTAATATACAATTGAAATTCAGTAAGCTGATGAACATTCGTTGTGCTGTTTGATATAAAGTGCAGTGCAAAGAAGCAGATAGAATAGACGTTTACTTTTATATTTAATGATGAAATGTCGCCCCATTTCCAATACCCTTTTATCTTACATGTAAACAAATATTAAAATAGAAGTGAACGTGTATGTGACAAGTAATTTTAAATTTATTTAGAAATGAATTTATAGTTATTGTTCTGTGATTACTTAAAATATATGGATGTATCTATATTCAATTCTCTTATCTTTTATTTTCAAAATTATAAATTTCAATTTATGTATCACTTTGATAAAAACAATGTCAATTTGACGAAACCAATGTTTTGACTTACTTTGATTTTGAACTGTTAAATTATTAATATTTTACAAATTTCGGGCAATAAAACACATGAACTTAAAAGTAGTAACATTTTACCAGTTCAAAATTAAAATAAATCAAAATGACAATGTTGTTGTTCAAATCACACGCGCACACATATCAGCTGACTCTAAACTCGTCAAGGTTGCTCGAGTCACGTGTCTGCTCGCGCCCTATACAATGACATGTCACATATGTCACAGACTACCAAGCCGACCAAGCCATCACAGTGTGCGTTAGTTCTTGGAAGCAATCTGTAGATGGCGCACGCACGCACGCACGCACGCACACACACACACACGTACACACACACACACGCACGCACGCACACACACGCACGCACACGCACCCGCACACGCACAAGCACACGCACACGCACACGCGCGCGCACACACACACACACACACACACACATCATCGTAAAAATAGTAAAATCGTATTCTAGGGACCTTAAAACGTGCTTATTCATTAAAATCTCACCACCGAATTTTTTGACCAAAGACAATACCTTCCTTACCTAAAGGTGGCGGAAGTTAAAAATTATAGTTTATAATTGAAATCGTGAGATATTTTCCGAATTTATTCTTTAATATATTGTTTGTTAAAAATTATAGTTCCAAATTTGTGGAAGCTTTGAAAAATTTTGAAGGAATCCTCGTAGTAAAAAGTTTCCATACTTTTATCCAAAACTGTATGCACAAAAACAGAAAATGCACTCAAAAATTTTATGAAAATACTTTGCTGTGAACAAATTGTAGCCTTTTTTAAAGTAACGATTAAATTAAAAGCAGTTTATAACCCTATGTGATTATTCAAACTGGACGCTTTTGGTAGGCACTTAATAAAAGGTTTTGTAGGTAACCCTATCTCGTGCATTTGAACAATAATGCTCGTCTGTTGGGGCATTGTAACATGACGTGTTCATTGGCTGCCTTCATCTCACAATAACCAAGTGGCAGCAGCATCAATCGGACGCCAGCCTAGCATGCAAACAGATAGGCTATCACCATAAATTTATACAAGAAAAAAAAATCACCCAATATCTTTTCATATAAAGACAGTCATTAATTGCGGATAGTCACGACATAATGCATGCGGTATGCGGGAAGGAAGGCCCTCAAAGAGGCAGGGCAGGGCCGTAATGTACATTTTTCATTTTTATGGTCTTCTTTTCAATTGGCCCTCAATTATTAAATATACCTCAGGGAGAAGCGAGTCTCTTTTTACTTCATTAAATACCAAGTAAATGTTACCTTACCGGAATGGTACTTTATTTCTGGCATTAAAAATCAATTTCATAACGTTACTCTTATAAATAAATTATAAGGGACAGTAAAGTTAAAAGATGTAGTAATAAACTGTGAACCACATAACCTAGATTCAGATCCGACCAGAATCATATACTGAGTAATACTCGTAATTATAAAAAGAAATCTGTACATTAACTTACAGTGATGGTCAAAAGTTACCAGCTTAAAAGCCTTTATGGTTGCAAAAACGTTTTTTTTTTATTATTAAACAAATTTTAATGGTAATGTAATTTATTTATTATTTACTTTTTTTAAAAAAATTTTCATATTCAGTTATCGTGATGAAACATGATTTTCTTTTTGAAAATCCTGGTCTCTTTTCGTGAAATTCTGAGACCAATCGAAATAAAAGATGAGAATAATTCCCCAGTTGTTGTTTGAACTTTTGGAAGATAGCCAATCAACAATATCCCTTGAGTATTCCAAAAAATTGATGCAATATTACTTTCTTGTGCATAGTACAGGAAGTATTGTAATCGCGAAAAATTTCGCTTTTGACTAATTTCGTCGTGATGTCTGTACATACGTATGTCGCATAACTCAAAACCGTAGAAGTTGAAATTTTGTATTTAGGACTAGTTGTGCACCTCCCTTTTTGGTTATTACATAATTTATGGGGTCACGTGGCCGCGTGCCTGAGTGTCTGGTCGCGAATCTGGGGAACCAGGTTCGATCCCGACCGATGCTAAATATTTCGAATTTTAAATGGCACAAAATTTACCCCTGTGGTGCACTCTCCACGCCAGCAATGAGTGCCCGTAAGTCGACGCCTGGTAAACGCCCGCACTGTACAAATATGTCATAATCATTACCGATATCTGCGTACAAAACAGATTGGCACACCCAACAATGGGTAACATGGCGTGATGATATATTTATTTAATATTTTTACATAATTTCTAGAATTAATACTTGACTTGAAACCTATGATAGATTTTTAATGAAAAAACTATTTTAAAATATACAAAACTTTTCAAATTTGGAATATAAGACTTTTATGTTAATGGTAATAACGTGTGATTTTGGTTAAAATAGGCTAACCTGAAGCTGGTAACGGTTTTTCTTGAATAAAATTGTTTTATTTTGATTTTAAAAATAAATTCTGGCGTCAGCACATCAAGTATTATTAAATTAGCCCTTTGTATAAGCGAGATATGTAAATTTAAAAATTACATACTTTTTTTGTAACAAAGCTTACTATGGATTAGGACAAAAATAAGAACAAAAATAAAAATAAAATTATTTTAAATTACGTCAAATACGTGCAATTTTATGATTCGGTCCATTGCGTCTATTTCATGTTGGTCTTCCTCTGACGCTACTTATATAAAGTCTAGTTGTACACTTACCTTCATAGTCTCTATATATCCTAGCATTTTAAAGTTAAAATTAATATTTTGTAATTTAGTTATTAATTTTTTTCTTTATCAACGGAAAAAACTGATTTTACATTTTATGGTGGCGAAGAGCGACATATCTCTGTATTTCCATTATTTGAACTCTTGTTTTGATTCTGGTCGTCCGTTAATATATTACATTTTTGCTAGTCTGAGATGCCCACTTCTTTGGCAATTTTCGACCTCGTCAATAGCCGGTCCTGTAAAACTATATCATGCACATCTTTTGTCGTTACATTTTTTGGACGTCTATTACGCAAATCATCTTCCAAGATAGTATGGCCATGCTTAAATTCGGCTGCCCACTTTGTGACAGTATGAAAGTGCATTTCATTAAAAAGTAAAAAAAAAAACAACCATATTCTTACTTACTCGACTAAATTTTGCGAAAATGAGGGACAGTCAAATGAAAAAAGTAGTACTTATATTTTCCTTTAAATACAAGTTTATACTATTTAAGAATTATATACACCGTTCGCTGAAACGAGACAATCTGGACCTAATTCTTGAACAGAAACAAGTCATTCTATTGGTTTGGCTCCAAAATTATCCTATTTAGACCAATAGAATGTCTTGTCTCTGTTCTAGAATTAGTTCCACATTCTCTCGTCTCAGTGAACGGAGTATGGTAGATAATATTTTTTTAAAATTATATTATTATTAATTGGATTTTAAACAATTAACAACACAGAGAAATAAAAATAAATAAATAAATATATCATCACAGCATATTACCCATTGCTGGGTGTGCCAATCTGCTTTGTTCCCAGATATCGGTAATGATGATGACACAGAGAAAAATGACTGGTTTTTAGCAAATAAATATTCATAATTAAGGGGTACTTCATTCATTCAATTATTGCAACCTTGCAACAAATACAATTTAATCTTTAATATGAAATGTATTTTATTCATTCAGTTATATTATTTATATGACCGTGATTCATTTCATTTAAACTTAATTTAATTTTCTCAAATAAACTAATATATTTATATTTAGGATTTTAAAGTGAGATTTTTAATAAATAAATTTATAATTTTCTGAATTATTTACGTGTTTCCTACAAATATGTAATTGTTTTGAATTAATTTCATAATATATTTGTGTAAACTTTATATTTATTAAAATGAAAAATAGTTTTTATTGTGTAAATCTACATTTATTTGTCACAAATAAATATTATTTGTGGCAAAATAATATTTCTATTGAGTGAACAATGTTCTATTTGTCAAATGACGATTTTAAGTAAAGTGACCTGTACCCTGAGAAAAATGACTGTTTTTTAGCAAATAAATATTCATAATTAAGGGGTACTTCATTCATCCAATTATTGCAACCTTGCAACAAATACAATTTAATCTTTAATATGAAATGTATTTTATTCATTCAGTTATATTATTTATTTGACAGTCATTTATTTCATTTAAATTTAATTTAATTTTCTCAAATAAACTAATATATTTATGTTTAGTATTTTAAATTAAAATTTTTAATAAATAAATTTATAATTTTCTGAAATATTTATTTGTTTTTTACAAGTATGTAATTGTTTAGAATTAAATTCATAATATATTTGTGTAAACTTTATATTAATTACAATGAAAAATAGTTTTTATTGTATGAATCTATATTTATTTGTCACAAATAAATATTATTTGTGGCAAAATGATATTTCCATTGAGTGAACAATGTTCTATTTGTCAAATGACGATTTTAAGTGAAGTGACTTGTATGGACTTGTTCATTTGTTGTACGTTGCATCTTGTTTATGGTGGTGCTCATTTGTGACAGTGTTCATTTCTGGCGATTTGTTTTTCTTTCGTGTGCTAAAAGGTATTGAATATGGGTGACGAAATAGTGAAAAATATACTACTTGAGTGGAGTTTTGGTTATTTGTTTTGCATTTTGCAGTCTATTTTTTATACCAAGGCACATGCATCGGTACCTGTATAGATTGTGTATTTATACTTTTATAATTTATTATTATATGTACATTAATAAACTTAAGGATGTAATTTGTGTATTAATAAAAATATGGTGTACGAATAAATTAAATGTCTTTATTTAATTATTTGCCTGCAATTTGAGAGGAAGGTATTTAAATTTGGTTCAAATAAATTATTATATATCCAATAATAAGGAAATAAATTTAGCGCAATTAAAATAATTTTTAACGTAAATAAATGCATACTTCTCATGAAATAGAAGATATAATTGATCTCAATATATATATTTATTTGAGACAAATAAATGCTTCAAATAAATAATTACATTGCTTCAATTGTATATATATTTGGATCTATTCAAGCTTAGGATTTATTTGTAACAAATAAATTTACAATTCACGTAATTATATCTTTTTCTCAGTGTATGGACTCGTTCATTTCTTGTACGTTTCATCTTGTTCACGTTGGTGCTCATTTCTGGCGATTTGTTTTTTATTCGTATGCTAAAAATTAGTGAATATGGGTGACGAAACAGTGAAAAATATACTACTTGAGTGGAGTTTTGGATATATGTTTTGCACTTTTCATTGTATCTTTTATGCACCGGTACCTGTACAGAGTGTGTATTTATACTTTTATAATTTTTTATTATTTGTACATTAATATTCGTAAGGATGTAATTTGTGAGTTAATAAAAATATGGTGTACGAAAAAATTAAATATACTGGTTTTTATTTAATTGTTTTCCTCGAATTTTAATGTATTTAGAGTGGACATGTTACGAGGTATATAAATTGGGTTCAAATAAATTATTATATATCCAATAGTAATGCAATAAATTTAGCGTAATAAAAATAATTCTTAACGTAAATAAATGCATAGTTGTCATGAAATAAAATAAATTATTACATTGCTTCAATTGTAGATATATTTGGACCTATTCAAGCTTAGTATTTATTTGTAACAAATAAATTTGCATCACGTAATTATCTTTTTCTCAGTGAATAATTTTTACTCGTAATCTTTTGACAACCACTGTACATCTCAAAAAGAAAAGAAAGTACATACATACAATAATCGTATATTGTTTCAATGTATGAGTGTACATTCACTCTTGTTTATACGAATACAAAGTACTTATTTAAATCCTATTTGTTCTAATTAACACTATTACTTCTAAATTTATTTTCACTTCTTCTTAATTATCTGTAACCTATCTTATTTAAAAATGTAAAACGTCATTTATATTCAAACTATCTCTACCTGCATTCATGAAAGTCACTAATCGCCGAACTCGTTTACTTATCAAATAATGAGCGAATAGCTACCGATCAGACAAACCCACATGGAGTGAGAAAGAAGAACATCAACAGCTGCACCAGCTCACTTGATCTCAAAAAAGATACGGAAAGATAGTCGTGATAAGGTAATTATATAACAAGAGTATGTGTTAAGAAAAATATTTGTGATGGAAAGAATACGGTAATTATGGGAAGATCAGCATTACCATATGAGATAGACAACAGAATTTTCTTTTCTTTTATGTGGAGCATACATAGGAATTTCGATTTTATTGACAATTTTAATATGTAGTTCAGATTATCAGATCACTACATGCACTTATTTTGATTGGAATCGTTTGGAACGCCGCTCCTAGAAATATTTTTTATCGGAAATATTAAAGTTATATCTATCTGTCGCCGTTTACCCTTTCCAACTGGACTAGGGTGACCAGATTTATAAATTGCAAAACCGGGACGTTTTTCAGAGAATTGTAAGACCAGTGGCGGCTCGTGCACTAAAACTTTGGTTGGTGAGGAAATGTAATCAGGAAAAAGCGCCGCAGGCGAAATTTTTTTTTCATTCAAGGTCAAATGCCTTAATATTGAAAGTTACATTTTTCAAGGGATGTGAAGCTGCATGTTTTTCTCCTTTCATGTATAAAAATAAATTGCCAGGTCATAGAACATTTAAGAAAAGAGAATATATTTAACGGATTGTTGACTTAAATAGAAATAATAATTATACATATAATTGAATATGTTCTGAATCATAAATTGAAGTAAAAACATCCCAAAACCCATACGTTTCGTAAACACAGTGCCATAGACTTATGGGGTTATCACACGTACGCACGTATCTGCAACCTAACCTGTCACACAGAAAGGAAAAAGCTCTGTGGAATATGAGACATCCATATTTTAAATAACGTAGTAGCAGCTAATAATTTGTTGTTCATTTCTGATATTATTCGTCTAAATACAAATAAATGATTCAAACTTTTAGAAATGACAACAGGAATTAAATATCATGTGTACCAACGTCGAGACTAAAAAAATTCTATATTTCTTGCAACTTTGCGTAGTTGAACAACTGTTGTCAAAACAGTTGCAGATACGTGCATACGTCTGATACGTCACACTATTGCTATCTTTCTCTCGCAGCATACTATGGAGCTTGTGCTAGAGAGAGAGAGATATAAGGCATTTACGAAAATTTTACCTGTGAACTGTTACCAGTATATATCGGTAAACAGCTGTTTACCAGGTTACAGCTACCAGAATCGATATTTTAAGAATGCAACTTGTAAACAGGGTAGATTTCTAACCTATGAAAAATATTTGAAAGTACGAAACAGATTTGAAATTTGACGCAGTTAACAAACTGAGCACAATCCTACTTCCGATTTCCACATTGAACACATTTTCACTTTTAACGCGCGCGCTTCGCTTGGTATCACTACCTTTTTTGAGGTTAGATTCTCTATTTACCGCATTTATCGGCTGAATTACTCGATCCACAAATCATGGATCCGGTAGATGAATCTGGTAGATATGGTACAATTTTCGAACACGGTAACTATTAACTACTCGTATTTTCGAACGCAATCGATCAATGTGGTATCTACCGGTAAAATTTTCCTAAATGTCTATAGCAATAGGTTTCGCCGTGACGTCATATTGAAATTAAAAAACAAATGCAGATGAACTAAAAACAATTACGACATTTTAATATTACGAATTTCTTCAAAATTGAACGAACTTTCATTTAAAATAATAATAAAAATCAGAGTGAAGGACCCCATTAAGTCAGATGGGCAGAAGAAAGACAGCGAAATGGGACGGTACACTGAAAAATGTTTGACTAAGTGCTCGGTAGAGTTTCAGCGACAGGAATAATGTTACATCATGTATTTTCCCATAGAGCAGATTCAACACCAGTTATTGGCTAAAAAAAATAGTTATGAAAATAAAATAATACCTACCTTACTTACCTGATGTATATAGCAATGTGCGAATTATTGCAAATTTCTGGATAGTTGGTTTTCGTATAAAGAAGAGATTGATTCTGCAATTCATGATTATTTGAGATTGGATTAGATGAGAGATTTTAAGAAGCGGAAGCAAAAAATGGTGAAGTGTATTTTTGTTGAAGGGACCTACTTCACACATATTTAAAATAAACTTCCAACAAATATCACATGAAGTATTCTTGTACTTTTCTATGCACAAAATGACGCCTGGTAAGCGCCCGCACGGTGCAAATATTTCATCATTACCGATATCTGTGTACAAAGCAGATTGGCACACTCAGCAATGGGTAATAAGCCGTGATGATATATTTATATCTATTTATTTATTTAAGTATTCTCTAATATAATTTGAAGATTTCAATAATGACGCGATATATCTGTATCGTCGAGAAGACTGGTTAAATTTTTAAAATTCAATAACATCGCAAAATAATGTTTGACACTGAATGACATTATTCATTGATTGTAGTAGACTTAAGACTCGGTTGCAGATATGTTCATCAATTCCTTGTTCAGTTGACGCATCATCAAAATGAACAAATTCGAATCAGTTTCCTTATTCTTATGACATTTAAATCATTGCTGCCAAAAAATCGTGTTACATTTGTTCATTTTGATGAACCGTTGATTGATCAAGGAATTGATTAACGTTTCTGCAACCGGACATAAAAGTAATTCATTATTTATAATAAATGTAATATTCTCTCTATCTCATGTTATGAACAGAGTATGATCTATCTCTAGGAGTGTCTTTAGGTCTGTCTAAGACAGTTGCAAGCCGTCTTGTAGCCTGTCGTTGTCTTCATGGCCTACTACTGGACTTGGCTGACAGGAACTTATGCAATGTGCTAGTAATTGATTTATTTAACAGCTGTAGATCTCTCTAAAGTATGTAGCTCTGGGATTTATCTCTATTTGATACATTTTTGCAATACTGGGGCATATTTCAATGTAATGAGGCTTGCTAACTTATGCAACACATACTTTACACCTTTATTTGATTGAATTATTAAGACAGTATTATCATAATTGGTGATTAATGAAGAAATCAACAATGTACTATGATAGAGCGCGACTTTCTCATAACTTATATAAAATATTTTCAATAATATAGGTTGGCGCCAGGAATATATTATTTTCTTTGCATCAATATTCATAAAACTTTTTATAGACTCATACTCATACATTGTAATTTATTACAATATCAATTAATTACTATTTAATATATTTCTTATAAGACTCCTACGCTGCACATACAATATAAGTCAATACTTCGAGTAGGTATTTAATTAAGGTTGACGTGGTTTTGATCACTTGACTTACGAAACTACGATTCAAACACATGACTATTATTTCAACTTACTTACCGCACATGAGTTAACCTCTCTAGTGCATTCTCCATAACAGCTGGGTATTCTTATGTTAATTTTCATTTTTAAAAAATTTGGTCTGGCCAACACAATACCTCCCGCCATTTACAGACCGCGTCACAAAAGGATTAGGCTAATCCTTATTTTTGGATTAGCGAATTTTGGCAGTTTATTTTTCAAATTATAGTCTAGTCTAATCCAAGTAACTATTTTTTTACTTCCCGCTACCCTTGGTAAGGGAGGTATAGGGATTGTGCTAAAAATCGTATATCGAGATTTTGGTAAATGACCACGTTTTAAGGTCCCTAGAATCCAATTTTAACATTTTCAAGATGATGTCTGTGTGTATGTGTTTATGTGTGTATGTATGTATGTGTGTATGTGTGTATGTGTGTATGTGTGTATGTGTGTATGTGTGTATGTGTGTATGCGTGTATGTGTATATGTGTGTATGTGTGTATGTGTGTATGTGTGTATGTGTGTATGTGTATATGTGTGTATGTGTGTATGTGTGTATGTGTGTATGTGTGTATGTGTGTATGTGTGTATGTGTGTATGTGTGTATGTGTGTATGTGTGTATGTGTGTACGTGTGTATGTGTGTACGTGTGTATGTGTGTAGTTATGTATGTGTGTATGTGAGCATGTATGTATGTTTGTATTTGTGTATGTGTGTATGTGTGTATGTGTGTATTTGTGTATTTGTGTATTTGTGTATTTGTGTATTTGTGTATGTGCGTATGTGAGTATGTGTGTATGTGTGTAAGTGTATATGTTTGTATGTGTAACATTTAAAGGTATTTTTCGAAAAAAACTATTTTGAGATTCAAGTAAAGTGCCATTTTCTGTTGTCCGATGTACACAAAAATCTAATGGGCTCTTTCCGATCCCTATAATCTAAGAGCCAGATCTTGCAGGCCGTTTAATTGGTCCATTTAAACAAATCCAAAAATGTTTATTGTAATCAGTGTGATTCAGATTTTACAAAATATAATAATTTATGATTGAAATAATGTTTATATTTTATTAAAAATGAATAAAAGATTAAATACATATTAATGATAAAAATTATTTTGAAAAGTAAAAATTAAAAAAATATATTCGCTCTCGACTGGTTCCGAACAAAGCGCACACGCTACCATTATGCTATTTGAACCGTTGCTTAGGAATAATTTTTTCCGGGATATGAACAATAATCCTGGAAATTTGATAATCTTTCTTAAATGCTTCTAGTATTACACATGTATATTGACTAATATGAAACATAATCCATAGAATTAGTATCCCCGAATATGCATACAATTTCAACTTAATATCTTGCACTGGGGAGATACTATTCACATTTGACTGATTTTCCATGTTAATTCCCCATGTATCGGTTGGCCTAGGACACCCGGTATATAAAATTTTATTTTTGTTAAACTAAGTACCCACTAAAGAAAAGTACACATTCGATACATAATTTTATAATTTTCAAATATGTATTACCTCCTGCTACCCTTGGTAAGGGAGGTATAGGGATCGTGCTAAAAATCGCATATCGAGATTTTGGTAAATGACTACGTTTTAAGGTCCCTAGAATCCAATTTTAACATTTTCACGATGATGTCTGTGTGTATGTGTGTGCGGATCCTCCACTCTAACTCAAATTTCGAACTTTTTCTGTACTGGAGCCCATTAGATTTTAGTGTAAATCGGATAACCGGAAATGGCACTTTACTAGAAGCTCAAAATAGTTTTTCTTCGACAAATACCTTTAAATGTTATTTTTTCGACAATAATGTTATTATAAAAATTAAAGATTATTAAATTTTCTATAGATTTGCATTAATACTTTTTCTATATATTTTGCGGATAAATTTATAAAATTATCTATAATTTAAATCTTACTGCCTACGCTTTAAACAAACAAAACGCAACTATTCAAATGTATGTAAATGACAGATAAATGTCACTATCAAAGAACTAATCATTTCAAAATAATATTAGTAACGTTTTAAAAAGTAAATAGAACAATAGAAAAGGATTTCAATACAGTTTCCAAGTAAATATGTAAGTATGTATTTAGAAATAAAAATTAACGATTCGCAAAAATATTTAAGCTAATTCTCATTGTGAATTCTATTCTATCCCAGTATTTAAAATTTAATCTTCATTTTATTATAGCTCCGGTGGCGCAATGGTTAGAGCAACGCCTCATGTCATGAGTGCCCTCGGGGCTTTGAGTTCGAATCCCACTATAAGGCATGGATGTGTGTGAATGTGAACCCACTCTGTAATTGGGATTTAATCCTGTTGAGGGGTTTAAAAAAAGGTAGCTACTTGGATTAGATTAGGCTATATTTTAAAAAATAAACTGTCAAAATTAGAGTAAAATTCGCTAATCCAAAAATAAGAATTAACGTCATCTTTTTTGTGACTCGGGCTGTAAATGGCGGGAGATATTGTGTTGACCATACCAAATTAATATTTTAAATATTTAAATTTATGACCAACATTAGCATTAATGAAAAATTACTAATTATAAATTTTGGAATATTTTAAATTTTGAATAAGCATGAATTCTGCCATTTTGTCAATATTTTAATTATATTACGGCAACTTTTGTTTAATTGAATTGATCTATGATATTCTACAGTGATCAGAAGCAAATATAAACCACACCTTGACCTTTATCGGAAAATTGTGTATATCATTAAATCATTATACATATACAATTATGAGTACATTGGTTGTATAAATTTCTCCACTTTTAATAATACACTTTTGTGCTGCAAACTGTCTGAAGCATTTTAAAAGGAAAATAGGTTATAGTGTTTTCGAATCTACTTACGCATACGCGATTTTTTAAATAATAGTCGTTGACTGCATAGTTTGACCCACAACCTTTAGCTTATTAACCGAGCTAGCATATCCAATGAAAGCAGTCCTTGTGCTTAGGTTTTTTGTAAAAGAATTTCCGTGGGTGTTAAAACGATTGTCGATAAAAATAGCTGCCGTAACAGTACAGTGATTTCCTCAATGAAGTTGCAGAATTCATCAAAGTTGACAGGATGAAATAAATGGAAAGTTCTCATGGAATAAACGTGAACTAAATTAGAATAAATGACTTGCTTATTTTTGTATAGTTATTGGGATATGATTGAAATATAATCAATGTGAAAAGGACCAGAACGAATTGAAATCAGTTACCGTCTAAGCAATTAAATTAACTTTTGTTCCTACCGAGTACTTTAATTATTTATTTTATAATTACAAGATTTCCTCCCGACTCTTTTTTTATAGATTCGTTCCGTAATTATAATTATAGTACAAAAGCATTTAGCACCAGAAGTATTTAAGAAATTTATAAATGTTTTCAAGAATTTTTCACCTGGGAAATAAATAAATTTAAAGTAGGTATTTATAACTTTCTGATAGAAACCATGTAAAATAAAATATTGAAAATAAGTGATGTGAGTCGATTATATGACAGCAAGGGCGGATCTAGAAAATGTTCAAGGAGGGGGCCATTTACGTTTTTTTAAGATAACGGTAAATAATTATTAAAAAGTTTTAAGGCTATTAAAACGTATAATTATTATTAAACCCTATTACAGCCATATAATATTGACAAACAATTCTGAAAATTCTCACTAAACAATTCTCAACTCAAGGAAATCTCACTCTCAAATCAGACTTTGTCAGTTACAACGAACTATATAATAATATCTAAACGACGATTTTTGGACGCAGCAAATCGATCCAATATTTTTTCAGGTGCTAATGCAATATCTGGATGCAAATGCATAAGAGCAAGACCTACGAGACGTTCTTCAGTCATGCTATTTCGTAGCCAGTTTTTTTAAACGTCTCAAAGCTGAAAAACTCCTTTCCGCAGAAGCCACACTGATTGGCAAGCTTAAGAAAATTTGTAACAACATTTGACAATTGGGACAAATGTCTTTGTCGCACATATCAAAAATTTCCGCAAGAGTTTGAGCGCCCTTATCACTTTCTTCTCGACTACACATCGCCTTCCATAATTTTACTTCGGATTTTAAGCATTCACTTACATACAATATTAAAAAATGAATATTCACTTTTTGATATTAAGAGAGCAAATTTTAAGCAGTCTGAAAAACACAGAAATTGTTTGACAATCCAAAATGTGGAAACTTTTCCAAGTTGTGTCAGAGTATTACAACATTTTTCAGAGATTTTATTTTAATAACATTTATTGAAGTCAAATCAAAATAAAACGGTATTAAAAAATACGCCCAAGGGGGGGGGGGCATGGCCCCCATGCTCCCCCCCCCCCCCATGGATCCGCCCTTGTATGACAGAAGTTAGTCACAATCATTTACAAAATGACCGTTAGGTCATTTTAGTTGATGACCATGACAGTCAATATACCATCACTTTAAAAATGACGCGTTTGTCATTTTGAAAGTGTTATTATATTCAAAGAATACACTTCTAAGCTTGAACATTTATCTTCAATGTTTAATAGTGAAAATGCGCAAGAGCGTTGCCATCAAATATTTCGTTAAACGAGATACTAATATACTCCGTTTGCCGAAACGAGAGAATGTGGAACAAATTGTTGAACAGAAACAAGTTATTTTATTGGTTCGGTTCCAAAGTTATTCACTTTTGACCAATAGAATGACTTGTCTTTGTTCAAGAATTAGATCCACATTCTCTCGTTTCGGCGAACGAACTATAGTAGTACTGTCAAGCGGTGCTGTCAAGTGAGGTTAGTTTATTTTTATTAATTATAATATCTGTTCAAGTAAATAATTGTCAATTAATTTAAATTCATAATTAATCTTTTGTTAAATTATTATTATTATTATTATTATTATTATTATTATTATTATTATTATTAAATTCCATGGCTATCGCTATTTTTGGGGCAATTTTGGATATTTTCATAGCTAATTTCTGTTGTTACAAAGCATGCAAATTTAGTTTTGTTTATTGATTCAGATGAAGAAATGCTCTACAATTCTTATTTGAAGTTTTTTTGCCTAAAATAATTAGAGAAGCAGAAAAATACGGAAGTATAATTTTACATGTTAACGTCTTATGTTCGGCTGTGCAGGTCACCACCCTGCATATGCAACTGTTAATTTTTGTTAGAATGACTTGTATTACGTTTAGGTACTTCGTTTCCATTATTTTCAATCAAATATATTATATATGTTATATTTATTCCATAAATTAATAAAAAACTAAAATGACCAAAAATGACCCAATATGACTGAAAATAACCATTAAATGACTGTCACTATTGAAAATACATTACATTGCATGCTGCAGGCTTAACTTATATAAATCGTCGCTACATTTTATTCATCAGTACATCTTTCTGCTTCAAGCATAGTTCTCTAAGTGTCATTATAGTTTTACCGTAAAGGGCATTTAGTAAATATTACCTTACGGATAGAATTTACCGCAAGAGTTTTTTTAGT
Organism: Harpalus rubripes; assembly: GCA_963082715.1. NCBI lineage: Eukaryota > Metazoa > Arthropoda > Insecta > Coleoptera > Carabidae > Harpalus > Harpalus rubripes. Next base: position 15,025,348 of record OY720454.1, read on the forward strand.
GCGACTTATAATAATAAACCCGATCGTGCCTCTCAATAGCAATAATTATTGTATATTATATAACAAATTGTTTCATTTATTTTCATTGCAATAATCATTCTCTTTACTCTTTACAACATCGTTGAATACCCATGAGGATACGCCATTACAGCTGATAAGCGTTCTTCAGTATTTTACTTATTTATCCAACACCTTCTAATAATAACACTATAACCATGGCGATTTTAAATAAATAAGGTTGTTTAACCGATAAATTTTTTCACCAATCAAGTATATCGACATTTAACAAAATATTGGATCCATATAAATATTGGACTATACAACTCATCGGAAAATAGACCAATCAGATAGCTCAATTTATCTTAGTTACGCTCTAAAAGCTACATTCACTGCTACTTTTTTAATGTGTAATGATAATGCATAAGACATAACATTAATTCATAGTGCTAATGCGTAAGGTTAAGAAAAACATTGTATTTTCTGCAACAAAATTTGACATCTGTATTTATTTAAATTACCTGTCAAAATTGAAGTTTATCATGGCAGGAAAGGATTGCTGAAGTATATTTCCATGTTTAATTTTATTTGAGCACATGGTTTTACAAACGTAGCACTAGATGCAGCTATTTGTTTTCTTTGAAATAGAAGATTTTGAGATTTCTCGCAAATTCATTTTGACAACTGTCATAAATTTACTTAATGCATAATGCGTAATGCATACAAGTTTGGAGTTTGCAAACTTTTGTTGCTGTGCATTGTGTTTATGCATTATGCTCAAAAATTAAAACTAGCTGAGAATGGTCCTGGGCGTTGCCATATATCAAACTTCGTTATGCATTATATATCAGCTTGAGGCTTAAGCTACATTTACAGCTACTTTTTTAAAGCGTAATGATAATGCATAAGACATAACTATATTACATAGTGTTAATGCGTAAGGTTAAGAAAAACATAGCATTTTCTGCAACAAAATTTAATTGATAGTTGACATCTGTATTCATTCAAATTACCTGTCAAAATTGAAGTTTATCATAGCAGGAAAAGATTGCTAACTGTGAATGGTCCTGTGCGTTGCCATATAACAAACTTCGTTACGTATTATCTACGAATTAGCATTATGTTTTAATGTTATGCATTAAAAAAGTAGCTGTGAATGAAGGTTTAACATCGGTTATTTGCATTGCTAAGTTGTGTTTCGCGAAACACAACTAGTAGAATTCGGTCGCAAACAAATGAATCATACGTAATCATATCGTCAATAGATATAAATGAACAAGTAATATTTCTGACATTTCGTTGGTTTAGTTGGTTGATTCGTTGTCAAGAAACGTATCTATTATTTTGGAATATCACGACTCCGGAGGAGGAGTGGTATTCTAAAATAATACGTTGAGTGTATCAACACAATATATTCTGATAATACTGAACACACAAGTGGTATTCGTTGAATTATACAATGAATAAATTTGACAACATAAATAAAATAATTTATTTGACGTTTATATATATATATATATATATATATATATATATATATATATATATATATATATATAAAACATCTGCTTTGTTCGCAGATATCGGTAATGATGATGACATATTTGCACCGGGCGGGCGTTTACGACACCGTAGGTGGCTCACCCAGCAATGGGTAATATGCCGTGATGATATATTTATTTTATTTATTTTTTTATATAAAACATCGTATTTACTGGTGGTTACTGGGGCGATATTACATTTGGGACCCAGCGAATATACAAAAACAAATAATACCACGTCCTCAAGGGTATATTTGCTTATCAATACATGATATCTAAGTAAAATTCTCAAATGTCATTGGCTGAATTTATTATGTATTGTATAATCTTAAAATATATAACTCGAGCTTCGAAAATCATCTAAATATACAGTTTGCGGACTCGATGTATTACCTGCAAGCACAACTCCACCTACGGTGTCGTTGTGTTTCCTAGGCAACACATCTCGTCCTCTGAACTGTATATTCGATTATTTTCGAACCTCTTCTTGTATAACTATTGATAACAATTTTAACCAGTTACTAAAAATTAACCACTTTTTTCAGAATAGGGCCCATCAATTCATAGTTTCTTAAAACTTGTTGTTGTTGTAATTAATACATTTTTAAAATAAACTAAAGCGCTAATGGGATATAATCGGAAGGACATATATTTACTGAATTAGCTATACCTTGGCTTGGTACACCTGTGCACATAGGTCCGGATTAAACAATAACTTTTAACTTGTCATGTTAGTTCCAAAATACTATCTGGTATACTGCATGGTACTAAGAGAGCGTATTTATCGCCGACACCAATATATCAAAAAGAAAATAGGAAGATATCACACCTCTACATAAAGCAAATTATATTCAGCTTAGAAAATATCAGATGACGGTTGAAAACCGTAAGTTTTTACATGCACTAATTAAATAATTTAAATTTTTGAAAGTAAACTTTGCCAATACTAAATAATTTAAACTGTAAAAATGTGCAATTCCTGAATATTGATAATTACAAAGTCGAAATCATAAACATGGTTGAATATCACATATTGATATAGTTTTCATTTAATATCTGACAGGTAACAGGTGATATTTTATTTGCTATTGTAAACTAGGTATGCATTCTGGCCAATCAGAGGGCAGATAGCTGTGGATGTGAATACTCGGTAGTGTTGACGAGTATTGGGAAGCTCGAGTATACGAGGACAGTAACAGCGAGTTGGAGTGGATACTCGACATTGGTGTTGAAGAATTGCGGCATACGGACAGTTGGTGATACTGGAATTGAATGTGATATAAATAAATAGTGATATAAATATCGCGTAAACAGTCTACAAGAGCCTGCAACAGACCGGCAGTCTAAGATTGGAACGCATAGTAAAATAAATGAACATTTAGTTAAATAAAAGTACGAGAGTAGGTACAGTAAAGTAAATAGCATAAAAAAAATAGTCGAATTAATTGTTTAAATAAATAAATAAATAATCTTAGTGTATAAGTAATTAATTATATTCTTAGTCTTAAATTAGTATTTAATATTTGTTTAACAATAGTAATAGTCATTTTTATTATCTTTTAATATTAATTTTATAGTTTAATAAACATCGATCTTAATAATAATTCTTTAATTTTTACACCAATGGCAATGGCACATGCTTATTCCCAGACGTTACCCATCCAGAACTAACCGTGCTCAAGCTTGCTTGACTCTACAGATCACATTCGAGATTTTGTATCCACTATCAAATAGCCATTGGCAATGTGAAATATAGTATTATGTACGAAAATCTATACGTAGCTCTTATTCTTTTTTTATCTAAAAATATAGGTTAAAACCATAATAATATATTCACTCCATTGTTATTACTTTGTTTGGTTAAGTTCTTTTCAATTTAGTATAAATAAAAATATACAAAATATATCATTACTCCGATCTGCTTATTAAAACTAAATTGCTGAAATTACATCTCGATTTGAGATAATTTTGAAGCGATAAAATTTTTATTGTCTGCCTGAAGCACGCCAATATCTTCCTAAAAACTCTGTATGTACTTAGGTAATGCGTATAATTATATACTACACCCACTATTTCAGCATTTTGCTCGTCGTTTTATGATGTCGATATCAGACGTTATTGTTCAGGATTTTTACGTTTTTATTATCGACGAATTGTTTCATTGTTAAACTTGATGAGATAATGTTTTAATTATTTGTTGCACATTTGAACTGTGTGTTTATTGAATTTTTTTCCAAGAAAAATTTTTAATTTCTTAAATAATTGTTACAGGAAAGAACTTTATCTTGGGTTTGAAGAAAAGTGAATAGGTGTGTTGCATTGTAATCAACGTATGTAAGAACAAAATTGAACAATGAGATTATATTTTTGGATTCAATTCTTGTTGTTGCTATTTAATATTGAAAATTGCATATAACTTCAACTATGTTTTAAATAGTTTGAAATAAAATTTATAATCTTAGACACAGATTTTAAGAAATTCGATCATTTTCATTCAAAGAGATATAATAGCTTTTTTTTTTCGTTTTAAAGTTACTCAACATAAATTATATGCGAAATAATAACGTTTGCTATACTTATACTGTAACTTAGCAACTTCTTCTTTTATTAATATTTTTCTTTATTTGTTTAAATATATTCTAAATCCTTAAAGGCCGTCGCGCACTTGGGCGAAGCGAGGCGAGGCGAAGCGAAGCGCGGCGAAGAGCCGTTTTTAGAATCAACGCGCACTTGCGAGCAGTTTTCAACGAAAAACGGCCGCGTTTGCTTCAAAAGATGGACAGCTCGGAGGAAACGCAACAACGCAGGCACTATCAATACGAGACAAATTTATAAATTATTTTGTTTCATCCGTAGGTTCAAGTACAGTGGCAAAATTCCATGGTACAGAGAGACCGAAAAAATGTTTAATTTTTTTGATATATTCTACTACATTCTGTAACCAAGTAGTTAATCTCCCTTTTTGTTGAGTCTGCAATACTATTTTGTACAATAGAAATCGTTTAATATGTAAGGAATTTTCAGAACTAAATTTTTTGAAAAATTCTTCTACATTGACTTCATTTTTATTATAATAATATATTTAGTTTTTTGTTTTAAGTAGTAGTACATATTCAGTTGTCATATCCATATCTACTGGATCAAATATTTAATGAATTGCTTAAAATTCAACATTTTGTAATGTACATTGTTATATTTACAATTAATAAACTTAATATACATAGCATATCATACCGGTTATATTCATTTCTTCTGCTACTTCTAACCAGCAGTTGTCTTTCAACTTTCAATGTCTGATTACAATACTCGACACATCCTATATCGTACAGATCTTTATATTTTGAAACCAGAAGAACTAATTTCTCTTCTGTGTTTGATATTTTCATAGAACCTATACGTATTGTTTGATATGAAACGTGTGAAATTTAATTCTAAACCGGCTATTTCCAATGTGTCTCGGGCGTATTCGTTCTGAATTAGGTAGCTGCGCTGCGCTACGCTATCGCACACTTCAGCTCAGCGAAGCGAAGAGCAGAGAAGAGCAGAGAAAAATATTCTCCCCGAAGTATTCCGGCAAGTCGCTTCGCTGCTCTGCTCTTCGCTTCGTCAAAGTGCGCGTATACCCATAATAATATATTGAATGAAAAAACGGCTCTTCGCCGCGCTTAGCTTCGCCTCGCTTCGCTTCGCCCAAGTGCGCGACGGCCTTAATACTCTCCGACGTATTTCTCAAAATATTTTAATACTGTACAGGTGTCTCATTTTCGATGTTTTTTTAAGGTATCTCGGGTAATATTAATGATAGAGCAAAACCGTTTGCACATTCCAGGGTCAACTTTTCCAGAAATGTTTAATAGTCACCGCAGGAAATTTCGATCTTCTTTTGTTTCTGAGCTACAGGCAAAAACTCGTTTTTCGCTCATTTTGAAAATATCTCATATCTTATTTATTATAAAAGTCAGAGAAAAAATGTTTTTACAAAAATTTTACCGTTTTTTAAATAGGATAAAAGGCGTAATTAGATTTTTTTTAAACTTAATGATTCTTACAATTTTTTAAATGGGAACCTATGTTGAAAATAGTCTCGTCTTTTTGCTTTTTTTATAAGCTTTTTAATGATATACAACAAGTCTACATTCTTTTGTTTTAAACTTGAATAAGAAATAATTATTTATTTATTGGGGTGAAAAAATTTAAAATTATTAAGAAACAAATGAAAAAATCTATTACAGATCAACATTTGCATATTTCTAATAATATTTGTTTCAGTTTTACTTATTTTTTCAATTTATTTACTTCAAAAGCATACTAAACCATCTTTTTCAGATTATGTCAAAGCCAACTGTAACGTCGGTAACTAGTAATTTAACTACCCCGAAAATGATTGGTTAAGAATAATTATGAGAACATAATTAATAGATATTGAATCAAAATAAACAAATGATGATTTGTAATAAATTTTTTCATTTGTTTCTTAATAATTTCCAATATCAATAAATTATTAATTCGTCTTTTATTAATGTTTAAAACGAAAGAATATAGACTTGTTATATATCGTTGAAAAGCCTATAAAATAAATAAAAAGACGAGACTATTTTCAACATAGGTTCCCATTTAAAAAAATCATAAGTTTGTGTTATATCTCAAGAATGATTAAGTTTTAAAAAAATCTAATTACGCCATTTTATTCTATTTAAAAAACGGTAAAATTTTTGTAAAAACATTTTTCCTCTAACTATCATAATAAATCAGATATGAGATATTTATGACACTTGTACGACCATTTATAAAACGGTGTCTTTGGCTTTTAGAACATTTAATGTAAAAATCTTATACAGGTGTCCCATAAAAGAATGTCAATACTTCAACCGTATACTCTTTGAGCTCTTGAAGATGATGTAAAAGGTGTATACTGGATGGCCCTTAAAAGGTGTCAAGTCGAATTTTATCCGGTCGCCCCCTAAAGTGGTTCCAAATAAATAAATAAAAAGTGTGCAGGCAGTGATTCCGCTTAATATGACCGTGCCTAAATGCACTTGATTTTTCCCCATTTAAATAACATTGGGTTTTGACACATTTTGGAACTGTACTTTTGTCAAAGGCAATAAGACGTTTAAAAAATCCACTCTCCATTGGAATATATACTAGAGTCAGTCGAGAATATGTGGACAAAATTAAAAGTCCCACTCAATATTCTTAAGATGATTGTAGATAGCTTTTTTAGGCTTTTGTGCGATAGTTTAACCATATATAATTATGTTAAGAATAATGATTGGGGCTTCAAAATATGTTCACATATTCTCGGATCATTCTAGCATATATTGCAATATTGAGTGGATTTTTTAAACCTCCCATTGTTTAAATGGGAAAAATTAAGTGCATTTAGGCTCAGTCAAATATTAATATTAAGCGGAATCATTGCCAGCACAATTTTTATTTATTTATTTGGAACCACTTTAGGGGATGGCCCGGTTAAAATTAGACTTGACTTCTTTTAAGGTCCATCAGTGTATACTTTGATCTCTAATTGGAAAAAGGTTATATGTAGATAGAATGAGCCAGTTTCACATTTTTTAAAAAGTATTTTAAATGAGTCTATGCAATATTTTTCATAGCAGGTAGCTAATAAAAAATAATAATAATTTGTTGTTATATTCGTAAATAATTAAATAAAAAGGTTGGCGCAAGAAATAATCATGAAAAACAACTCCCCACTCCTGTGACGTCAAAGTATATACAGCACGTCATCTGTAGCCAATAGGGAAACAGTTTGTCCATCACCTACGTAAAACCTACGTTATTTATATGAAGAAAAGTAGACGATAGTTTGTCGCATGTTAAGCTGTATGAACTTTGATGTCACATTTTATTTCAGACAATGTGACATTTTAAAATCATTACACAAATTTCAATAATTAATTGTAAAATATCTATTGGATATTTCGTAATTACATTTACAAATTTGAGGCTATTTAAAGAAAATATTTTTTTATAATTTAATAATGCATATATAAATTCTAGCAACAGCCCTATTATTAAACATAGTAGATATCTTTAGTTTTTAGCGAAAATGAATTATTGTTATTATGCTCTGTTCCATTTAAACCATTCAGTAGATGGCACTGGCAACAGCGCAAATCTGAAGTAGCCGAAATTACATTGGGTAAACTTGTCTTTTGTCTCTAATTTCAGCCAATCAGAGAGGTCAAAACTATTCCCTATGCTCCGCAATACTGAATGGCTTAAATGGAACAAGGTTAGATTTGAATCTTACGTGTCTTTTTAAATTGTCTCGTGGCCGCGTCCCTGAGTGTCTGGTCGCGAATCAGCAGTGATAGCACGCGCTTTAGAATTCCATCATAGAAAACAGGCGAATGCGATTTTACTTTTACGAATGTTAGTAGCTGCACTTTAGAATTCTATATTTGCTTTTTGTTTCGGGAATTTTCGAGTTTTGTGCTATTAATATAGAAAATATTATGACAGTTATTTATAATAAATATTGTGACAAAATAATGACGTTATTTTAATACTTTCACATCGAGTCGTACTCTTGCAGACGAAAATTTTGAGACACGCGTGCTACCAAATATTCGCTTCCTTGCGAAAAGCGAAAACAAATTTGATAGTATTCTAAAGTGCATGGTGTCACTGCTGCGGAACTGGGTTCGATCCTGACCGACGCCAATCATTTAAATGGCATAAAATTAGCCTCTGTGGTGCACTCTCCACGCCAGCAAAGAGTGCCCGTGAGCTGACGCGGTAAACGTCCGCACGGTACAAATATGTCATCATTATCGAAATCTGTGTACAAAGTAGATTGGCACACCCAGCAATGGGTTATATACCGTGATGATATATTTATTTATTTATTATTTAAAAGTCTCTCGTAAACCTTAAATGATAAAGGAGGTATTGGGGGTTACCCGCGATAAATTTCTCTGAACTATTTTTACCAGGGGCCTGTTCCACCATAAACCTTGCAACTTTGCACTTTTCATTTTTCATAATGCCACCGTTGATATATTTTTTGCATATGAAAAGTGCAAAGTAAAAGTACTCGATTGTTTTTCTTTGGGTAATTTAATTATTTTATATTATTATAATCTGACAATTATATCATTTATCATCTTGATTGTCAATATGTGTTCAAAAAGTGATGATAAAATTATTAATGAAAAATATCAATTCTATTTGCTTTTTTTAACGGGAATAAAATTTCCTACTGCGAAAAGAGAAATTTACGTTTAGTAAACGATAGTAGACCATGGGCTATTATTAATAAATAATGCAAAACATTTTCTATGTAGATATGGAAAATTTTAGAGTTTGCTAAATGTGGTGTACAAGAATTATTTTTTACGCAAAGACTCAGTTATTTTGAATAGTTTATATTTAGCAGAAAATGATGGTAGTTCTGTGACTTAAACAGTAACATTTAATTCAATAATTTGTAGTTGCCCAAACCTAATGCATATGTATAAATAAAATAAATAAATATATCATCACGGCTTATTACCCATTGCTGGGTGTGCCAATCTGCTTTGTACACAGAAGCGGTAATGATGAAATATTTGCACCGTGCGGGCGCTTACCAGGCGTCACCTCATGGGCACTCACTGCTGGCGTGGAAAGTGCACCACAGGGGTCAATTTTGTGCCATTTAAAATTGGAAATATTTGGCGTCGGTCGGGATCGAACCCGGTTCCCCAGATTCGCGACCTGACACTCAGGCACGCGGCCACGAGACCCCATGCATATGTGAAGCCATATTTAGTAACATTTCTGATTTTCAAGTTTATATAGTCAAAATTAGCCCAAAAATAGAAAGAGTAAATTTCGATAAAAATCTCTTTTTCGCCGTGAGTAACTTTATTCCCGTTAAAGGAAGCAAATAGAATTGATTTTTTTTTTCATCAATAACTTCTAAACTCTAGCCGTTTTAACTATAGACTGGTGTGAACATAGAAGCAGTTTGATATCGGGGTATTATCCAATCCGAAAACAAAATAAATATGCTCGTATTTTCACACCATACTCTATAGTTAAAACGAATAGAGTTTAGTAATGTTAATTTTTTTCATAAATTTATCTCCACTTTTTGCACACATATTGACAATCAAGATGATAAATGACATATAATTGTCAGATCATATTAATATAAAATAATCAAATTATCTGAAGAAAAACAATCAAATACTTTCACTTTGCACTTTTCATTTGCAAAAAAATATATCAACGGTGGCACTATGAAAAATGAAAAGTGCGAAATGCAAAGTTGCAAAGTTTTTGGTGGAACAGGCCCCAGTAGTGGAATCGCGCCATCGCGCCATATAGAAATGTAGAAAAGTGGCGATTCGTTGCTAGGAAAACGGTATTTGTAGAAAATAAACTACATGTCGGTATCGCGCCAAGAAAAAAAAACTTCATTTTTTTCGCATCCTTACGTTAAAATAGATAGAAACGAAACGTAAATTTTTCGTTATAGAAAACTTTATATTGATCACAAGAATTACCTACAAGTAAAAATAACAAAATATTACTCAATTTTTACAAAACAGAACATGAAAAAACCGAAAGTAGCCGAATTACATTTCTATGTACGATACGGCGTGATACCAAATTTCATTTCTATCGCGTATTCTATCTATCGCTTCAATTCTATAGCTCGAAACGGCGCGATCCCACTGCAGGTCTTCAAAGTCAGATTACTCTGATTTTATTCTCTAAATATTTGAAAACTGTTTTCCCATGTTTAACGCCTGTGTCAGTTTATGTTCACCCACCTTGCATACTTTGAGATATGGGACTAAATTTTACCTAATTCCTTAGTTCCTGTTTAAATTACATATTTTATATGTTTCGTACAAATCTGCTGTACTTAAAATGAGCAGAAAGCAACTCAATGTATTTATTTTCTTTTTTAAATGCATTAGACTAAAATTCCGTTGGGCGTAAAAAATATCGATTGTCCAATCTTTCATTTTGTAATTACTTACACAATATATTTCTGGACAAAGCTCTTTTATTCTTTTACTAATCGCGTACCTGCTTGTGCAACAGGATGTAAAATTTTAACAAGTAACAATAAACGTAACATTTCTTTTCTTACGAACATTTCAAGCGAATTAAAAGGTCGACCATGGTAAATATCTAGTCATCCAAATAGTTACTCATTGAATATCAATAAGAAAAACACTAACTAAATACCTGTTTGATTGTATTCTTTAAAAAAGCGAAAAAATATTGAATAGACCAGAATTTGGATTGAATCTTTCGCATTATAAGGTAATAAATATCTTTGATCGATATTGTATTGCTGCATGGATGAGTATGGAGGTCGATAGCGTTATCTGGGTTAACAGAGATGCGGAAACAATTCTGCACTATAATAGCTGTAAATTCATTATCTTCACAGCATTAATTATTTTTTATGGATTTGATGATTGTATGTTAACAGAGAAATTCTAGATTAAAGATATTGCTAGGAGGTTTATTATGTTCCAACATAATGGAAATTACTAAATTAGAAATTGGAGATTGCAGTAGATAAAGAAATATAATATCACGTATTTTACCCATATTTTAACCTAACACAGATTTCTGTAGATTATAGTAATAACTTATGAATAGATACAAATCGAAATTTTGGAAAATTAACGAAGGAGTTATTATATACCGTGTGCCTGTCTTAAAGGCGTACATAGGAGATTAACATGGGAAATCAGTTTTTTTGCAATTTCCTGGTCGCCTAATCATTTTAAGCAAAAAACGCGTCAAATAAAAGTTTTAGGGCATAAAATTCTGCATCTAAATCATTAATAGTATATTAAAATCCGTGTTTTATAAGACATGTTTTTTTTCGCACGCGTCAAAATTTAGAAAACGAGCGATAGCGAGTTTCCTAATTGACAAGTGCGAAAGAAAGTCTTATAAAATGAGTTCTTTATACTATTTTTTATATTTTGCGCCTTCTACAATAACATTTACTTACTCAATTTGTGATTATATTTGTAACCATTTGTACATTTTCATGTAAATAATCTTCCCTAACTAAAAAATAATAATAATAATTATATTATTAAAATGAATTGTCAATTAACTAAAAATAAATTAGGTAAAAATGGGTTAAAGAAACGTCATCTAGTACCAACCGTCTAAAACAAAAATTGCGTATCGAAATGAAGGTCATTACGATACGCAATTTCCTATCGTAATGACTTCATTATGAACGCAAAATATAAAAACAGAATTATCTTTTTTTATCAAATTGTCAGAGACCTCAAATAAGTTAACTTACGTTGTGACAGATAAAACGTCAAGCATTTATTTATTTTTTGTTCAATTCCATGGCTGTCGATATTTTCAACGTAATTTTCGACATTTTCGTATTTAATTTCTGTCGTTACAAAGCATGTAAAGGTAATTCTGTTTATTGATTTAGATGCAGAACTTTATGCCCTAAAACTGTTATTTGACGCGTTGTTGCTTTAAATAATTAGGCGAGCAGGAAATTTCAAAAACCTGATTTCCCATGTTAATCTCCTATATGTACACCTTTAAACAGACACACGGTACATACATAGTTAGTTGATTTACGTATCCCTAGACAACCGTAAAATGTCACTTTTTGACACTCGTCAAAGACTATTTCACAGCCGCTTTTACTTTATGGCCGCTGCCGCTATCCACATGTTTGTCTAAATAACAAATAAATTTAGTATTTCACTACTTGCATCTTCATAAATTTCAGGCATAATATTGGAAACATCGTTACCGCTATCACTATCGTTCATTTTCATGCTCAACAAATTAATGAAACTTTTGTGATTGACGCCTAAGATATGTTATGTGCACTTCGGCTTTAAAAGTTCTTTTCAACCTTAGTTGAATTATTGGCATCGGTTGCAAACTTCACGTTCGGCCAAAAAGATCACTTTTACAGTCTCGATACACAGTAGAACAATAAATATTTGTATATCAAGGTTGTAAAGTTTCCTTGTCAATGTCATTTAGTAATATTTGAACATCTGAACTGTATTCATGGTGTCTCGAGTTACAATATTCATAAAAATTATTTTTTACTATTTTTTATCTCTAAATTAATTCAACATTAAAAAATGCAATCACAACATATACAGCCCGATTAATAAAAAAGATTAAGCTGATCCTTATTTTTGTATTAGCGAATTTTACTCTAATTTTCACAGTTTATTTCGTAAAATACGAGTCCAAACTTATATTAGTTGAGCCAGTTTACATTTTCAACAAATTATAAAATCTACACAATTGTTAGAAAATTCTACAAAATTCATTCGGCTACTATAAATATAGACTTAAAACTTAAAAAAAAAACCTTGGGCCCAATGACTGGTGATATGGTATGACTAGCGAATGAGAGTTGACGTTTAAATTATTTTATAGATGTGGTTTCTTTTCAAATTTTTCCCATTTAAATACTGTACTAGAAAAGTACAAAAATACAATACTATGTCTGTAAATAAATATCAAAACAGTGGTGCGTTTAAAATATTTTAAACATTTTTCGTTTATGTTGATTATAACAAAATATTTTAGTTTGGCAATTCTATGAAAAAGGATTATTTTTAATTTCCTCTATCAGTAATTCCGACTCGAGGGTTGCTTACACCTGAGATGAACGAACTAAAATTTGCGGTATTAATTTTTTTTAAATACATCCCTGAATCCTGTTGCTAAGGTCATTTTAAATGCTTCCTGTTACTGAGTACAATTCTAATCTTCTGTAACGGAATACATAAGTGTCAATATCCTTTCAAATCAGATATAAGGAAAGGTTTTCAAAAGAAACCACATCTATTAAATAATCGTCAACTTTCATTCGCTAGTCATACCATACTAGTTCGACCGGTTTTTTAAGGGTCATCTTAGTCTTATCTCATCTTAGGTCCAAGGAGTGTTGTTTATAGCGAAAGCTCCGGGATTTAAATTATAGATAATTTTATAAATTTATCCATAAATGTAAAAATGTAGAAAATTTAATAATCTTTAATTTTTATAATAATGTTAATTTCGAAAAAATAACATTTAAAGGTATTTTTCGAAGAAAAACTATTTTGAGCTTCTAGTAAAGTGCGTTTTCCGGTTATCCGATTTTCACCAAAATCTAATGGGCTCTTTCCATTACAGAAAAAGTTTGAAATACAAGCTTTCAAAATTTTCTGAATGTTAGTATGTATTTGAGTTAGAGTGGAGGATCCACACATACATACACACAGACATCATCGTGAAAATGTTAAAATTAGATTCTAGGGACCTTAAAACGCGGTCATTTACCAAAATCTCGATATGCGATTTTTAACACGATCCCTATACCTTCCTTACCAAGGGTAGCGGGAGGTAAAAATGTAACTTTCAATTATAAGGCATTTACCTTTACTGAAATTTATTTTCTGGATACCTTGCCTCACTAAGTATAGGTATCTCACTCTCTGTTCGAAAATTTTTAAGTAGCTCAACACATTAAAAAGTTGGCCATCCCTGTTCTAGTCAGTCGGCATATAAATATTACCTTCCTACTATTTATTTAAAATTCGATTCTATTTCCATCACTCTCCCTTAGTGCATTCAGTTCAGTCCATAATCCCTGCAGCTCATCCTGAGTATCACTGCCGAGTCAGAGTTCAACAGTTCAGTATCACGACCTCATCCTCTGTACCCCGCGCCGTGGTCGTGAGATATGAGCGCGCAGATAACGTAATATGATCGTGCCAGCTCTACAGCACCGAGGACAAGAACAATGCATTCAAATTCACTTCAAGCCCAGTCCAACTCAAGTTCAAGTTCATGATAATTAGCCAAGGGTTAGCCAGTTCACCAAGACCAGACTTGCTAAGATGTGCACTGGTGCTAGGGATAGCGCAATGACAAACATATACTTGCGATAGCAGAAGGAAAATAAAATATCATTAAGGAATTTGGGAATAAATATAAATAAATATATCATCACCGTTTAATATCCATTGATAGCTGGAATAAACTACTTTTTGGCAAAGATTTCGAGAAAAATTATGTACAGGGTGGAGCCCAGAAACTTCCTTTTTTGAAGGCGAATAAAAAAATCTGATGTGGCCAGCACATAACCTCTCGCCAGATATTTTACCTGGTTGTACGCATAAAACGAAAAATATTTTTAAATACAAATACATATATTCATGTCTCACTACAAAATAATTATTTTAATATAAATTATGTACAATACATACATTTTCTTTATATTCGATATCCTGAATTTTTGTTCTACTTTCTTTTTCTTTTATTCGTCATTTTTTCGCAAATTCCATTTATATTCTTTTTTACGTATATTCTTTTGCGTTGTTGTGTTTTATTTTCATAATCTTTATAATGATGTACAAGTATTTTTGACAGTGGCATATAAATATTTTCGACAGTGACATTTATGTGTGAATTACAAACATTTGAATTTCTTGCCTTGAAGTAGTTTGATCTGAGAATTTTTACATCATTATTTTATATGCATTTCTTTATCTCTAAATCTATAGAACATATAATAATGAATTTATATTTATCGAATAAAGAATTTAACGTTCTTTAATATAAGTATTTACATAAATTTTCGATAAATAATATTTAGATGATTTTTTTCTTGCAACTACTACTTCCGGTTGTCCAATTGTTACCAAAACTGACTCGACTCTTCCCATTATTGTTAGATTGAGGAATCCGTAGTTAAAAATGTCTTAAGTCTTATAGAATTTGAGTTATGGTGAATCCAACATCCACACACACACACACACACACACACACACACACACACACACACACACACACACACAAACACACACACACACACACACACACACACACACACACACACACACACACACACACACACACACACACACACACACACACACACACACACACACATATATATATATATATATATATATATATATATATATATATATATATATATATATATATATATATACGGACATCATCGTAAAAATGTTATAATCGGATTCTAGGGACCTTAAAACGTACTTATTCACTAAAATCGGGATATGCGATTTTTAGCATGAATACAATACCTCTCTTAGCGAGAGGTAAAAATCTGGTGTGGCCAACACAATACCTCCCGCCATTTACAGCCCTAATCACAAAAAAGATTAAGTTAATCCTTATTTTTGGATTAGCGAATTTTAATCCAAGTAACTACCTTTTTTTAAACCTCTCAACAGGATTAATTCCCAATTACAAAGTGGGTTCACATTCACACATATCCATGCCTTAGTGGGATTCGAACCCATAGTCCCGAGGACACTCATGACATGAGGCGTTGCCCTAACAATTGAGCTACCAGAGCTATAATAAAATGAAAATTAAATTTTAAATACCGGGATAGAATAGAATTTAATAATCCAAAAATGAGGATTAGCTTAAACATTTTTGTGAATCGTTAATTTTTATTAATCTAAATATATACCTACATATTTACTTATGATGGAAACTGTATTGAATTCCTTTTTTATTATTCTATTTACTTTTTTCTTTTTAAAACGTTACTAATATTATTTTGAAATGATTAGTTCTTTGATAGTGACATTTATCTGTCAGTTACATACATTTGAATAACTGCGTTTTGTTTGTTTAAAGCGTAGGCTCTGGGATTTAAATTATAGATAATTTTATAAATTTATCCATAAGAAAAAGTATTAATGCAAAATTATAGTAAATTTAATAATCTTTAATTTTTATAACATTAATCTCGAAAAAATATTATTTAAAGGTATTTTTCAAAGAAAAACTATTTTGAGCTTCTAATAAAGTGCCATTTCCGGTTATCCGATTTTCACCAAAATCTAATGAGCTCTTTCCATTACAGAAAAGTTCGAAATACAAGGTTTCAAAATTTTCTGAATAATAGTATTTGAGTTAGAGTGGAGAATCTACACATGCACACATACACACAGACATCATCGTGAAAATGTTAAAATTGGATTCCAGGGACCTTAAACCGTGGCCATTTACCAAAATCTTGATATGCGATTTTTAGCACGATCCCTATACCTCCCTTACCAAGGGTAACGGGAGGTAATAAAAAGTATTGCTGATAAACAAAATTTATTTTTGGATAATAACATAATTTCAAGATTAAAATTATGCAGTTTTAAACAAAAGTTTTGTTACAAAACATCTTTAAGGTGGTGGCCACCGTTCTCCATGCACTGAAGCAACCGATTTCTGAAGTTCCTCTCTACACGTTCTAATATTTGAGCTATTTCTTAAACAATAAGATTCTTCAGCTGAAGCAGGGTTAAAGGGCGGTGTCTGTAAACCTCCGTCTTGAGATATCCCCATAAAAAATCACAAGGCGTTAGATCGGGCAAGCGCGCCGCCCACGGGATGTTACCTCGAATCGAGATAAGCCGTCAGGGAAATATTGCCCTCACAACTCTAATGCCATGTGTTTATTTTATGGGGATATCTCAAGGCAGGGGTTTATAAACACCGTCCTACAACCCTGTTTCAGCGTAAGAATCTTATTCGGCAGGAAATAGCCCGAATATTGGAACGTGTAGAGAGGAGCTTCAGAAATCGGTTGCATCAGCGCATGGAGGAAAAAAATCCTGTGTAAGTAGTTTTTCCGAACAATCTAACATCAGATTGACAACTTTTTGTGACTAGCACAATACTTCTTGCCATTTTTATTTTATGGTAAGTATTTAAGATTTTGAGATTAAATGACCGCCAAAACATTACGCTGCTTAGACTTTCACTATGGACGGCAAATTAAGAAGGGTGTGAAAAAGTAAAAACTAAAATATATAATTATTTATGTAATTAGTCATTTTTATTATTGTAAACAATAATTTTATTGTTGTAATCAAATTTTTATTTTTAAACTGAAGAGCGATAAGATTAAAATTTTAAAGAATACAAAAATATTGAACTAATTAGTAGTAAGTAAATATGAATTGTTTACAAGTCGCGGGGCACCTTTCCTTTGAAGGCTGGGGCCTGGTGCGGTTGCGTTGCACCATTCGCACCTGCCTCAAGCCGGCCCTGAAAAGTATGAAACATGACTTCAATTGTTTGGATATTTGTTGAAACCAGAGCACATATTTCATCACCTAAGTCCTTGAAAAACACGATAATTACAAATTCACTAGAATAATAAAAAGTATTTAAAAAAACCTTACTTTATATAAATTTACCATCAGAAAATGTTTCCGTCGCGCTTTTTAATCGGCGAATATTTATTAAAATTTACATTTCTAAAAAATTTGCCGCCCCCGAAAATTTGCCGCCGTAGACACGTGCCTACTGTGCCTATCCGCCACTGCACACGCCTACTCTGTTCCAAATTCTTACTACTTTAAAGTTTTCTATTATCGCCTTTTTGAAATCCGGAATTCATTTTCAAGTAAATGAATGCAGAAAATAACGAAACAACGAAAGTATAATACTTGATTGAATTTATGATGCTACGCCCGATATAAACCATTTGCGTTTGTATGAATATGAATATGTTGCCAGTACCAATCAAAACTTGGACTATAATATTCTTAGTACTATTATTAATTACTTTATTAGTTTGTTTATTATCAATGATTATTTCCAATTATTAACCACTAAAGTTATTTCCAACATATTTTTATAATTTTTGAAATAGATCAATTTATTATGTGACTCCTATTATTAGTGTTTGAGAACATAATGTGCTTAACATCTACGTCATAGAATATTACAGCTTAAGGAATTACAATCAAAACTTTCTAAAACTTAAGATCATTGAGATTTAGATGAAGTTGTATAAAAAAAAAGGTGGAGGACATCGTTCTCTATTGAAAATTCTTACAATGCATTTTAACATGTGAAAATTTACGCAATGACTATGACTATATCCTACAGGTTATTGTGAGTTGTGGATTCTAAATCACCCAGAAAAACCATGGATGTACAAATATTAAAATAAATATTAAAACACTAAATAATAGATATTTAACTATCAAGTGTGTTAATGAAGGCGATTAATGATTGAGACATTTTAATGCGCTCGCTACGCTCACACGTTAATTATTAAGATCATTAATCGCCAATTAACACACGTATTTGATACAATATTTTTCCGTTTACCGTATGTTATTGATTGAAAATTTGAGTCAATGACAATTTTTTTAGTTTACCTTTGATACATAAATTTTGACATTGTTCAGCAATGGTATGTGGTGTCCTGGTGTCTATGGTTGCCCACTAAAATAATTTATTAATAAAAATCATGCATTGATGAATGATTTTCTGTACATTAACATAACCTAGTAATAAACGATTAACGGAAAACAATATTTTTAGTTTCATAGTAGTTATTATAAAAATCTGATGTGGCCAGCACATAACCTCCCATCAATTCCATGTTTAATATAGCAATGAGCTTTAAGTAAAGAATCACTTCCGATTAATCGGTTGTAAACAAAATCTAATTTGTTGTTCCAATAACTAGAAAAATCTGTAATACGAAATTTTGGATTATATTTTATTGTGTTTTTCCTCAAAAATCTATTAAGAGCTCCAAATTAAGTACCACATCCGGTTTATCATATAAGTATAGTCAAAATCTAATATGTTGTTTCAAATTATACACGAGTTTTAAATACCAAATTTCAGAAGTTTCATATATTTTTTCAAGAAAATCTGTTTATAACATTCTGTAAAGTACTACTTCCGGTTTATCAATCTTAGAAAAAAAGTCTTTAAAACAAAATTTGAAAAGTTCTGGATTGTATCAATATTTTTTTCACGAAAATATATTCGGAGCTTCAAATAAAGTATCACTTCCGGTTTCTCAATTTTAGCCAAAATCTAATACGTTGCCCCCCTTCATATAAAAGTCTTAAATACCAAATTTGACAAGTTTTGGAATATATCACAATATATTTTTCACGAAAATCTGTTCAGAGCTTCAAGTAAAGTATCACTTCCGGTTTATCAATTTTAAAAAAAATCTAACATGTCCTTTTTATTAAGATAAAAGTTTTAAATGCCAAATTTGAAAAATTTTGGTATATAACAAAATATTTTTCATGAAAATCTGTTCAGAGCTTCAAGTAAAATATTATTTCCGGGTTATCAATTTTAAAAAAAATCTAATATGTCGTTCTCATTAATTTAAAAGTCTAAAATACCAAATTTAAAAAGTTCTGGAATATATCATAATATATTTTTCACGAAAATCTGTTCAAAGCTTCAAGTAAAGTGTCACTTACGGTTTATCAATTTTAACCAAAATCCAATATGTTATTCGCTTTCATATGAAAGTCTTAAATACTGAATTTAAAAAGTTTTTGAACATATCACAATATATTTTTCACGAAAACCTGTTCAGAGCTTCAAGTAAACTATCACTTCTGGTTTATTAATTTTAGCCAAAATCTAATATGTTATTTCCCTTGATATGAAAGTCTTAAATACTAGAATTGAGAAGTTTTGGATTATATTTGAATATAATTTTTTAATAAAAACTGCTATGGGCTTCAAGTAAAGTATCACTTCCGGTCGTCCAATGTTACCCAAAATCTAATTAACTCTATATGAATGTAGAAAGCTGAAATACGGCAAATAAAATTTTTCGGAATTATGCTGTAAGAGTTATCGTAGACGAAAAAATCGTCACACACACACAGACATCATCGTAAAAATAGTAAAAACGTGTTGTGGGCACCCTAATTCGTGCTTATTTACTGAAAACTCACCATCGAATTTTTGGCACGATTACATTACCTCCCTTACCTACGATATGGCGGGAGGTAAAAATCGTTACTAGCGAATCCACACAATCAGTTTGAAAATATATACGCTTATACCCTCCTTAGCTCTGGTAGCCGGATTTTCCAAAATAAGAATACATTAATTATATTTTTTATATTTTGCGTTCATAATGAAGTCATTACGATACGCAATTGCGTATCGTAATGACCTTCATTCCGATACGCAATTTTTTGTTTTAGTCGGTTGGTACTAGATGACGTTTCTTTAACCCATTTTTACCTAATTTATTTTTAGTTAATTGACAATTCATTTTAATAATATAATGTCGAAATTATTATTATTTTTTTTTTTTATTTAGGGAAGATTATTTTCATGAAAATGTACAAATGGTTACAAATATAATCACAAATTGAGTAAGTAAATGTTATTGTAGAAGGTGCAAAATATAAAAAATAGTATAAAGAACTCATTTTATAAGACTTTTGTTGAATATTATGAATCACTCATGCTTTGAAAATATATAAATAATAATAATTGTAATCTAAGCAACATTAGTAACATTAAAAAGATTTGAAATATTGAATGTATGTCAATTAAATAAAAGGATTTATTTCGTGTTAATGAATATATATGTATAGATATCCCATACAATTCTAATAAAAAATAATACTACTAATTTCCATATTGAACCGCTGAGAAAGAACAATTACGACACCTGGAAGGTGCAGGCACAGGCAATTTTGATAAAAAATGGATTATGGGGCTACGTTAATGGAGAAATTTCTGCTCCAAAAACAGAAAATGAAAAGATTGCTTATGAACAACAAGATCTTCTTGCAAGATCTGATTTATTATTGATAATATCTCCGTCAGAATTACGTCTAGTAAAAAATTGTATAACTTCCAAAAAAGTATGGGATATTTTGAAAAAGACCTACGAAAGTAAAGGACCAGCGCGAAAGGCTACACTATTGAAAAAACTAATTCTAAACAAAATAACCGATGAAATGGACATTTGTGATCAAGTAAATGACTTTATGGAAACTGTGAGCAAACTTAACGAAATGGACATTAATATAAATGGTGATTTATTAAGTATTATGCTGCTATACAGTTTGCCCGCTTCGTTCGAAAATTTCCGTATAGCCATAGAATCTAGAGACAATTTGCCAAGTCCAGAAGATTTAAAAATAAAAATTATAGAGGAACAAGAAGCAAGAAAAAATAATTCTAGCATAGAAGGAGCATTCTATGGAAAATATAAAAAAGGAAACAAGGAATGGAGAAACAAATATAGTCCACAAAATAAACGTACGATTATAGAGTGCTACTGTTGCCATAAAAAAGGACACGAGGCCAAAGATTGTCGTAAAAATGTGTCAAACACAAATTTCAATATCATGCCTTTGTGTTTAGCGACAGAAAGAGAACCAGAAAAATTTGAAAAAGATAAATGGTGTTTAGATAGCGGATGTACGTCACATATGTGTTACAATAAACAATTATTTGACAATATTGACATAAATGAAACATCTACTTTAAAATTAGCTTCAAATGATTATACGAGTACAGTCGCCGGAAAAGGAAAAGTAACGATCAACGTTGAAGAAGCAAACAAAATAAATTTGTGGAATACTTTATATGTTCCAAATTTGTCTACAAACTTTATATCAGTAGCCAAAATCACTGACAAAAACTATACTGTACTTTTTTCAAGAAATTATGCAACGATTAAAGATAAAAATGGAAATACAGTGATGCAAGCTAAGAAAATTAACGGATTATACTACGTAAATAGCAGAAAAGAGAATAATCATGAACGTAAAGAAGAAATAAACGCTTTAATAGAAAACCAAGTAGAAACATGGCATAAAAAGTTAGGTCACGTAAACGAAAATAATCTAAAATTGGCAATGAAGAATAAGAAAATGAGAGGACTTCATTTCAATGAAAAGGAGAAATTACAAGATTGTGAAACTTGCATAAAAGGAAAAATGACAAGAAAACCATTCCCAAAAGATAATATTAAGAATAGAACCTCAAAACCTTTAGAAATAATTCACTCCGACGTATGTGGACCAATGCGGAAAATCACTCCCGGAGGATCAAGATATTTTGTAACATTTACAGATGAATATTCAAGGTACTGTAAAGTATATTTTATAAAACATAAAAATGAAGTTTTAGAAAAGTTTAAGCAATATAAAGAAGAAGTAGAACGTTTTATGGATAAAAAAAATAATATTTCTACAAACAGACAATGGAAAAGAAGAATATTGCAACAAAAAATTCAATGATTATTTGAGTCAACAAGGAATACAAAGAAGATTGACAGTACCATACACCCCGCAACAAAATGGACTTGCAGAACGCAAAAATAGAACACTACTCGACAAAGCAAGATGCATGTTATTAGATTCTAATGTACCAAATAGATTTTGGGCAGAAGCTATTTTTACTGCAAACTATTTATGTAACAGAATACCTTCAAGAATAATAGAAGATAAAACTCCTTTTGAAAAATGGATGGGAAAAATTCCATCGGTCAATCATCTGCACATATTTGGATCGAAAGTGTTTGTATTAGACAAAAAGAAAAATGGCGGAAAATTTGCCCCAAGATCAGAAATAGGAATATTCATGGGATATTCTGAAACAATCAAAGGATACAGAATTTGGATGCCAAAGAAAAATAGAATTGAAAACTGTAGAGATATAAAAGTACTGAATAAAATGTTCTACAAGAATAAAGAAATGGAAAATTCAATTGCAACAGAAGAAGACGATAAAGAAATTGAAATAATAATGACAGAAAAGGCAGAAACTAATAATAGAGAATCTGATGAAATTGTTCAAACAACTGAATCACAAACAGAAGAAATAACAGAATATGAATCACAATCAGAAGAATATGAAACACAAACAGAAGAAATTACGGAATCCAGCGAACCAAATAAACCACGAAGAGAAAAACGAACACCAGAATGGTTAAAAGATTATGAAACATTATATATTTGTACAGAAGAAAACGATGAAACACACAGTGAGTGGAGCGAAGCTATTAAAAGCGAAATAAAAGCACATTTAAAAAAATAATACCTGGAAAATAAAAGAAAAAGATGAAAATATGAAAATGGTTGGTTGCAGGATGATACTTAAAGACAAACTTGGACCAGACGGTAAAATAGAAAGAAAGAAAGCAAGATTAGTAGCAAAAGGGTATACACAACGACCAGGAATTGATTACACTGATACGTACGCACCAGTTACAAAATTAAGTTCCATTAGAATGTTATTGGCAATGTGTGCCGAAAAAGATATGAAATTATACCAGATGGACGTAACTACAGCTTATTTAAATGGAAATATTGAAGAAAGAATCGTCATGGAAAAACCAAAAAATTTAGAGAAATATCTCTGTGAAATAATGATTGAAGAGGGAAATGCCGATGACATCTCAATATATAAAAAAGCAAAAGAAATGCTGGAAAATCTTAGAAAACCAGGTAAAGAGAAAGTTTGCGAGCTTCAAAAAGCATTATATGGACTAAAACAAGCTGGTAGACAATGGTTTAAAAAACTTGATGAAACCTTAAAAGGAATGGGATTCAAACAATCAAATGCAGACCCATGTATCTACGTAATGGAAAAAACGGGAGAATACACTGTGATTGCCATTTACGTAGATGACATAATAATAGCTTACAAAAATCAAAACATGCTTGCCTATGTGAAGAATATTTTAATGAAGACATATGAAATGAAGGACATTGGACAACTGAATTATTGCTTGGGTATAGAATTTGAAATAAACAAAAATGAGATAAAAGCATCGCAGAAAAATTACATAGAAAAATTATTAGAGAAATTCAACATGAAGGACTGTAAACAAGTAAGTACTCCAATAGAAACAAATTTAAAATTAGAGAAAAATTCTACGAAATGCGAAGACTTACCGTACCAACAAATAATTGGAGCTTTGATGTATCTGGCAGTTGCTACAAGACCAGATATACTCTACGCAGTATCACATCTCAGCCAGTTTAACGAATGTTATGGAAAAGAGCATTGGACAGCAGTCAAAAGAATTCTACGATACTTAAAAGGTACGAAAACACTTGCTTTAACTTACTCAAAAATTAGAAAACCTTTAGTAGGGATGACCGATGCAGACTGGGCATCATGTTTCCTAGACAGAAGATCTTACACGGGATATTGTTTTATCTACGGAGGAAGCGTCGTAAGTTATGAATCACGAAAACAACGGACGGTTGCACTTTCAACAGCGGAAGCTGAGTACATGGCGATGACTGAGGCAGCGAAAGAAGCGATTCATCTACACCAATTAATGAACGATATAGGTATAAATCAAGAGAAAATCAAAATTGAAAACGACAATCAAGCTGCACAAAACATGGCGAAAAATCCCGTCATAAACTCAAAAAGTAAACATATAAATATAAAAGAACATTTTATCAAAGAAACAATAGCAAATGGTCAAGTAGAAATTGAATACAAACCCACCGAAATAATGGAGGCAGATTTATTTACAAAAGCTGTACCAGGACCAAGACTCATGCAACTAAGGAAACTAATCGGACTTTACTAAACTTATTTTCAAGAACATTCGAAATGAGGAGTGTTGAATATTATGAATCACTCATGCTTTGAAAATATATAAATAATAATAATTGTAATCTAAGCAACATTAGTAACATTAAAAAGATTTGAAATATTGAATGTATGTCAATTAAATAAAAGGATTTATTTCGTGTTAATGAATATATATGTATAGATATCCCATACAATTCTAATAACTTTCTTTTGCACTTGTCAATTAGAAAACTCGCTAACGCTCGTTTTCTAAATTTTGACGCCTGCGAAAAAAACGTCTTATAAAACACGTTCTTTAATATACTATATTGGTATTACTTGACTCTTAGTATGATTGTAGGGGTGTTGAGAAATAATAGAAGATGCAGTCGTGGTACAGTGTTTATTAAATAGTAATTTAATTAACTTTGCTACGTTTCATTTGGAATCGAAAAGTAGGAAAATTAATTAAATTACTATTTAATAAACACTGTTTACCACGACTGCATCTCCAATTATTTCTCATCATCCCATTAAATATATTATTGAAATACCTAAATTTTCATATTTTCTCACAATAATGTAACTCTTTATATTAGTTCATTTTTAAAATTCTGCCGCAATATAAAATTATTTCGTATTCATTTCACATTTTTTCTGAATTTCAGCTAATTTTTTTATTGTGTAAAACAACATTGGACATGGATCATAGCACATTGATATTTAATATTCATGAATTAATTTCTATCAGCACGTTCGCTCTCAGATCGCATGTGAGTGCATCAATTAGCTATATTACTATATCTACATGCATGCGTTCTCGCTAATTTATTAAACAACAAGTACTGATGAATGAACCGCACACAGGCCAACGAACTGCATGCTTCAATCACAGTTGCATGCAAATTACTGTTTGTTTAAACTAATTATTAGTTTTCATCTAATAAACGACGAATTCCCGCTGTACGGGGTAGAAATTCCACCTACTTCAGTTAAAATTTTACTTGTATTTGTCAGATACAGGTGTTTTGTCAAAAAAAGAATGAATAATTTTGGATATATGGTTTAGGAATTTTTTAAATTGTAAATTTGGTACTAACTTAGTCTAAGTGTCAAATAAATATCTTTTGTTGTAGTTGTCATTACCTGGCATTACTCATGGAAAATCATTGAAATTAGATTTTTTATAGAAAAATATTTACATCAAATAGTAAAGCACTGTTAAATTAAAATTCAAGGTATTTACTTGCAGGTTTATAACATAATAAATATAAATTTTAACTCTAACCTACCTCGTAAGTAACTGTTGTCAAAATGTCAAATGACAAAAGTATTCATATGTTATTTGAAATAATTTTTAAACAATCAAATTATTTGAGATAAATAAACTTGATCAAATTGTTCTAATTACTATTATCTATTCTCAGTGAGACAAATTAACTAATATTAATAAGATGTAAAAGAATTATAAAATAAAATTAGATAAATGTTGGACCAACCTGGCCTACTATCAATCCAATTTGGCCAATAGAGGCATCGCAAATCTCAGCATCTCAGGATTTCAGCAACCAGAAACGTTTGCTGCCTCAAAATATCAGTTATTTCATTATTTAGTTCACTAAAAACAATCACACATTAAAAATTCATACAACGAAAGTTATTTTGATACTAAAAAAACAAATATACACTATTTTAAAGGTGCATTCACAAATGAAAATTAGATTTATGGTTTTTGTTTAGGTTTAAGTAAGTCATTCACAAATGTAAGTTTAAATTACCTGAAAATTAGTTTTGATATGTACAGACATGTGTGTAAATGCTTCAAAACAAAAACAAGATTAAAATATCGGTGGAGCAGTACTCAACAAGACACCTGTGCGCCGTGAAACTGTCATTCGCTTGGCATTATTGGTTACATTTCAGTAATTAGATACTAAACAAAGATAGGTGTATATATCTATATCATTTCAGACTCGTTCTCATTGGTGAAGTTTGTGACGTCAAACTAAATCATAAACCTAAAGTTTGGACCTTGCTATGTTTAGCTTTATGGTTTGGATTTAGAGATCCTAAATTCTGGAGTGTGAATGGAGTCATTACATAATATGCGGCCAAAGACTTTAAATCTAAAGTATAAACTATAAACCTAAACCTAATTTTCATTTGTGAATGTACCTTAACTCCTCCAAGAAAAGTTTTTTACGAGAATTTTACTTTCGGCGAACAGAATACATCCTCATTTGTAGGTAATATATACACTGACAAAAGACAGCAATAATAAACGAACACTGTTCATAATGGTAGCTCGAACTTGTCTGTTAAGTAGTTTCATCAACCGGCACGAAATTTAAATAAAAATAATAATGAATTATTTATTCACTGAACTACTGTAGAGTAACAAATAAATTATTGTTATTAAAAAAATTAAAAATTGTGTCAACCAGTGACACTAAAAATATAAACTTTAAGATTCAAGCGTTTAATTTTACGAATTTTAAAATAATGTCTTGCTTATGATCAATCATGTAGTACAATATACTACTTAATTTATTACTAAAGTATTGAAACAGCCTGTATATAAAGGGTTAAATAAATTCAAATAATACTTATTTAGAGTTTTACAAAACACAATGGCTGGTAGCATAATCAACTGATTAAGTGTGATTAGTGCGAAATTGACTAGCATTATTTTATCGAATACTTCTAATAAAAGTTGCATACAATTAGATTTTCTAAGCATTCGGCATACGTTTGTGTTGTACGGTATCTACACTCACTAATTTTGCAAAAAACTTTAAAAATCGGTCTCCCAAAAACTGTCAAAAATGAGTTACGTCAATTCGTGTATGCAAATGAACTGGATGGACAGAAGACAATTACAGCTAAATAGTAAACTGGAAAATATTCAGCTGAAGCGCTACTCAATAGAATTCCAGAGACAGGAATTATATTACATTATAATGCATCCTCAACACTTCAGTTTAGACGAAAAAAAAATATATATAAAAGTAATAGTACCAAGGCTGGCAAAAAAGTGACCAATTCAATCAGCTATAGTCTGTCACTTCATAATATTGTAAAAACATTATACTATTTTATCATCTTCTCGAACTAGATTTTTCGTTCGATTTTCATCCAAGTTTAGTACGATTCGTGCAGAGTATGAGCTATAAGAAGTATGGATTTTGATATGCTCCCGATTTTTGTAATATATAGTCGTGCAGTATCGATTAATTCCGTATATTGTCGTGTACATATTCTGTGTTTCAGTAAATGACAGGTTGACAAACAGAAATATATAAACATAACCATGAATTACAGTTTTTTTACCTTCAAGCCGTTGTTAAGTGTTGTAACATTGTCTGTCGTATTATACGCATGCGTACTTTGAATCTAGTATGAAACTCGGATGAAGAAAGAGGACATACCGTATATATTTCCAAACTAGAATTTCGTATGAAAATCGAATGAAACTTGGATAAAAATGTCTGATTTACATTATACTAGAAATAACTAGAAATTCTCGAAGGAGAATCGAACTAGAAAATTCTACACAAAAATAGTATAATGTAATTCAACCTTATTATGGTAATTCATTATTATTTTTTCTTATAAACGTTGAATCTAAATGGTATTCGAAAAAACCTTGCATGTGATTCGATGCAAAATCGTGTTTTTCGCATATTAAGTGTTGCCGAACTTATGCAAAAAACACTATCATTTTGCAACTAATCAATCTGAGTTTTATTGAGTTTTTCTGAGTTTTTTAAGTAGGTTTTAAAAAACCCCCGGCTGAGCTTCTTGGGTTGAGGAGAATAAAACCAGCTCTGAATAGTACTCATCTGATTTTTTGAATATTTGGTTTTCGTCTGAAGATTAGATCGATGCAGCAATTTTGAAAGCATTCCAAAAGAAAATTGTTTTGAGCTTTTAAGATGTGATAAAAAGAATGATGAAGTATTGTTGAAAAGAACTACTGGGCATGACGGAATGATTTCCTATAGCAATCGGGTTACATCAAGGTTCAGATCTAAGTCCCTACCTAATTTAATCTTGTGAATATATTTACGAAAAATATAAGAGATCCGGCGCCTTGGTCTATGTTTTATACAGACGACATATTATTAGTGACCACAGTTAAAGAAACTGCGAATGAAAAACTTGAACGGTGGAGGAGGGCTATCGAAGAAGCAGGGCTCAAGATTAGCAGGACAAAAACGGAATATGTACATGTAGTTTGAAAAAGACGGCAAGATAGGAGAGATGAAGACCAGTGAGGAGAAAGAAACTAGAGTGGAAGAAATTAAATATCTAGAATCTTATGTTGATCCAAATGGAAGCCTAGAGAGAGAAATAATCCACAGGATTCAAATAGGATGGAGGAATTGGAAAAGAGTATCTGGGGTTCTGTATAACCGAAACATTATAAGAGCAGACAAAAGGAATGTTTTTAAAACAGTGGTAAGGCCGGCTATGATCTACGGTAGTGAGAGACCTGGTCTATAAAGAAATCCAATGAAAAGAAAATGAATGTGGAAGAGGCAGAGATGAGGATGTTGAGATAGTTGTAGAGAAAGACACGGAAAGATAGGATAAGGAAAATGGCTCTAGTGATAGAAGTTTCTAGAAAGATACAAGAGAGATGATTACATTGGTATGGACATGTCATGCGGAAAGATGAAGAATATATTTACAGAACAATGAACAGCTTGGTATAGTATGACTAGCGAATGAAAGTTGACGTTTAAATTATTTAATAGATTTGGTTTCTTTTGAAAACTTCTCCATGTGATTTGATTTGAAAGGAAACTGACCCTTATGTATTCCGGTACAAAAGATTAGAATTGTACTCAGTACCACTGGACATTTAAAATGACTTTAGCAACAGGATTCAGGGATGTATTTAAAAAATTTATTATCGCAAATTCTGGTTCGTTCGTCTCAGATGTAAGCAACCCTCGAGTCGGAATTATTGTTGAGGGTATTAAAAATAATCTTATTTCATAGAATTGTCAAACTAAATAGTTTAAAGGTTAAAATATTTTGTTATAATCAAAATGAACGAAAAAATGCCTGTTGTGATATTCAGGTACCGTAGTTGGCTATCTATTTTAAGCAAGACATAGTAATGTATTTCTGTGTTTTCCTAGTCCAGTATTTAAATGGGTTCATGGAAAAAGCCTAATATCTGAATATTTTGTACAATTCTATTCTTCTCTAGGGTCTGAAAAGAAACCACATCTATTAAATAATTTAAACGTCAACTTTCATTTGCTAGTCGTACCATAGTAGATGGTAGAAGAAATAGAGGAAAACAAAAAAGTAGATGGAAGGACTGTAGAGAAAAGGAACTGAGGACGACACGCAAAATAGAAATAAATGGAAGAAGAAAATCAAGAATAGCTATAACGAATAGGAAAAGCTAAAGTAGAAGATATGTGACTTATTATTTGACACCGACATCTGTGTTTCAAAGATATAAACGAAACATTAACCATGAGTAAGTAATGGGATAACCCGGAAAGCATATTTTTTTTTCTGAATGTAATTTGGGGTGGAAAATAAGAACATCCTTTGCAAAAAACTTTAGTTTATAGTAAATTTTCAATCATCTGGGGTACATTAATTTTTATTGAATGAACCTATTCTGAGTTTGATTACAGATGTTTTTATTGCACAACATAATCAATAAAACATTAAAAATCCCTGGATGATATCAAAT
The DNA here is from genome assembly GCA_963082715.1 of Harpalus rubripes. Taxonomy (NCBI): domain Eukaryota; kingdom Metazoa; phylum Arthropoda; class Insecta; order Coleoptera; family Carabidae; genus Harpalus; species Harpalus rubripes. Next base: position 15,055,972 of record OY720454.1, read on the forward strand.
TACAGTAGAGTACATTTCTACGAATGTAAAAATTATGCTGGTTATTCATATTTTAATAAAAGAAACTTCAATTTTCTCGCTTGAATTAGAACATAAAAATTAATGTGAATATTATGCAGGTTGTAAAGTGCGTTCCGCTCATCCAGTGACCCGAGGGAATGTTTCATTTGTTTTTTTAAATAAAATTGCTACCGTCGTAAAATACGCGTATGCTTTTTCTCTGCAATTAAAAGAACTATTGTAATATGAGTAGAGAGCATTTACACGAGATATACATACACATGAATATTTTCACGTTATCTCTTCAAGAAGAATATTTCATTTACGTACATATAGGGAAAACAATGTATTCTTTCTATGAAAAATTTACTTGAAATATTAAGACTCTTTTTCTCCCGAGAGTGCAAGTTGTAAACGATTTCTTATTATTTTAACTGATCAGGATTATAGTTATACAAAATGTTTCAAATAACGAGTGCATAAGTTAGTTGCATATTGCTAAATCAGCTGAATGTGGCGGGTGTTCTCGTGATACACTTTTATTCACTACGAAAATTAAAAAAAAAATGATTAACAAAGTTGTAATTAACTTAACTTAATTTCAAATGAAAGATAAATAACTGTTTCAAATTATTTTTGTTTAGCACGGCATATCTGATTTTCTTATTCTCAATGATTCTAGCATGACCCTCGTATAGTATAATATTGTTTGTTTTTCTGTTCTAAACAACAATAATAATACGAGTAATTAAAGATACATATCTATTTTGTTAATATACCTACAGTAATTTTTTAAAGAAGTCCGATCACCAAGAAATTAACAAATTGGCACATTCAACTGTCTCATTTGCAATAACAATAAGCGTGTGCGGAAACGATGAATATAACACGCTTGGATTTCAAAAATTTATAGTTTCAATGAAGTTAGGGCATTTCATTTTAAAACTATGCTCGTTGTTGACAAGGATATTAATACTCGTATATACACTGGATTGCTTACTTGTATGGATGTGCACGTAGCCACCTGTGAGGCAAGCAACTGAAAGCAGCCATTTGCAGAAAAGGCAAAACACGCGCTAAATTTCAAATTACATATAGAAATAAATTATAAATGGGATGAATTTAACAGATTTTTTAATATTTATTGCGTATATTTTAAAAATTGTAGCTATTATTTTAATAATATAATATACATTTATTACATATATAGCAGATTCATAATAAAATAGGACTTGAATTTAAAAATAATATTTACATCTTAAATAGATGCCTTTTGCATATATGGTGGAAAGTTTGGAAATACAGAAGATGCTGAGTCTGGTTTTAATCTTCTTATATATGTACCAGGCTTTTTCAAATAATCAGTTCCAAGATAATGATCACTACAAATTTTTGATGCTTTTGTAGGTGTGAAATCTTTTCTTTTTATGGCATCTATCCACAATCGTAATATACCACTATTATTTAAATGAAATCTGTAAAATACTTAGAACAATAGTATGAATAAATATGTATACATATATATGAAAAATAATACTTGAAAAATTGTCGAGGGTTATGCTTGTAATGTCTATTTGTGCACCCTGTGCACCCAAAAGCACTAAAAGAAGACGATATATTGCCTTTTATTATGGAAATATTTTACTTAAAGTATTTGTTCACTAAGAACACAACACAATAACACAAACACCACTTTATTCACGAAAACTACCATATAATGCAATAATAGACCAACGAACGTTTGACGTTTTGCCTTTTCTGCAAATGGCGCCGTACTCCTACCACTTGCCTCACTTGTTAAACGTATGTCAGCTATCCAGTGTTTTATTAGAACATCTTGGTTGTTGATAATACTTTCGCTGTAACGTAAGTTTATTCATTAATTCAAATATATTACCTAGAGTCATAGGCGTGCACATAGCGTTATTTTTTGAGTGTCACTGATACTGACAGTGTGCCAGTATCTTATTTTTCACATATTTGGTTTTACATTTTTTGTTTATAAACTTACCAGTTGACAATGTTTTGAATGCTTTTACTGTAACATTATATTTTTATAATAATAAAATAATAGTAATATCTTATGTACCTACCCTTATAAAAACTAAGTAAACTATTAATCACGAAAGATGACTATTAAAGGTCTGATATAATATTACTAGCAGATAACTTCATTGCATTTCGTATGCATAGGTGTGCAACATGAAATATTTATGGATACATATTAACAGAAAAAATAAGAGTAATTTATTAGAAAATTTTGTTTCTTTCTAAATAATGTCTTTGTTGTTTTGTTTGTTTTTCACTTATGTTTTTGCAAAATACAAAAACATAGATTTAACTTCTAAACCAAGGAATAATAATTTGATTTAAACGTCAACGCCACTGGGTAAATATTAGCACAGAGGGCAGTGTAGTAGATAATTAGGTTTCTGTAATTCTACGACATACGTCATTATTATTTATAGTGTGTTAGAAAGTAATGCCACTATTTACGTATATCTGTCACACCACATAAATTAAATAGACATAGGTCAAATAATCTTTCTCTTTCTAATACAAAATGTTGCTGAGCTATTGCAGTAAAGTAATGCATATTCTTTCTTCGGAAGAATAACCTTGAATAGTCATCTTTCGTGAATAATAGTGTAGACGACACTTCTAACTTTGACAAAATGGCGTAGCTAAAATCTTAATTCATACAATTCGTAGACGACCTTGATCGGACATCTTTAAAAAATTGTATAAATACGTATATAATGTTTAAAACTCTTAACATAATCATAATATTCTTGACTTACATCATCAAGAACATTAAACCGCTCCAAATGTGAAAACATTAATAACAATATAATGATGAGCACAGAGAAACGATTCGCATATGGTCATTATACAGTGAAATTACATACGCAATGGCTGTCATAATGACAATACTCATAACAATTTCCGCGGCTCAGAATAACTGGAGATGCTTTTTGTAATTGTAGTCCAGCGTCAAAAGAAAAAGACATAATTGCAGGCATTAAACGTGAGAATGAACTATTTCACTAGCAGACAATATTAGACATGCCAGAAAAATACATTGTTCATTTCATAAATACACATATTATCGTGTCTTTCAAAAATTACAACTAAGTTTTTATTTTCAAACTGATTTAACATTCAAAAGTAAAATACTGTTATTGTCTAATAGACTTTAAAATTTGTTTAACAATAAATATCTAAAAATATTCTGGACACATAAATGGACAAACATAACCAACAATAAACTACGGGAAATACAACTAGATGTAAGAAAATGGGACCAACACGGCAGTAGAAGAGAGCAAGTTATTCTAACGAGATTACGAATAGGACACACGAGATTAATTCGCAGCCACCTATTCAAAAAACCAGATCCACCCATATGTGCAACAAACAAATAACAATAAACCACATAATTGAAGAATGCCCCCTTTCCCTTTATACAACGCAAAGAAGAGAACACCACATCTCCACCTCAATCAGCGAGGCCCTAAACCAGGGGTGGGCAAATACTTTTAAGCGCGGGCCAAAATGAAATTTTCAAAATGTCTCCCGGGCCGGAGGACTATAAAGGAATATAAATCAGTTAATGAATGATGTTATTTTGTTATTTATTTATATCTTAACGATATAAATTATTTTATTTTGATCATAGTTATTACAATTTTATATTTATATTGCATTTTGTAAATATAATAGTAAAATTAAAGAGATTAAAAAAATTGCATGCGGGATTTTTCAACGGGCCGGATAAAGTAAGCAAAAGGGCCGGATCCGGCCCACGGGCCGGCTTTTGCCCACCCCTGCCCTAAACCATAGTACAACAACAGAAAATAACATGATCAAGTTCACGAAAACAATTTATATATATATATATATATATATATATATATATATATATATATATATATATATATATACATATATATTATTTCATTTACACCCTGTATATATATATATATATATATATATATATATACAGGGTGTTTCCTTTAAAACAACCAGCGCTTTTTTGGGCGATCTAATGACTTTAGAAAAAAATGTTATAAACAAGAAATGATCGAGAATAAGGGGCTAATTTATTAATAATAACAAACCGAAAATTCGACCAGTGGTTCTCAAACGGCAGAACAAAATTATATTTTTTTAAATAGTGTCCTATATAATTTTTAAGCCCATTAGATACAGATTTTTTTTCTGATTTCAACGATATAAATATGTGTAGGGTTGTATAACAATTATTTCGAGAAAAATGGTATTAAAAATAATGTTATATTACAATAGGCTATGCAAAACATAGGTATTGATACGTCTGTTGCCTAGTTACGATAGTAGTAAACCCATTTTTATTACATTGTTTCTAGTTTTCAATACCATTTTTCTCGAAATAATTGTTATACAACCGTATGCTATATTTATATCGTTAAAATCAGAAAATAATATTCTATTTAAAAAGCTAAAAAATATATAGGGTGCCATTTAAAAAATATAATTTTGTTCTACAGTTTGAGAACCACTGGTTAAATATTCGGTTTGTTACTATTGATACATTATCCTCTTATTCTTGATCATTTTTAGTATAAAACATTTTTCTCTAAAGTTGTTAGTTCGCCCAAAAAAGCGCTGGTTGTTTTAAAGGAAACACCCTGTGTATATATATATAAGCTGGGCAATAACTAGTTACTTTTACGGTAACTTGTAACGTAACTTAGTTACTTTTTAAAATATGGTAACTGTAACTTAACTTGCTGCGGAAAAGTAGGTGGTAACTTTACGGTTTTTAGTTACTAGTTACTTGAGTAACTTAAGTTACTTAAAGTAACTCAGAAATTAGAATGAAACTTAAGTTAGTCAAAGTAACTTAAAAAGTGGAATGTAACTTAGTCATAAAAAGTAACGTGGGCGATTAAAATTTCTAAAAAATATTTTGCTGATGCCTTAGAAACACTAACTAAAACAGTTTTTTTTTTTAATTAAATGACTGTATAGAGTGGGAGTGTTGTGCGCAGCATCGCGTTCGCGTCGCGTCCTGCAATCGAACAATTCAATGTATTTAAAATTTCGCGTTGCGTCTAGCGTTCCTACAGCGTCTGTTGAGCGTCAGCGTTCAATTCAATCCGGATTAAAAATTTTCTTTGCTACTTTCAGGTAGCATCTATGCACCCCAAAAAAATTTTTAATCGTGCACAGATGCTACTTTCACGTAGCATCTATGAACGATTAAAAAATTTTTGGGGTGCATAGATGGTACCTGAAAGTACATATATATATATATATATATATATATATATATATATATATATATATATATATATATATATATATATATATATATATATATATATATATATACCGGGTGTCTACTTTTTTATGGACCATAGGAAATACAATAGTAAAATTTTCATATTGTAAATTCTGCCGTATTAATTTTAAAACAAAAGTGTAAATACAAAAATGACCAGAATTAAAAACAGCATCTAAAAAGTCCAAAATTATTGTTTGCATGCGTTTCGTTCACGAAAGTCAGGCAAAAATAAAAGTAATAATTTTTAGCTATTTACAGAGTGCAATTTCGGGCGACATACCCGTTCACTTGTTAGGATTAGTTACGGTATGATATGGTCAATGGTGGCGCCAAAAATCGTTGGTTCACTTGTTGACACCGTGCTTGGTGGTTATGTGTATTCTACGACATTTAAAACTGTCAAAAATAGTGTCTGACAATTAAAATGCATTAACAAAGAAAGATAGTTTATTCATATTTGTCCAAAAAAGAGTCAACGAAAATAATGTCACCCTGGACTATGACACAGACTGTTTTGACTTTTGACATTTCAAAAAAAGACATGATAAAAAGAGATAGAAATAGTGAACAGAGAGCTGACCCGACTCGAAAACCCGTTCAGCTGTGAGCACTGATCCAAACATACCGGGTAAGTTGTTCCTAGCGCCCGAATATGTGAACGTACCGCAAGTGAACGATTGTCGCCCGAAATCGCCTCTTGTGTTTTGCAGATGACATCTGTCATAAAGTTTTTATAATTATTAAATTCATTAAATTATTTATCAGTAAGCAAGGATACATTTACCATCGCAGAAAATTTTACCATTGTATATGGTCCATAAAAAAGTAGACACCAGGTATATATATATATATATATATATATATATAAACTGAACTTCGCGAAACAAAATATAACTAAAACCTATATTTATTGTATAGAGGTAAAAAAACCAATAAAAAAAATTACGTTGCAAAGAAAGTATTGTCTACATCAAGCATCGTTTTAAAATAGAATTGAACTTAGTCGAAACAATAAGACTTTTTGAAAGACAAGCGTGTTATATACATCCTTATCGCACACGATTGTAGTTTTTGCAAATGAGAGTGATAAATATATTCCAATTTGTTAATTCGTTCATGATAAGATGACCTTGATCGGACATCTTTCAAAAATTTTACTGTATTTTTTATTTCATGAAAAATATAAAGGAAACTTTTTAATAATAATTACAGAAACATGAAATAAAATACAGTTTAAATGCAACATAGGTTTGCCCCTTCTATAGACAACGCCCCCTTTGCCCCATGTAGTCGGCGCCTGTGGCCCAAAATAAATAATACTTAAAATTTTTCCATGACTTCCTTTTTTAAAATATGGGCAGAAGCCGCGACGATACATTCATTTATTTATGTAAACAACTACTAAACAATATATTTCCCTTGTTTTCTTTTTTTAAAAGCCGGAATTCCTTTCTCATGTCATAATTCATAAATAACCTGAAAACAAACACGAAATATTTATTTCATATGAAACCACCACATAATATGTGAATTGGACAGCATTAAATTCCTAAATGTCACACATTAGCTCCTTGTATTTGTCATTGTGAGGAAATAACAAAACAATACCATTACCAGCTCTCTTTGATTTACGATGAGAAAATAATATTTGTATTTTCACAAATCGCCCGTATTAGTATTGATTTATAAATAAAATATAAAAATTAAATGTTCTAGTTCTAGTTTATATAAGATAACGTAGAAGTTATGGCTAATAAAATAATATGTTTTGCTCTAAATCTAACATTTTGCAATAGCAAATTAACAAATGTTTTTACAGTATAATTAATGATTTTATTCGCATTTTATGTGACAGTTTATGTGTGAAAAGTGTTCCGTAACATTTTACAAACTGTTAATTAATTACCTTTCTCCGTAGTAGAGTAGAGCATGAGGCAAGATATTCATTTGTCCCAGAATTTTTGTATTTCAACATTGTTAATTGTTATCCTGTCTAATCAGAATTTAGCGTAAGTTAAAGATCGCTATATTTATATAGTTAGCAGATGAATAAATTATAAACTTTGTTAGTTTGAAATACATATTGAATTTAATTTATTAAAATACAGAGTGATCCAGAATGATTGAAGGTTCCGCCTCGTTCTGATTTTTACCTCTCGCTAAGAGAGATATTGTATTCATGCTAAAAATCGCATATCCAGATTTTAGTGAATAAGTACGTTTTAAGGTCCCTAGAATCCGATTATAACATTTTTACGATGATGTCCGTATGTGTGTGTGTGTGTGTGTGTGTGTGTGTGTGTGTGGTGTGTGGATGTGTGTGTGTGTGTGTGGATGTGTGTGTGTGTGTGGATGTGTGTGTGTGTGTGTGTGGATGTGTGTGTGTGTGTGTGTGTGTGTGGATGTGTGTGTGTGTGTGGATGTGTGTGTGTGTGTGTGTGTTGATGTGTGTGTGTGTGTGTGTGTGTGTGTGTGGATGTGTGTGTAGATGTGTGTGTGGATGTTGGATTCACGATATCTCAAATACTATAAGACTTAAGACATTTTTAACTACGGATTCCTCAATCTAGCAATAATGGGAAGAGTCGAGTCAGTTTTGGTAACAATTGGACAACCGGAAGTAGTAGTTACAAGAAAAAAATCATCTAAATATTATTTCTCGAAAATTTATGTAAATACTTATATTAAAGAACGTTAAATTCTTTATTCGATAAATTTAAGTTCATTATTATATATTCTATAGAGATTTAGAGATAAAGAAATGCATATAAAATAATTTGATGTAAAAATTCTCAAATCAAACTACTTCAAGGCAAGAAATTCAAATGTTTGTAATTGACACATAAATGTCACTTTCAAAAATATTTGTATGCCGCTGTTAAAATTATTTGTACATTATTATGAAGATTATGAAAATAAAAAAAAGTCAACAACGTAAAAGAATATGCGTAACAAAGAATATAAGAGGAATTTGTGATAAAATTACGAATATAAAGAAAAAGAAAATGAAAGTAGAAAAAGAAAATTTCAGAATTGTACATAATTTATATTAAAATATGCCATAGATTTTGCAAATATATGTGAGAATTATTTTGTAGTGAGACATGAATATATGTATTTGTATTTAAAAATATTTTTCGTTTTATGCGTACAACCAGGTAAAATATCTGGCGAGAGATTATGTGCTGGCCACATCAAATTTTTTGTTTGCCGCATCGTTGTAAGAGCGAAATACGATTGACAAATTGCATTGGCGTACATATTTTAACTCATTTTCATCATTCCTCGCAGTAAGAATATATATTTCCAAAATAAACTTGTCATGTTCTTCCATAAACAACCATTCTAACGTAATGATTTTAATAAATAACAGTTTAATTATAAAGGTAAAAAACAGCATCTCAAAAAATTCAAATAAATAACGCCGCTGATTTTTTCAAATGTCGGTAATATAGGAAACATAATTTGACATTGCCGGTATGGGATTCGATACAGAATGATCCAAAATCTGGTCTGCAGAAAATGTTCAACAAGTTGAAGTATTGGTGCTTAATAGACCTTTTCAATTTGAAGAGATAGAAAATATGCGCAATGGGGATCTGCGCATAATAAAAACAACAGATCTATGGCGTTTGTTTCTAAAAAATGTAGGCGTAAAATGTGAAAATATCTCAGATAACTTTAAAAAATCTTATCGAAATAAGGTACAAAAGCTTTTATTGAAGTTAAAATATCTAACGATGCAAATTTTCACTGAAAATACAGATATTTTAATGACTGCAATATTTTTGACGTTTCGTTTTACAGCCCAACTGGCAGTTGTTCGCACCATTTTCTTACTATTTGCAGCGCTAGAAAGAGATAGCCGTTAAATTGAAAAGGTCCATTAAGTTGGACAGTTGAAGGTATTGCCAAGGAACTGTCTCTATCTGAAACCAGTGGTTGGAAAATTTTGCATGATGATTTGGCCATGAGGGAGGATACCAGATTGGTTCACAAAGTGCGTAAAGTTGCAGATATTATCAGGGACTGCGGTTTTACAGAACTGCGCCATCCACCTTATTTTATTTATTTAAAAATATGAAAAAAATTCTTAGAGGAAGAAGATTTGAATCAGACGATGAGTTAATGTAATGTAATGTTTTTTTGACGGAATGGCAAAGTGGAAGAAACGTTGGGAAATGTGTGTTAGTGTTGAAGGAAGTTATGTTGAAGAATAAATTATTGTTCAAGTTCAGTGTGTCTTCTTTCATAGCTAGGTAGATTCCTTATAAATTGCCCTCGTACGTAGGTACATAAGTAATTTTTTTTTTAATTTACTTGATTTTAAGTTTAAGATATTTTTTCTTTTATTATCTCAAAGTTGTTTCTATGGTCTATGATTGGCTACATCAATACAACTTTTTGCATGGAGAATAGAAAAAGATATTTTTTATAAATCGTAGAAAAGGGTTATTTATATGCTTATTTTTTTCACTATTGCCAACTTTTTTATTGGGATCTGAAGAGATACGAATTTCATTATTTTAGACAAAATAGGGGTCTCGTGGCCGTGGGCCTGAGTGTCTGGTCGCGAATCTGGGGAACCGGGTTCGATCCCAACCGACGCCAAATATTTCCAATTTTAAATGGCACAAAATTGACCCCTGTGGTGCACTCTCCACGCCAGCAATAAGTGTCCGTGAGATGACGCCTGGTAAACGCCCGCACGGTACAAATATGTCATTATCATTACCGATATCTGCGTACAAAGCAGATTGGCACACCCAGCAATGGGTAATATGCCGAGATGATATATTTATTTATTTATTTATAATGGAAATTTAATAATAAAAAATCTGATGTGGACACCACACGACTTCCTTGTACGCAAGACCAACATGAAATATACACCCAATTATAAAATTGCACGTATTTGACGTAATTTGACATTAACATATTTTTTTTTATTTTTTGTACTTTTCTGTCCTAATCCATAGCAAGCTTTATTACAAAACCCAAAAAGTATATAATTTTTAAATTTACATATCTCGCTTATACAAAGGGCTAATTTAATAACATTAGTTTTGCTAGACGCAGAATTTAATTCTCTAAAACTATTATTTGAATCATTTATTTCTAAAATCAAAATAAAACAATTTTATTCAAGAAAAACTGTTAATAACTAATCTACTATGTTATTCCCATTGACATAAAAGTCTTATATACCAAATTTGAAAAGTTTTAGATTATATTTTAAAATAGTTTTTCATAGGCTTCAAGTAAAGTACCACTTCTGTAAATTATGTAATGACCAAAAATGGAGGTGCACAACTAGATGTTATAGTAGTCCTAAATACAAAATTTCAACTTTCTACGGCCTACCGTTTTTGAGTTATGCGAGATACGTACGTACGTACAGACGTCACGACGAAATTAGTCAAAATGGATTCAAGGATGGTCACAATGAATATTTCCGTTGAGATCTTAAAACCGAAATTTTTCGCGATTACAATACTTCCTGTATTATGTACAAGGAAGTAAAAAATATATCTGCAGTTCTCAAAATATGGACCAAAATATTTATTTTTTTAATATTTTTGATGATTCTATTGAAAAGATATCTCTCTTTGTAATTTCATTGCAGTTGTTCCAATGAATTTGCTATATAACTACTGCTACACGTTTCTCTGTATACATTGTAACAGTACAAGAAAAAAACATTTTTTATTAATTAAGGTGTAGAAATCCGCATTTTTGCAGAATTGTCAGTATCTAGCAATATAATAAATATTAATTCTCTACAATGTAGCTCATTTTTATTTCTACAACTATGTACGAGTCCCTGTATTGCAGTCTGTATCTGCAGTAACTTCTTTCATTGATTTACAAATAACGAAACTTGTTGGAAAGTTCTATTATTCTAGTTTCCAGCAAAGTAATTTCCCTAATAATGTAAGTTTTTCTTTTGAACATAATCAAAGTGAAACAAAAGTGATTCGAAGTTAGTTATAATTTGAAATGCAAGTGAGATTTCGCAGCGTATTCAAACTAAACTAAACACCAAACTTGCTAATTTGACCCAGAGTCCAAATCAACTCGGCGTATCTGCCTTATTACATCTGCACATGCAACGTAGGTACAGATAGAATATCATACTCGAAGAGGAAGAGGAGTATATTACTAGAAGATTAGAACATTGAAAACTATTTATAATGTATGAAAATTTTTATATACCTGTCAAATATGGTGTCATTATATAAGCATATACCGGGTGTTTTTTTTTTACTTTTTTTATTGTAATCGCGAAAAATTTCGGTTTTCAGATTTTAACGGAAATATCCATTTTGACCATCCCTGAATCCTTTTGACTAATTTTGTCGTGACGTCTGTACGTACGTATCTCGCATAACTCAAAAACGGTAAGCCGTAGAAAGTTCAAATTTTGTATTTAGGACTGCTATAATATCTAGTTGTGCACTTTCCTTTTTGGTCATTACATAATTTCCAGAAATGGTACTTTATTTGAAACCGATAATAGATTTTAATGAAAAACTATTTAAAATATAATCCAAAACTTTTGGTATATAAGACTTTTATGTCAATTGGAATAACATAGTAGAATTTAGTTAAAACAGGCTAATCGGAAGTGATATATTACCTGAAGTTGTTAACAGTTTTTCTTGAATAAAATGGTTTCATTTTGATTTTAGAAATAAATGCTTGAAATAAGAGTTTTAGAGAATTAAATTCTGCGTCTAGCACATCAAGTATGATTAAATTAGCCCTTGTATAAGCGAGATATGTAAATTTAAAACTTATATACTTTTTGGTTTTTGTAATGAAGCTTGGATTAGGACAAAAAATAACAAAAAAATAGATGTTAATGTCAAATTACGTCAAATACGTGCAATTTTATAATTGGGTCTATACTTCATTTTGGTCTTGCGTACAAGGAAGTCGTGTGGTGTCCACATCAGATTTTTTATTCAAGGTATCGAGATTGGCCAAACATCAAATCCATTTCTTCATCAGAATAATCAGATAACAATGTTTCTGGATCAGATTCAAATTCCAAATCAGCCATTATGCTTCGATATTTACCTCGCAAGTCGCGAAAATTATGGTGCGCATGTGTTGACTCGGGTACATAGCACAGACCAGTGGATGGATCTGATAGTCCGCGGATGCGTTCATGAACGTGTCCGAAATCTGTAGGAACAATCATACCAATAGTCCGATGGACTGCACAAGTCAGTTGAAACGATATTTTTAAAACGCGCATGCTTCTGACTAGTGATGTGCAAATTTCGGAAATTTATATTTTTGAAGGTTTCACTGAAAATTTTATTGAAAGTTTCACAAAATGTTTCACTATGAATTTCAATGAAAGTTTCATATAAAAATTTCAATGAAACTTTCAATGAAGGTTTCGTTTAATTTGAAGTAACTGTCAGCTGAATTTGAAATAATTGGATCTCAAATTAACTTATTTGAAAATAAATAAGAAAAACAAATGCTTCAAAACAAAATAAAAATTTATTATTCAAAATGTATTACAATTAAAAAAAATAAGCATTAAACTATTTAGAATAGAAAGTATCTTGTCTCGAATTTATTTCATTGAAATATCGCCAAATTCTACCTTTAATTTTCACCATACTTAAAATGTACTGAATCCTGAATTTTATATTCGAAAAATATACAAGTTTCAGCAGATAAATTAAACCAAACATAATTTTCACGTAGGTAAGTGCAGGCGCATGCATGTCATCTGCGCAAGTCTATTGCAGAGCGTTGGGCGGCGCATGCGCAGTGTGGTTTATGAAACTTTCATTAAACTTAAGGTTTGAAACTTTCATTTTTGAATTTTTTCTATTGAATCTTTCAAATGGCACATACTACTTCTGACGTACATATGACAATCCGGACATTTTAGAATTCTTTATTGTTTTCTTTTTATAAATATTTTTTATAGTGGGGTATGAGACCAAATTTTGATTTGCATATATTATTATACTCTATCCGTTTTAACTATAGAGCATTGGGTGAGATAGGGCTTAAGATTCTAGCTCCCTGATTGGCTCAAACGTGAACCGAGTTTACACAGCAAAATAATTGACGCGAAATTTAAATTTGCTTGACAACTGTATTAATTATTTTGCCGTCGACATAAAATATATAAATGTCAACAAAGTTAATAGTACACGATTTATTACATATTATTAATTTCTATTCAGTTCTGTTTGTTTTTTTTTTTTTTCGTTTATATAATTTTCATAGTTTTGTCGTTATATTTCATGTTACATAGTTTTCATTGTGCTCGTTTTTTTATTTTTTAGTTAGTAGTTCGTTAGTTTTGTTATTGTTCTCTTCGTTAATATAATGAATAAAAATCCTGAACCTGGCTCTGCCAATGTTTTAAAATATCCAAAAGGAAAGGCCCTCCGAAGCGGGCAAAAAAGTGGCGTATAATTTATACTGCACATATCGTGCCACGAATGCATATTCCAAATTAGAAAGTGTCCACATTGTGCCATCAGAACTGGGCATAGGACGATATAATATTTGGAAAGCTATAAAAGAACATGAGGAAAAAGGGTCATTTGGATCACCCCAGGAACAAAGAAATTTGTTTAGAACATTATTTTGTTCATATTTAACGGTTACTGAAAACTTGTCAATTAGAAAGATTTTTTTAAAAATCCAGGAATGGCGCCAAAATTTGAATTCTTTATTTAATACATGTAAAAATGGCCTCGCTCGAAACGCCATCTAGTCTATACTTAAAACGGATAGAGTATAGACAAAAAAACTGTATTTGTTAAATCGATTAATTATTCGTAGTTTACGAGAAAATAATTTTTAAAAAATTGGGGAAGGGGCACGTGACGTCACCATGGTAGGATCTTGGAAGAAGACAGACAGACTGCCATAACCAACATCAACGTAAAATACAATCGCGACGCTTATCTACATCTTCTACGATTCATGATGACAACACATTCTCCAAAACATTGCTAATAACAATATTATTACAAACTAATGTTTAGTTTTCTATTATTATAGTGAGAAGCTATAGTGGTTAGTTTTTATATTTTATGACATATTGAAATTCGATTAGGGTCACCCCATTATTTAACTCTTTTCTTACATTGTATAACCTAATGTAACACCTTTTATTTTTATGTACTGTACTAACTTATTTACTCTAGCTTCTTTTATGTTCCTCGTCTTCACTTCTTTGCGTTATATTCTGCTCCAGATTGGAATCACACCCTCATGGCCATAACGGAGTAGAGGGAAATCGTCCTTCCAGTGTTGATCGCGTTCACACGATAATGGGAACGTTCTCCTACTCGTATCTATTTTTTGTGCATATATGGGGTATTCATACTCCGTTGCTTTGCGCAAATATGCATGCGATCCTTGATAACTGGTATTAAAAACATGTTTTTCTATTCCGCTCACAACTGTTTCACTATCACGCGGGATGAATTTTCATGACAGCATAAAGATAAAGATTGCGTATCGATGTGATTAGCAATAAACAGAAGTTAGTTCAGATAAAAATCTGATGTGGCTGGCAAGCACATTATTTCCTGCCATTTCAAGTTTTATTTACTTTTAACCATTTAACGTAGCTTTATATATTTTAATTAAATCAACCTTCTGCTGTTGCAAAAAAAATTATATGCCTTCTAAATATTAAATTTAAAAGGATATCATTATTTAAATAGCCTCAAATTTGAATATATCACCAAATATCTATTTTGAAAAAGTCACGTGATCTGAAACAGAATGTGACGTCACAACACATACATCTTCATCGGCTCCAATTGGTCCCTTATAGTGTCAATTCTTTGGGTTTTGTTACAAGTTTTATGATAAATATATTGTCAAAGTTGTCAAACAAGTGTCAAATATTTGAATTTGGTTCGTGTTAGATAATACAAAATTCAATATAAAATGAGTAATATATAGTATCGTATTGTGCCTTCTTGCAAAAATGCGCTAGGAACAAACTATTGAATTTATAAATATGCCAAAAGATGCGAAGAAAAGAAAATTGTGGTTGGAAGCAGTAGGTCGAAGAGCTGATGGTTGGGTTTTTACATTTTATTTTACCTTAACTCTTTAACACACCTTATTTCGGCAACAGTAAAACAGTCGTTTTCTGAAATAAATTCAGTCATCATTCAGCTTTCGATTTTCGGTAAACTGTCCGACTTAGCTTGAGTGTATTCTGTATTAGCCATTATTACTCATTTATAATAGAAAATGTCAGCATCAAATGTCAAATTAGAAGTTTGTTATTAACATGTGACAAACTGTCGCCTACGTTTATTTATCTAAATAACAAAAATAAATGTAGGTGATGGGAAAACTGTTTTTCTATTGGCTGTGAATGACGTAATGTATATGCTTCTACGACACAGGAGTGGGGGGGGGGGGGTTGTTTTTCATAACTATTTTCGGCGGCAATATTCGTATATACTTATTATCGAAAATAACAACAAATTATTTAAAAAAATAATTATTAATAAGAAAAATATTGCATAAACTTTCATCTGAAATACTTTTTGAAAAATGTGAAACAGGCTCATTCTGACAAGAATAATTTAAATTTATTTGAAATCGTCACTAAAGTGCGTAAAAAATTATCATTAAAAGTTCAGAAATCAGCACTAAAGTAATCCATTATACGATGATTTCCTTACCTTATGATAGGTAATTATTTTAGTTACATGTAATATTATTTGGGCAGGTGCACTATGTACAATAGTAAATTTGTACGTAAAATGACAAAAACTGTACTCCGTTCGCCGAACTGAGAGAATGTGGAATTAATTCTTGAACCAATAAGTTATTCCATTGGTTCAGCTCCAAAATTATCCGCTTTTGATCAATAGAATAACTTGTCTCTGTTAAGAATTAGTTCCACATTCTCTCGTTTCGTCGAACAGACTATATGTGCAAGAAGAACAAACTAAATAATTCCGATGAATAAGTTTGAGATAAAACTCATAATTTTCTATGTTCCTTACAATAATGTAACACGAAGGTGGTGCGGTACAATAGCTGAAGCTGATGATCTGCGCTTACTTGTTTTCTAACATTGACAACTTTAACGTGGACGCTTGGATGATTGGCGTCCACGACTTTGTGAAAAGGAAGGACCACATATATGTATGTATATATATATATATATATATATATATATATATATATATATATATATATA
Source organism: Harpalus rubripes (assembly GCA_963082715.1). Lineage (NCBI taxonomy): Eukaryota > Metazoa > Arthropoda > Insecta > Coleoptera > Carabidae > Harpalus > Harpalus rubripes. Next base: position 15,072,525 of record OY720454.1, read on the forward strand.
TATATATATATATATATATATATATCCATTTCACGCACTTGATGACGGATGACGGATGCTGATGAACACTTAGATTTATAGACACAGACTTCATTGATTGATAACTAAAGATTAAATAAATTACATTGGTACACAGTGGGCTAGCAATGAGCCAACGCCCAAAATCAAAACACTACATGTTCCGACAATAAACGTCTTCACGACGTGACCAACTGTCTAAAAACAAAGCGTTATCTTCATGAGCAGACATAAGCTTGTAATAACTTAAATACTTAATTATCAATATATAACTGTCAAAGTCTTCTGACAGCTAGACTCAACAAACCGCTGTAGGAAAAATGATAATTATTTCTAAACAGAATTTTGACTAACAAGGACAACAAACTTGAAAATTATTCCTGAACCATAATTGAGAAATGTTAATAAAAAAATATTTGATTGTTACTTGCACGTACTCTTGCCTATTACAATTAAATGTCCGAGATTAGCAACTGAGTGTCAGAGTAACAGATATATAAAAATAACCTATAAAAATGAATATTTCTTTCATTTTCACAATTTTTCGATCCAAATTATATTTAAAATACACTTCGGCACTACAGTACGCAATCAAATTTTGTGTTCGTTTATGCAAAACCTCTTTTGAAATATGTAATAGGAAATCATGATTCGAAAATACAACGATACGTTATTATTATTAAGTTCTAACTATCTTAAAATTCGCTACATAATTTCAATTGACACATAAATAATTCTTTAATGCCCAGTTTATTAAAAGGTAGATAATTAAATTACTAACAAAGTAAAATTTACTCTTAAAGTAAAATTGTTCCAGTGATTTTCGTTTTATAAAGCGAGAATAAAAATACTAGCTAAGTAAATCTAGAGAATAAATTACTCCACCGATTTTCGAGAAAGTAAATTTTATTCTGCAGAATAAATTTGACACATCAACATTAATTAAATTAAATTCATTATAAATTTCATCTCTTGCATTATTTTTACATTTATTTATTAATATCCAATATATTTGCTTTGTCTATTTCTGTATAATTTTTCCTCCGTTCTCACTTGTATCCATGTTAGTTGACACCTAGCCTTTTATGACACACTTTATGATCTATTTTGACTTTTAGATTTATTTCGTGTCAGGAACATACAGAATACAATATTATTAAAACATTCTGCGGCACATTGCTTCGAATAGATCCTCTTCAGTTGAAGATTAACGTTATCGTCAGTAGTGGTTTTAAGGGATACCGTCTAGTAATGTTTTATCCTGGTTTTATCAATCTCTCTTATGCTCCAATAGTGGAAAGATTAGCCGTTATAAGAAGCTGTAGCCTGAGTGTACTACGGATTCACACACTCTTCATGGAGGCTATTTTCATTGTCCCCAGTTCAAATTGTAGTTGCAAATTCATAAAAAAAAAATTACCACTCTGGCATATATGTTCTTAATATAGTGAAAAACAATATTAATAGCTATTGACATACCTAGGAATGTTATGCATAGCATAACTGCCGCAGATGTCGGTTTGAGACATCAGGCTAGTTATGATGCATAACATCCGTGGTTGCTACTTTCAGAATGCTATGGTTAACGGAAAAATTATTTTGACATATGTCAATATGACAAATATTCAAATTATGTGCTTTATTCCTCATGTTTATTACTTTAGTAGACCGTGCTTAGAACGATACGCTATCGTTATCTGTATGTATTAATGAAGAGCATTATATTTTCATTTAATTTTATTTTCATTTTGTAGACCATTGTTGGCAAATCAGTATTATAATAATATTACTGTATAGATACAGTTATTACTTAGTTACTAGCCTGCTTTTGTACATGTAAACAATGGAATAATATCCTGAAACCGGTAAATGTATATAATTATAGAAAATATTAAAATATTTATATGCAAAAATCACAAAATAATGACAGATGTCGGTAAATCACCAGGATAAAATATTTACTCTGTAACTTGTTTTATAAAATAGACATTTTTATTTACTCGTCGATTAAATTTACTTTCAAAGTGATAACTCTGCAGTTTATTCGATGTTTATAAAATGTGTAAATTTCATTTTCCAGGGCCTACCTCATTCCCTACTTCCCAATTATTCTAGCGTAGCCCTCATAAGAACTCACTTTTTATAACAAAAAGCGTTTGTAATACTAATGTTTAGCAATATTTTCACTATTTCATTAATAAATCATATTTATTGAATATATTAAAGGGTGTAACGATAATGCAAATAGTAGTATATTATTGAAGGAAAAGTGCAAAGAATGTAATGTACAGGAAATCATATCTAACGGCTGTCAAAGAAATTTCTGATATAAAACAACAATGCGAATGCATTGCGTATCGCAAATTAGAATATTAAAGAAAGAATATTTTAATTGCTTCCATTACAAAGTGCAGAGATGGTATCAGTGGATTTATAAAGAGAATCAGCTTTTGATTTACTTACTTATTAAGTAGTGGGAAATTAATTAACATATCAGTGTTAACATCATTGTGAAAAAAACCGATTGCATCTGGCAGATAACGAACAAAGTGTGTACAGAGGGAATATTTTACATGTATGGCGAATATTCAACAATAACACACAGCTGTACTACACTACACGTATCTGCAATTATATTTTGCATATTTTAGTCTTGAATGCATAAATAATTATGCCTGTAATTTTGCTGTACAGCAGGGAGATTATATATAAAATAAATTGCTTTATTATAAATATTTTATAGTTAATCATAGTTTTCTATCTAGTTCATGCATTTTATTGTAATTACATGCAAGTGTATTACTTTTATAGGAAAGTTATATATGTATACGAACAGAGTGTCTGTGTATTCTAGTTGATTAGGTGCTACGTTCGAACCCAATTTAAATGAAAATGATCATTCCTTGTATTTATATTTTCTAAGATCTTGTGAATAGAGAATAGCATCATATAGCACAACATTCTATCGTTCTTCATGCACATTGCAATTATTATTGTATATATATATATATATATATATATATATATATATATATATATATATATATATATATATATACATATACAGGCTGTTAATTAAAAAGCGGGCCATAGGCGTTTAACATGGGATATCAGTTTTTCCTTGCGTATAACTTCCCAATAATTTTTAACAAAAATGTTTCAAATAAATGTTGTAGAGAATTAAATTATACACTTAAGTCACTAATCAAATTTTGTTTTGCATATTTAATAAGCTATAAAATCGAATTTAAAATTTCATAAATATTGCTCGTTTGTAGTGATGGCCATGGAATTTAAACAAAATTACAAAGAAATGTAGTATTTCAAATTGGATTTTACTGGTTCCTAAACATGCAAAATAAAATCTGATTATTGATTTAGGTGTAGAATTTAATTCTCTATAACATTTATTTGACACATTTTTGTCTTAAATTAAATGGGAAGTTTTGCGTAAGCAAAAACTGATTTTCCATGTTAAACGCCTATGGCCTGGTTTTTAATTAACATCCTGTAAATATATATATATATATATATATATGTGTGTGTGTGTGTGTGTGTCGGAAAATACCAAAAATGTTCTATAATTTTAATTTTGTCATGAACATAAAATTTGCATTTATTTTCTGATAGATTTTTTTAAATATACATTTTTCGTTATATAGTGTGTTAAAAAAATCCTAACTCGGAGTAGACTATGAACAGAGAAACGTATGTCTGATCAATATTCAATTCAAAAGTCAAATTGTCAAAATTGATCTTGAAATGTAATTTTAAAGAGAAAAGATAATAAAGAAGGATACAGTATATTGTCATTCGCCGTTTTCTAATTTATTTCCATTTCTAAAATAAGATTTAAGAAGAAAAGCTTTGATTTCTTTAGATAATATTTTTGACAATATCTCGTGTCAAATTGACATTTAATTAAATACTTTTAAATTGGCATACGTTTCTCTGTTCATAGCCTATTCGAAGTTAGGATTTTTTTAACGTCCCACTGGGATGTTATTATTACCATCATAACAACACAACCCTGCTTTCAGGATTGTTATATATCAGATAACACCCAAGGGCGTGTTATGAGTTGTTGCTATGGTAATGTTGTCAATAAATTGTTATTGATACTGGGATAAAGCCTAAAAACAAGCAGAAGAATTCATATCTTCTGATCCGTAATCCGTAGAATATTATAAAATTACAGTCGGACGTTAAACGTTGAACGCACCACGGGAGTTAAACGGACAATAATGCCTTCGGTCAACACGGCCCTCGAAATGTACACTGTTGACCTCAGGCGTTATTGTCCTTATAACACCCTTGATTCGTTAATTACTATAACATACTGTAATATAAATCAAGGGAGATTTCCAAGGCAACACTAATTTGAAAAATGAATTGTAGTCTAAAATATATTATAAAAAACTAAAATAGTGTTTAATTATTAACTATGTATAAGATATACGGTAAATATAGAAGTAAAATATATTACTCTGTTTCGGAAAAAGAATGACATATTCTAGCACCTTTATTGATGCTAGAAAGAGCTTCATTGTATACTATTTTTGGTGACATTTTGTTATAAGGATTGGTAATATGCACTGCTTTAAATACACAAAATATCTAGACAACATGTAAAATAAAAACACAAATATCAATTACTAACCTATTTTGTCAAGAAAAATCTCTTAATGGAAATTGCCAATAATTTTTATAAAGAAATAATGCAAATGAAAGCCGAAACAGAGAAAATAGTATAAAACTTTCGTTACAGAAAGCTATTTAAGCAATCATTCGTTCGTCCATTCGCTGCTACACCCAATTTTTAACTCGTACTAGCCTTCTGTAACTTATGTTTTAATTTTTCGGGGTTAGATTAACTGCCCAAGTTTGGCGGGCGTGAGTTTTGTAAATTGGTTAGTTACTTTAAGTTATTTTTGGAAATTGCAAGCAGATAACTTCCAAATCTTGACAAAACAGAACTGAATAAATACAAATAAAATACAAACATAAAGTTTCTTTGAATTATTTAAATAGCTGCATTTGAATTCTAACGTAGTTGTTATTACATGCTACAAAAGCAAAATTTAAAATTAAACGGGGTAAAGTAAGCACACTGTAATCCGAAGTAATTCATTAAAAAATTGTTAATGGTGGTAGGTTGCAACTTTACGTGACTCGCCAGAATACAAGTACTCGTATACACTTTACAACCGCCCTTGGTGGTCGCGACCACACAACCTTATTACAAGACATATTTTAATTTTGACATAGTAATTAACATTCATCACCTAAAATGGTTTGAAAATCACTGGAAATTACCCAATTTTATGAAATGCATAACAAAATTCATATGACGTAATAATAAGATGAATTTCCAGAGGTCACTGAATTAACCTAAATCTAGTATTATTACTTCCTTGTACAAAGTAAAAGAAGTATTGTAATCGCGAAAAACTTCGGTTTTCAGATTTCAACGGAAATATCCATTTTAACCATCCCTGAATCCATTTTGATAATTTCGTTGTGACATCTGTACGTACGTACGTACGTATGTTGTACTCAAAAACGGTAAGCCGTAGAAAGTTAAAATTTTGTATTTAGGACTGTTATAACATCTAGTTGTGCACCTCCCTTTTTGGTCATTACATAATTTCCAGAAGTGGAACTTTACTTCAAGCCTAATATGTAGATTTTAATGAAAAACTATTATAAAATATAATCCAAAACTTTTCAAATTTGGTATATAAGACTTTTATGTCAATGGGAATAACCTAGTACATTTTGGTTAAAATAGACTAACCGGAAGTGACATATTACCTGAAGTTATTAACAGTTTTTCTTGAATAAAATGGTCTTATTTTGATTTTAGAAATAAATGCTTCAAATAATAGTTTTAGAGAATTAAATTCCGCGTCTAGCACAACCAATATTATTAAATTAGCCCGTTGTATAAGCGAGATATGTAAATTTAAAAATTATATACTTTTTGGTTTTTGTAATAAAGCTTGCTATGGATTAGGACAAAAAGTACAAAAAATTAATGTTATTTTAAATTACAGCAATTTTATAATTGAGTCTATACGAGTATTTCATGTTGGTCTTGCGTACAAGAAAGTCGTGTGGTGTCCACATCAGATTTTTTCTTACTTGGTGGAAGTTATTTATAAAAATAACAAACTGCAAATTTACATTTTCATCTATATCTAGCGACCTATGTACATATGTATTTTTTCCAGATTAAAACGTTAAAAAGGCAACTTTTGTCTAATTTAACGCACTTCAAATCTTCTATATTTCTCGAGATCCCCATATTAAACACGTTACCCTGGATAACACCATGTATATTTTATTGAAAATATTTGAGGAAAAAGTTCCATTCTGAGATGGTATTCACAAAAAGCTCTGGAACGACGGTCCGGACTGCTCTGGCCCCAACGTATCACAGGGTGTAAAACTTCTCACAGATAATAGAACTAGGATTGCCAACTGTCCCGATTTAGTCGGGATGTCCAGAAGTCAGGCTTCTGTGTTCCGCATCCCGCCGAGTGTATTACTAGTTTTTAATTGTGTATTGTGTAGAAATAATTATAATTACAAGTATATAAATTAACAATTCTTAAAACTTAAATATTTGGTATCCAGTTATTGTTTGTTTCTAAATTATTGGACTGCATTATGTAAACCCTATAATATATAGAGTACATACAACTGATTATAAATAATTTGACGGAGTATAAAGTTATTAGATTAAATAAGTTTATACTACTTATTTTGTTTCCTTACTTCAGTAGTTTCTCTTAAATAGTTTAAGATATGTAATAGTAGGGCGTTAAAAGCTAATGAAAATTAATAAGTTTGAAGATTAAAATGTTAATTAATTTCAATAAGTTCATGTTGTTATTTTTCTCTTCATTTATTTGATAGTATACTGCATGTTTTAAAAAATACTGGGATATTATTTTTAATTGTAACTAGACGATTTTAAGATAAATTTGATCACATACTCCATTTTAAACTTATTAAGGATGATAATAAGCAATATTAATTGTTACACTGCTTTATAAGCTCAGAGTATTGTGTATCTGTATAATCTGTTAGTGGCGTCCCGATTTTCCTCCCTTGCCTGTCCTGATTTTTTACCTTCCGTCACCTTTAGGTAAGGAAGATATTGTCTTTGGTCAAAAAATTCGGTGGTGAGTTTTTGATGAATAAGCACGTTTTAGAGTCCCTGAAATAAGATTTTACTATTTTTACGAAGATGCCTGTATGTATGTATGCTGATTAGATTTTGATTATAATTGGTCGACCGGAAATACCCAAATTTGACGATTTTAACAGTTTTTCTTGTGTGTGTGTGTGTGTGTGTGTGTGTGTGTGTGTGTGTGGTGCGTGTGTGTGTGTGTGTGTGTGTGGGTGTGTGTGTGCGTGCGTGCGTGCGTGTGCGTGTGTGTGGGTGTGGGTGTGGGTGTGGGTGTGGGTGTGGGTGTGGGTGTGGGTGTGGGTGTGGGTGTGGGTGTGGGTGTGGGTGTGGGTGTGGGTGTGGGTGTGGGTGTGGGTGTGGGTGTGGGTGTGGGTGTGGGGGTGTGTGTGTGTGTGTGTGTGTGTGTGTGTGCGTGCGTGCGTGTGTATGGCGATTTTTTCGGATCCGATAACTCAAATACTATAATTCAAAAAATTATAATGAGGTGTTGCAAAAAATATTAACATATCATTTTTCTTCTGAAATTCGAATAAGTACGTTCTACAGTGTGATTAAATATGATTTTCTGTTCAAATTTCTGTATATATTAATCACAGTAGCAGTTTAAAAATATACTTTTTGAATTGGCGCCAAATTACACTGTCTGTGGCATCAGACATATATTAGCCAATGACAAAACTGGAAAGATGATAAAAAAAAAACAAATGTATTATACATCAACGTCAATGATTGCTTTAATGACAACTTTGTGACATAAGGTCTGACTTATAATGCAGCGTGATTTTTGGTTCTTTAGCGTAGTTTTTAGTTATTTATTATTATATTATAGCATTATATTTCATAGTTTCATGCCCAGTATTATAAAAGATGGATAAGTAAAGCACTAGCCAAGTAAAATTTACTCCTGAAGTAAAATAGTTTATTCCAGAGATTTTCGTCAGAACAAGAATAAAAATACTAGCTAAATCTACAGAATAACTTACTCCACCGATGTTCGAAAAAGTAAATTTTATTTTGTAAAATAAATTTGACACATGTCAACATTAATTAAATTAAATTCATTATAAATTTAATCCCATATATTATTTTTACATTTATTTATCTCCAACATGTTTTCTTTGTCTATTTCTGAGTAATTTTGCCCCGTTCTCTCTTTTTCCCATTTTAGTTGACACCTGACGCTTTATGACACACATTTTATTTTCTATTTTGACTTTTGGATTTATTTCGTGTCAGGAACATACAGCATACAATATTATTAAAACATATATAAAACATATTCCAGCGACACATTGCTTGGAATAGATCCTCTTCAGTTGGAGATTGACATTATCGTCAGTAGTGGTCTTGAGCAATACCGTCTAATAATATTTTATCCTGGATTTATCAATCTCTCTTATGGTTCAATAGTGCAAAGATTAGCCGGTATAAGAAACCGTAGCCTGAGTGCATCATTTTCCAGCTAAAAAAATAAATGTATTCAATAGTTCTTATTTAATTATAAAAATATTTATATTTACATCAAAATGATCTTTACAACAAAGAAGTTTTGATTTTATGTTTTTATCTTTACTTGCGACAACCATTTCATTCTTCTTTCTTCGTTTTGAGGCACTATGTTTTATGTTTCCCTATTATCAGTTCTATTTGGGCACACTGCACAAAACACTTTTTTACAACCATGTTTGATTATTTCCAAATACAAAAATCAGTAGTAGTTGACAGATGTCATGACTGTCACTCGTTTAAATTCCGTCGGAGGCAAATGTAAGCCACACCCTCATTGGTTAGGTTTATTCTGACGTCATCAGGCGAAAGAGGACGCGGAAATTCAAACATTATAATTTCAAAGACAATTTTCTCATGAATAAAGAATAATACGAAAAAAATAAAAAATAGGGGCTAAATATTTTTTCTTATTCTTTTGATTAAAGCAAAGAAAAAAAACCGTGCAACACCTCATTCTTTCGTATTCTATTTCTTTACATCCATGTGAAGAGATGATTCGATTTTGGTTATAATTGCTGAACCAGAAGTACCCTAACTTTAATATTTTAACAGTTTTTCTTGAAAAAAACAGTTAAATATAATTTTTCCATATGTACTGTTATTGTAAATATTAAATAATATTTTATTCTCTATACGATTTGATTACATTTTATACTTCATATTCAATGGATATTGGGATTTTCAAGTATCAAGAGATGGCGCTGATCGCATTAAACACTGGTACACTTTTTATTGACGTGTGTCAACGTAGCATTTCTGTCAATTGTATTTCTTTAGTTTTCGTATCATTTTCTCATTTTTTAGTATTTTTTATTTATAATTCAAGTACGTATAATAGAGTTTTTGTAGTCATATAGTTGTAGTTTCATGTAAATGTCAAATGTGTACCAATGTTTGCAGTTCTAATATTTGCCGCTAGTTAGCGTTTTCTTATTTGAAAATCCCAATAGAGTTAAAAAATTATAAATTAAATTTCATAAAGCAGCTAGCTATACTATAGCCATGGAAACCGCTACTATATTAAGTAACTGCTGATTAACAGATGTCAGTGTCAAGTGCAATTGACACGTGTATGTTATTATATTTTACTGGAAATATAGAAGCTCTTAGATAGATACATGAAACTTTCTGTATGGAATTTGTAGAAAATACATAGAACTGACAGAAGGTAATGTGCTTGAAATATGGAATCTTGTGCAAAAAAATTTCTGTATGGAATTTGTACAAAATATGTGGAACTGATGGAAGGTAAAGTGCTGGCCACATCAGATTTCTTTTACATACAATCCCGAAAAATTGATTTTCTGAGTTGGCAACCCTAGATAGAACGAACATAGTAGAAGACCTTCATGCAAAAAACCGTAAAAAGTATTACAAATCTCCAAAAAAAAATCTAGGCATCAAATTAGAATGTATTGCCAAAGGTAATTCAAAAATTCAAATTTTAAAAATCTGTTTCTGTCGGTTGGATTAGAATTAATATTTCATGTTTGATTTAAACTTATACAATCATGTGATACTTTAAGTATGTATCCAATAATATAATTAACACATAAAATATTGATGGAGCCATAAAGACTTTATTTTGACCTCGAAAGGTGATAAAAAAATATAAAATGAATTGCGCATTATTTGAGATTTATTTCTGCATTTCCCTTATATATATATATATATATATATATATATATATATATATATATATTAATATAATACATAATATTTTTAATATAATTCGTAATTAATTCATAAATAAAAATAATAAAAAAAACTATCTTGACGGAGATTCGAACGAGGATTCGAACCCCAACCTCTAAACGTTCTCTTATTCCACAGTCTGCTACGCTATCCATTCATCTACAATGACAATTGCAAATATTTTGATATTACATAATAAAATATTGAAACAAATATTTATTGACAGATATTTCTAATTTTCTCTGATTTACGCAATGATAATAATGTAATTAATATTAAATGAGGTACACGAGGTACTATTATCAATAGCATGACTTAATTTTATGCCGGACACTTTTTATTCACAAAAATCAGTTTTCCCATGTTAAACGCCTATGTCAAGGTTTGCTTGGGACACACGGTATATATATATATATATATATATATATATATATATATATATATATATATATATATATATATATATATATATATATATATATATATATATATATATATATATATATATATATATATATATATATATATATATATATATATATATATATATATATATATATATATATATATATATATATATATATATATATATATATATATATATATATATATATATATATATATATATATATATATATATATATATATATATATATATATAGTTTAGCATCTTTTATAAAATAACAGTATAACTAAAACTCTAAAGTTGTTACCTTTAGCAAACAACAAACAAACAGGCAACAGTATCTTGTGGTATCTTCTCTCTGGTAAGAAAGAGTATCAACTATGTCTCACTACACTTCCTCCCAATAGAATCACCATTAATAATAGATAACGACGCTCACGTGAGCCTGCGATAGTTTATAGCGACAATTACCCAGAGATCAACAGAATATATTTGTTGGGGTAAAAACGCGACTTTCCTCAGTCTTCGACTGAAGCAGAGCTCAGAGCTCAGAGCTCGTCGTTCGACACGTGTGATATATCTGCACGTGTATAATTGGATTTCACGGCACATTTAAAACGAATGTATTGAAAGTTCGAGCGTAGCGTGCCACACTGCACCCGATTCCCATAGAATTGGTATTAGCATGTGAATGCAAGATGGGTTTGTTTGCTGTTTTAGGGGCAAGTTAATCGGTTTATACTCACATACAAAATGAAATATGGAGGATCACAATGTAACTGACCCTATTCATATAGAAATTGCTGTTCCAAATCACGAATTTGTTATGACTGTCGTACACATGTGGGTTATTGTGTTTAATTTTTTCCCATATTCCAGACACAAACCATATAAAATACAATTTGATTATCTATTATTGATTATTTTATTTTAAATATATTTTTCTTTAACCTATTATAGTCCCAGTATTGTAGCTTGTAGATCTATTTTCATATGTATAAACATTCATATTCGAGCCTATTCTGAAATTCAGTGGTTAATTTTTAACAACTGTTTAAAAATTATAACCAATAGGGGTCTATTCTGTAACTCACTGGTTAATTTTTAACCACTGGTTAAATTTTTTAACAAATCAAGTATGTTGACATATAACAAAAAAAGGAATTTTTAGTTGTCAAATCAATATCTATTGGATAAAATTTTTAACTAAAAATTAACCACCGAGTTACAGAATAGGCCAAAGTATGTTGATACATAATAAAAAATTGGATTTTTAGTTATCAAATCATCTATTGGATAATATTTTTAACCAGTTGTTAAAAGTTAACCACTGAGTTACGGAATAGGCCCGATTATGTTATTATGAGTAGTGGTTCTTACTAGTGTTGTTAAAAATACTCGGTTAACCGGTCATCTGATTAACCGATTAACTGATTACTGCGCTTCACAAAAAATAGAAAAAATCTGTTAAGCCGGTTATTTCGATAATTCAGTTAGTTTGTTATTGGGAATAACCGGATAGTTTGCTTATTTCGCGTCACGAGCATACAATATTATTAAAATATTAATAAATATAAAACATTATAATGTTTTATCCTGGATTTATCCATGTCTAGTATGCTCCAGTAATGGAAAGATTCGTCGGTATAAAGAATCGTTGCCCAGGGGACGCCTAGGTACTCACACACTCTTCATGGAGGCTCTTTCCTTGTCCACGTTAATAGCATAGATGTAAAATGAGTAAAACATTAAAAATATATTACCATCTGACGTATAGTTTCTTAATATACAGGTGTCCCTTGAGGAACCCGACAAACTTTAACCATTTGTTCTAGGAGTCATTCTAAGTAAAAAAATCTGATGTGGGCAACGAAAAATATTTTTAAATACAAATACATACATTCATGTCTCACTACAAAATAATTCTCACATATATTTGCAAAATCTATGAGATATTTTAAAATAAATGATGTACAATACATACATTTTCTTTATATTCAATATCCTGAAATTTTCTTTTCTACTTTCTTTTTCTTTATATTCGTCATTTTTTCGCAAATTCCTTATATATTCTTTTTTACGTACTATATTCTTTTGCGTTGTTGACTTTTTTTTATTTTCATAATCTTCATAATAATGTACAAATATTTTTGACAGAGGCATACAAATATTTTTGACAGTGACATTAATGTGTCAATTACAAACATTTGAATTTTTTGCCTTGTAGTAGTTTGATCTGAGATTTTTTTTTTCTTTAATATAAGTATTTACATAAATTTTCGATAAATAATATTTAGATGATTTTTTTCTTGTAACTACTACTTCCGGTTGTCCAATTGTTACCAAAACTGACTCGACTCTTCCCATTATTGTTAGCTTGAGGAATCCGTAGTTAAAAATGTCTTAAGTCTTATAGTATTTGAGATATAGTGAATCCAACATCCACACACACACACACACACAGGCACGCACGCACGCACGCACGCACGCACGCACGCAAGCACGCACGCACGCACGCACGCACGCACGCACGCACGCACGCACGCACGCACACACACACACACACACACACATACACACACACACACACACACACACACACACACACACACACACACACACACACACACACACACACACACACACACACACACACACATACGGACATCATCGTAAAAATGTTATAATCGGATTCTAGGGACCTTAAAACGTGCTTATTCATTAAAATCTGGATATGCGATTTTTAGCATGAATACAATACCTCTCTTAGCGAGAGGTAAAAAAGTCTGATGTGGCCAGCACATAACCTCTCGCGAGATATTTTACCTGGTTGCACGCACAAAACGAAAAATATTTTTAAATACAAATACATATATTCATGTCTCACTACAAAATAATTCTCACATATATTTGCAAAATTTATGAGATATTTTAATATAAATTATGTACAATACATACATTTTCTTTATATTCAATATCCTGAAATTTTCTTTTTCTACTTTCCTTTTTCTTTATATTCGTCATTTTTTCGCAAATTACTTTTATATTCTTTTTTACGTATATTCTTTTGCGTTGTTGACTTTTTTTATTTGCATAATCTTCATAATAATGTACAAATATTTTTATATGTTAAAACATTTGTTTTATTTGCGTTTATTTTATTTTTGTCCAAAACGGAGAAGATTTATTGACTCATAGTTTATACGAAATTTTTACTTAGAATGACCCCTAGAATACACGGTTAAAGTTTGTCAGTTTCCCCAGAGGACAACCTGTAGTAAAATCCAAATTGTAGAAAATATAAAAATATTTAAAGGTAAAAATAAAAAATAATAACAGATATTATGTCATGCATGGGCCAACCGGGTAGTTATGATTAGCTGGTTAAGCTGAAAATAGTAGGTTTACTGATTTTTGAAAAATTATCTTTAATTTCTAAATGGCACAAAAGAGATCCCTGTGGTATGTGCGTCTGTGGCCGTGCTCTTTAGGTATACAGATGCAATCGATTTCGAGCTTTAGACGGGCAGGTTTCGAGTCGATTTTCGAGTCGGACCAAGTCGAGCCCATCGTTAGGACAAGTTAATAAAATCTTATACACAGTTTCCTTAATATTTTAATAAAAATTGAGGACTTCCTTTACATCCCACTAAGAAAAACAGTTTCAAGGTAATTTTGTAACAGGTTTGCGGGTTTCGTCCTGTTCAAGTGAATCGCGTTAAACCAAATATAAATTTATAATCAGCGTTCTACGAGCTTGCAGGTTAAATGGCCAAAAGTACTTACAATTTGTGCCAGTTTGACGTCACTAACTGCTTTGTTTGTTGACTGAAACCCATGTTCTCTTCACCAGTTTTCACTTGACTTTATCAGCGCAGACGAACGCATGTTCGCCTAGAAAACGCAAATTGCGAACTGACACATCTCGCAACGGCAATAGAGCAGCTAACTGATTTTGCTGACTTTACTAAATTTTGCTTTCTTATGCCTCTCCTCCTCAATACGTCTCTAGTCTTAATCCAAATGTATCACGCATATTTCACAAGATGACATCACAATGTACAATGTCACAATTTTCTTCATAGAAAGTTATAAGAAATAAACCCTTACACAGTAGTAACAGATCGTATAAGATTTATTAAAAGAGATATCTAAATTTCTAACCTCTTCGATAAACAAAGTGCTTATCTATAATTGTTGCATGGAAAAATTGTTAACCAATGTTGAACGGTCTAAAAAAATAGTTTTTTTTTCTATTTATGAATTCCTGGAAAATTAATATTAATAAAGATATAGATACTAAGTTTACTGTGTTACATATTATAATTTTCGTACGATAAACGTTAAACATTTATTTGCCTTATATCAAAATCAAAATTAAAGATACAATGTTGTACGTCGAATTTTGAATCAGAAATTAAAAGAGATAAATTATCAACATCTAATTATAAGTTTTAAATCCTATTTTTTTGGTAAAAAAAGATAATGTGATATTATTGCCCGGTTGCAGAAACATTCATCAACGCATTGTTCGGTTAGCGGTTCATCAATACGAACAAATGCAATACAATTTTTTGACAGCAATGATTTAAATGTCTTAAGAACAAGGAAACTGATTCGAATTTGTTCTTTTTGATGAACCGTTTCATATTTATAAAGAATTAACAATAGACATATTGAAACCTTGCAGGGTTGTATTAAATAATTGTAATTTTTCTCAAAAGAACCTCTCATTAAAGGAATTCTCCCCTATGTGACGTTTGCGTCGTTCGTCTATGTAAAGCGCATCAGACTGACTTGTTCACCCCTCACCCTTCACCGCTTCCTCCTGAGTCCTGCCCTGGTGGAAGAACAGTCGGCTGAGGCTCAGAGCTCAAGCTCAGGATTCCTACACGGCAGATACTTCTCCAAAGCCGTTTAGCATAAAAATACATTCAATCACCAGTTTAGAAAGAAAATTTGTCAAGATGAAAATCACATTAGAAATGAAGTGAATGTAACACCCTTCCGGTATACTGTACTGTCTGTCTTTTGTGTACAGCCAAATCGCACAGGGTTGCACTAAGGAAAAATTAAAAATTCTAAGTAATATATATACAGGGTGGTGGCGGTTAGGGGTGAACATAGGGATTTAACATGGGATTTTAGTTTTTTGCAATTTCCTGCTCTCCTGTTCATTTTACGGCAAAAATTGTAGAGTACAAAATTGTTCAGAATTAAAAATTGCAGTCAAAAATGTATTTACATTTATTATTATGTTTTTGGTTTTTTCACAATTTTAAAAAGAAATTTCAAAATTTCTGTTAATTTGTAGCAATAGCCATGACTCATAACTCAAATGTTTAAACATAATAATGTCATTCAATTTCTGTCAAATTTTCGAAATTTTCTCTAATAAAAAGTTAATTTAATAATGAATGTTTATTCGAATAAGGAACGAGTTTTCGTTATAAAAAATTATTATGGTGGAAATAGTTTTAGAAGAATACGTGATTTGTTTTCCATAAAGTACGAAAATACACCAATTCCTATTATAGCAACAATTTCTAAACTTGTTAAAAAATTTGAGAACACAGCTAGTGCAACTGTGAACGAAGGTAATGAAGGAAATAATAATAATGATAATAATAATAGAAGACGTCATAACGAAGTGAATGAAGAAATGGTATTGGCTATGATAAATCAAAATTCTACGTAGTTGATACATTTGGAATTGGTTTATTATTAAATGCTATACCTAATAAAAAATGCGTATTAAAATTAAAAGTTGTTTGTTTTTAATTAATTTTTAAGTTATATTAACGCATGGTTGACGTTTATAAATAATTTTTGACAACAAGAAAAAAATAAATTCCATGGCTATTGCTACAAAATAACAGAAATTTTGAAATTTCTTTTTAAAATTGTGAAGAAACCAAAAACATAATAATAAATGTAAATACATTTTTGACTGCAATTTTTAATTCGGAACAATTTTGTACTCTACAGTTTTTGCCGTAAAACGAACAGGAGAGCAGGAAATTGCAAAAATCTAAAATCCCATGTTAAATCCATATGTTCACTCCTAACCGCCACCACCCTATATATATATATATATATATATATATATATATATATATATATATATATATATATATATATATATATATATATATATCATTACGGTATTGCTTGGTTGTCACAATTTACTTAATTTAAATTTAAATAAAAGGGCCGCTTGTATCACCTCCGCTCAAAGTTTCGGTTTCTGTAACCGTAGAATAATGTGAAAAGGTAAGAGCAATAATAAATAAATAACTTTTTATAAACTTTTCTAAATTATAGTTTCAATATTCATATTTTAACTCTGTTTATCTATTTAAGTCAAAATTCAGTTTAGAAATTCCTTTCGTATTATGATAGTCACGAAATTTATTTGTTGATCATTAGATTTAGAAATTATTATGTATACGTGCGTGACTTTGAATGACCTAGCATGCACCCTGTACCCCTAAGATAAACCTGTCCTGTAGCGATTTGTTTTAGATAGTCGACTTTAGTTACTCATGGAGTAAACATCTAAAGAGTCTAGATTAGTTCGTCGAGCCGTGCACACGTTTAGTTGACGGAATATGTAGTGTTTTTAGTTTTGGGGCGCATGCTAAACTTAAAAAGTTTAGTAAATATTAAGTAAATATCCGTAATGTCCGTAAATCCGTAATGTAAGTATTCATCCAGTGTAAAGTGTAAGTGTATGTGAGTTCTTCCTCATCACGAAATCCTTGTCACGAAGTCGTGGACGCCAACCAGTCAGTGTGTCATCGCTGGAGTAAACAGAAAAGGCAGTAAAAGAAGTATTAGTATCATCATCCTCTTCCGAACCCCCTCGTGTTACAATAACTCCCAACCAATCAAAAAGAACCAATTGTTATGGAAACCAAAAGTTAACTGTTGATTTCCATAAGAATGGGTTGTTTTGATTGGCATTTTCAGATACAGAAACTTTAACGGGAGATGGTAAAAGCGACCCTAAGTTTGACAAAATTTTACCCGAGAACTCAAATTGCGTACAGTTTGGCCACTATTAGAACTGCCTGGTTTGCGCAAAAGATAACATGCGATAGCACAACGGAAAGAGAAAGATAATCATAGAATTCAAGGTAAATGATTATTTGTACAGTCCGTGCAACAAAGTAATGAACCTCTGCTCCCCTTCGTTCGGATTCGTGTTTACGAAATATATTAGGTCTGTTCGTTTACGGTTTACTGCCGCCTTTATACAAAGTATATGGGCGCGACAGTAAACCGTAGACGCAAGGTAACGGAACGAACAAACCTATTATTGGTAGGTACTAGCGTACTAGCTTTATGTTTGAGACTGTACAACATAATTTCCTTTTCATTTTGCACAGTGCATGCAACCTTGAAATGAGTTCCTATTCTGGCACTGCTGTACAATACTGCTACACTCTACAGATCTTTTTGACAGTTGTGTATGACAGCGCATTCAAAGTATTTTTTAAATTATTGTTCAATAATATCGAACGTAAGAATACTCTATGCCACTACCTCTACATTTCATATCCCAACCTGCAATCTTCGTGTAATAAATATAAACTTTTTGCACTTTTGCATAAACTATTGAAATATAAGTTACCGAAGTAGCCTGGTCAGCTGTTAAAATATGATAGCATAGGCAGCACAGGTGAGAAAAAAACATTAAAGATTTCCAGCTGTCGTCCGAGATTTATCGATAGCTTTCCTCAACGCTGATCGCAGAATATTGAACTAAAAATCAAAGAGTTCCGAACACAAGTGCCTGATGAAGGAATAATTTTTTATTCATTTCTTTGAAAAGATTATTATCTCTAGTAATATTTTACATCTACTACATATTTTTAATTTGCCACAGCATTAAAACAACGATATCATGGGTAATGGTAGATTAATATTTTTTTAAATGCTAATCTAATGAATAAAAGATCGTGCATGTAAATCGTGCATTCTATAAAAATTATCACAATGATTACATATACCAGCTATGAAGCTAGTAGCAAATTTAGTTATTTTGCATATTAGCCACACCACTGCTAACAGAAATACCAAACATAACCTAGCGTATGGCCGTATTATTGTCAAAACTATAAGTTTAAATTTGTAAAAAACTGACAAAAACACATTTATTTTTGTTGATTAATATAAAATTATACATAAGAGTGGCAGATTTCGTTGCGATTTTGTACACTATTTACACATTTAAGACTTACAGTTTTCAGCATAATACGGCCATTAACCCGCCTAATTCGCGAAGTGACCTACTTTACTTTAGTTATAGGTTTTAATAAAAAATCGTGTACACCTTAAAAATCAAGTAACCGAGTTTTACAATTTTTACCTCCTGCTACCCGTATAAGGGAGGTATAGGGACCGTGCTAAAAATCTCATACCAAGATTTTGGTAAATGATCACGTTATAAGGTTCAATTTTAACATTTTCACGATGATGTCTGTGTGTATGTGTATGTATGTGTGGATCCTCCACTCTAACTCAAATACTATCATTCAAAAATTTTTGACACCTTGTATTTTGACCTTTTCCTATTATGGAAAGAGCCCATTAGATTTTGGTGTAAATCGGATAACCGGAAATGGTACTTTACTTGAAGCTCAAAATAGTTTTTCTTCAAAAAAATACCTTTAAATATTATTTTTTCGAGATTATTGTTATTATAAAAATTAAAGATTATTAAACTTTCTACAGATTTGCATTAATACTTTTTCTACATTTTTTATGGATAAATTTATAAAATTATCTATAATTTAAATCCCGGAGCCTACGCTTTAATCAAACAAAACTCCTTGCTTACGCAGTTATTCAAATCAAATGTATGTAACTGACAGATAAATGTCACTGTCAAAGAACTACTCCCCAGATCGCGACCAGACACTCAGGCACGCGGCCACAAGATCCCATGCAATGTTAACCTAATTTTAATAATTGTTTAAATCGTAGAAAAGGGCTATAGGGCACGAGCAGACACGTGACTCGAGCGACCTTGACTTGCTTGTGATCAGCTGATTTGTGTGCGCATGTCATTTTGACAAGAACATTGTCAATTTGAAAAGACCATTGTTTTGACTTATTTTGATTTTGAATTGCTAAAATATTAATATTTTACAATTTTTAGGCAGTAAAACACATGTAATTAAAAATAATAACATTTTAGCAGTTAAAAATCAAAATGAGTCAAAACATTGGTCTTGTCAACATGACAATGTTCTTGTCAAAATGACATGCGCACACAAATCAGCTGATTCTAAGCACGTGACTCGAGTAACCTTGAAGTGCTTTTAATCATCTGATTTGTGTGCGCGTGTCATTTTGACAAGAACAATGTCTCTTTGACAAGTCCAATGTTTTGAATTATTTTAATTCTGAACTGTTAACAAGTTATTATTTTTAATTTCATGTGTTTTACTGCATGAAAATTGTAAAATAACATTTTAGTAGTTCAAAATTAGAATAAGTCAAAATATTAGGCTTGTCAAAGTGACATTGTTCTTGTCACGCGCACACAAATCAGCTGATTAAAAACATTTCAAGGTCGCTCGAGCCACGTGTCTGCTCGCGCCCTATAGGATCAAATAATTATTCTAATTTCAATAAAAAATACGTGGATTATATAGTTTGGAGTTATAAAACGAAATTATAAAAAATCTTGTATGTAACCCATTAATCATAGATAAGGCATAGTATACAACTCGCTATAATAAGAGCATCCATTATAGCGTCGTTGTAAAATAAACTATTAAATACTCCCATAGTAAATAGACAATTTAAGAAAAACTTTTTTCCCATGTTAAACGCTTAAGGTTAAATGTGTACGGTTTCAGTTACATGGCCAACATTATTGAAAAGTTACTAGAATCCTTAAATTTTGAACAAACACGAATATAGCCATATCGTAAGTATTCGTAAGTATTTAACTTATAGGATGGCATGACAAAGACATTAGCTGCACTACTTCATTTATAACAACGACAACAATGTTCATTTGTATTTATCTACTTCGTGAACTATATAGCATTCTCAAGTACTTGGTAGTAATATCACTTATACTTTTTGAATCCATGACAAAAGTATCTAGCATCTTGCATATGTGTATAGCACATTCAAAGAGCCATAGTGTTCAAAGTTCACAGCACAGCAGTAGAATCACATACGCTGACCATTATTCCACTTATCTCTTATTGTTAATTGTAAAGATACATATCAAATCAGCTACCAGCTCACGAACCTATGATAAATAACTTGTAGAAAAATACACTCCCGACGAACATCTATGCAAAATACCTACTACCCAACACAACATACACCAAGAATATTTTACCAGAAAAAGAACAAACTAATGAAAGAATTTCTTGGAAATTTGTTTATTGAAAACGTGTTAAAATTTTAATACCTAATCTCCAAATTAAACATCTGATGTGGCCAGCACATAACCTCTCGCCAGATATTTTACCTGGTTGTACGCATAAAACGAAAAATATTTTTAAATACAAATACGAGTACATATATTCATGTCTCACTGCCAAATAATTTTCACATATATTTGCTAAATCTATGGGATATTTTAATATAAATTATGTATAATACATACATTTTCTTTATATTCAACATCCTGAAATTTTCTTTTTCTAGTTTCCTTTTTCTTTATATTCGTCATTTTTTCGCAAATTCCTTTTATATTCTTTTTCAGGTATACTCTTTTGCGTTGTTGACTTTTTTTATTTTAATCTTCATAATGATGAACAAATATTTTTGACAGTAGCATTCAAATATTTTTGACAGTGACATTTATGTGTCAATTACAAACATTTGAATTTCTTGCCTTGAAGTAGTTTGATCTGAGAATTTTTACATCAAATTATTTTATATGCATTACTTTATCTCTAAATCTATAGAAGATATTATAATGAATTTATATTTATTGAATAAAGAATTTAATGTTCTTTAATATAAGTATTTACATAGATTTTCGATAAATAATATTTAGATGATTTTTTTTCTTGTAATTACTACTTCCGGTTGTCCAATTGTTACCAAAACTTAATCAACTCTTCCCATTATTGTAAGATTAAGGAATCCGTAGTTAAAAATGTCTTAAGTCTTACAGTATTTGAGAAATCGTGGATCCAACATCCACACATCCACACATTCACTTATTCACTAAAATCTGGATATGCGATTTTTAGCATGAATTCAATATCTTTCTTAGCGAGAGGTAAAAATAAAAAATCATATATTTCATTTATATTTTCGAATAACGCAATTTAGAATATTAACATTTAACGGTGACCAAGACTGCAACAAGACGCTCAATGTGGGATGAGACATTAAAGCCAGTAAATAAAGCAATGGGAATCCTTCCAAATGAGAAACTACCACCAAGTAATGATTAGAAATGGCCCATTTGGAAATCTTCAAATCGCCTACGAAGTCAAGTAGGAAAATGTGCAGTAAACATGTTCGACTGGGGGTACCAAGCAGAACCCACTTTATGTCATTGTGGTCATGAACAAACAATGGCCCATCTGCTCACGTGCGCCAACTTATGCTCTGTTCCATTTAAGCCATTCAGTAGATGGCACTGGCAACAGCGCAAATAGTAGCCGAAATTACATTGGGTAAACTTGTCTCTTGTCTCTAATTTCAGCCAATCAGAGAGCTAGAAACTATTTCCTATGCTCCGCAATACTGAATGGCTTAAATGGAACAAGGTATAAAACAGGAATGCACGAGAGAAGATCTAGCAAAGGCAACACCAGCTGCTATAAACTGTGCATTTTTTTGGATGAATACTATTTAGCTAGGCTATTTCTCTGTCAGTTTTTTGGACGGTTAATGCCACGCGTTGCATAAGGCCTATTTGGCCTATTGGTTGTAACAAAAAGCTCAGGTAGTTCACTCCATGTGGTCCGGATGCGGTATTTCGTTACCGGAAATCGGTCACTTCAGTATCTAAGGAGTGAGAAATATATGTTGTTATGTTTTATATATTTATTTTGTATTGATTTTTTATATTATGAATGGTTTGGAAACGAATAATAATAATAATAATAATAATAATAATAATAATAATACTAATAATAATAATAATAATTTAAAATTGACATCGAAAACAAATGAAGTGTACAGGAGAAAAATCAGATATGTTACTTGTTAAGGTGCATTCACAAATGAAAATTAGGTTTAGATTTATGGTTTATACTTTAGATTTAAAGACTTTGGCCGCATATTATGTAATAACTCCATTCACACTTCAGAATTTAGGGTCTCTAAATCCAAATCATAAAGTTAAACATTGCAAGGTCCAAACTTTAGGTTTATGATTTAGTTTGACGTCACAAACTTCACCAATGAGAACGAGTCTGAAATGATATAGATATATACACCCATCTTTATTTAGTATCCACTTGGTGGATTCGGCTTTTTAAACAAATGCGAGAAGAACATGGAGACTTTCATAACTTAATTGCTGAAACACATGTAACCAATAATGCTAAGCGAATGACAGTTTCACGGCGCATAGCTTGTTAAGTACTGCTCTACCGTTATTTTAATCTTGTTTTTGAAGCATTTACATAGATGTCTGTACATATCAAAACTAATTTTCAGGTAATTTAAACTTACATTTATGAACGACTTACTTAAACCTAAACAAAAACCATAAACCTAATTTTCATTTGTGAATGCACCTTTACTCTATTTTCATAATTTAGTACTCGATTTAGTATTATTCAATTCTACATGCGCATAATAAAAACATAATCTATATTCTTTTAATACATACAAGTATAATATAAATTATATTTATCAGCCATATTTTTTTTAAATAATTTACCATCTCATCAAGTAAAACAGCACTTTCCGGACACATGTAATCATCATATACTAATATCATTATTAATTACTGAGCTATTTTGATTCAATTCACTCATTTTATTTAAAATATATTCAAAGCAGTTTCCTTCAATAACAATATGCTTCACCATTTTTACCTTCCAGGTTCTTAAAAGGTCCCAAATCCCAATCAATATTCTTATGGAATACTATCGAAATAATCAAGAATTGAGGCACCAATCCTTTCTTCAGATGAAAACTTCCGACTATCATATTTTTCGAAAAAATAGTTCAAAATCGCACATTTCCAAATCATTCTTAAGTAAAATAACTTGTAGTTTAAAAAATATTCTAACAGTTGTAAAATTTATTAAAGTTCGTGAAATGTTTCTTGGAGATTAGAAGTTTTCTGAATACAGCCCTGTTCAGGCCGGCACGTCTATTCACAAATAACGGAATTTAAATATAAACCCGTATCTAAATTCAAGTTAGGGGAGATTTTCAGGGCTGCTGGGTAAAGGATTTGGAAAGTTTCTCGGCTGCAGCCATTGTACAGGATGTCTAACGCTAACTACGAATTAACGAGATTGTTTTTCTTGCATTCTCCGACACAAAAAATTCTACAATACAAACGGAAAGTGACGTTTCAAATAGGGAATTAAATATGGCCAGACACAGACCAAAAAATATATTTAGAATAGCTAGCGTTGCTTTCTTGGTTTAACAATAAAAAAGCTAATTATATATGGTGATTTTCAACTATAAATAAGAACAAAATGAACATTCTCGTATTTCTTACCTAATTTAATCAAGTCATATTTTACAGCCTCGTAAACGCCCGCACGGTACAAATATGTCATCATCATTACCGATATTTGCGTACAAAGCAGATGGCACACCGAGCAATGGGTAATATTCCGTGATGATATGTTTATTTTTATTTATTTTATATTTTACAGCTTAGTATGGTATGACTAGCGAATGAAAGTTGACGTTTCAATTACTTTATAGATGAGGTTTCTTTTGAAACCCTGGAGAAGAATAGAATTGTACGAAATATCCAGGTATGAAATTTTTGCATGAACTCATTTAAATACTGGATTAGGAAAGCACAAAAATACGTTACTATGTCTGGCTGAAAATTGATGGCCAACTAAGGTAACTGAATATTGAAACAGGGGTAAGCAACCCTCGAGTCGGAATTACTGTTAGAGGAAATTAAAAATAATCCTAATTCATAGAATTGCCAAACTAAATAGTTTAAAGATCAAAATATTTTGTTATATAAAAATAAACGAAAATTTTTTGGAGTAACGATGATCTACTGAAACTGGTTTCATAAAATTTTGTTTCATTCTGTCTGTCCAGTTAATAATATCCACATTATAAAACACATTGTTCTTTATTACAATTATAACGAGTGTATTTTCACATTAATTCACAAATGGTTAATATTGTGTACAAATATTTCTTAGTTTCAGCTGACTTGATTTAACCCTGAGGATGATCATAGTATGATCGAAACGTCGGCATAATCAAATAAACATATTATCTTGACTGCATTTCCGAGAATTTTTCTTCTTTCTTTTTCTGCATAAACGAAAAATGTTTAAAATATTTTAAACGCACCCCTGTTTGGTATTCAGTTATCCTAGTTGGCCATCTATTTTCAGCCAGACATAGTAATGTATTTCTGTGCTTTCCTAGTCCAGTAATTAAATGAGTTCACGCAAAAATTTCATATCTGAATATTTCGTACAATTCTATTCTTCTCATACCATACATATCACATATCTACCTACTAATATACTCGTATTTAAAAGTTTACAGTCAAAATTATTATAATTTTATAAACGATACAACACAGTATTAATAATAACAACATAATATTTTATTATTGAGTACATTGTTTATTATATTGTATTGTATATGCGCATTTTATGTACCTACTAGTAATAATAAATACAAATAATAATATTAATATTTATCCTAATATAATACATTTTTTAAAATATTTATATTTTATAGAAGTAAATAATTTTTAAACAACGTATAATAAATGAAATATTTTTAATTTCAAATATTTCACGTCATATTGAAACATATTTCAACGTCTTTTATCTATTCTTTACAGCATTTTTCTTTTAAAAAATTACCAAATTAGCATTATTGTCCTTCCCCGAAAACCTAACCTTAACTAATCTGTTTAGTTTACCCTAATTTACAAAGTGTAAAAATGACTAGCGCTTCTAATTTGACAAATTCGTATTTATAAACATTTACATAATCTCCGAGAGGCGTGAAGCACCCAGTACATCATCGTTTTGTCTCGTGACAAGGAGCTAATTTTTTGAACCCGCAAATAAAAAATTCTAAAAATGTTTCTCGCGACAGGATAATAAATCGAGGAGAAATTCTGACGATCAGCCGCAGATAATTTATTCGGGTATTTAGTTTCAATTTAAAAATACTTTCAGGTTTAAATCTAACGATTATTTGTTCTAGAGAAATTTTTCTTCACATGAGAATTTATGGAGTATGGAAAACATTAATTACATTTGATAGAAAAACACATAATATATTTAAAAGTGAGGTTTTCCTAACCAATTGTATGTAGGTTATATTTTAGAAGTTCCAACAAGAATTTTTTTAATTTACATATCTGAAATTCTTGTTTAAAAATACAATTTGTACAAATTAAATTTTTTATAACATGCCTTTTGCCCATACTTTATATGTGGCACTTCTGTTAGTAAACATCCCAGCATGTTCTGAATTTTCATCTACAGGATATTTCAATACTTCAGTAAAAAAATTATATGACATACTATATGATACATTCATCAAGAATAAAAAAAAAATACTTAATAATCCGAAAAAATTAATTGTGCTCTACATAAAGGAAATGCGCACCATGCGTTCACGCGCATCAGCAGTAAAAAAATCTGATGTGGCTCGCACATTACCTTCCGTTAATTCCATGTATTTTGTAGAAATTCCATACAGAAAGTTCCATCTAAGAGATTCTATATTTCCAGGAAAATTATAACACAAACGTACTGTCAATTGCACTTGACACTGACATCTGTCAATCAGCATTTTCTTAATTAAAGGCGTTTTTTATTTAACATCCCGGTTACATGCGGGTACGTCAAACATGTATGAATAAAAAAGGCCTATTGAGTTTTTTAAATAAGAAAACGCTAACTAGCGGCGAATACTAGAATTACAAACACTGGTACACATGTAACATTTGCATGAAACTACACCTCTATATGATTACAAAAATTCTATAATATATACTTGAATTAAAAATAAAAAATACTAATAAATGAGAAAATAATATGAAAACTAAAGAAACACAATTGATAGGAATGCTACATTTACAAATGTCAACAAAAAGTGTACCACTGTTTCATCCCAATAGAAGCTTTTTCCATGTTTATAGCATAGCTGTCTGTTTTATGAAATTTAATTTATTTATAATTTTTTAACTCATATCTCCATTGAATATGAAATATTAAATATAATATATAAATCGTATAGAGAATAAAATATTATTTAATATTTATCATAACATTAAATGTGAAAAAATGATATTTAACAGCGTTTTCAAGAAAAACTCTTTAAATGAAGTTACTTCCGGTCAACCATTTATAACCAAAATCTAATCAACTCTTCATATGGATGTGAAGAAGAGAAATATGAAAGAATTATAATTTTCAGAATTGTAGTATTGGAGTTATCGAAGGAGAAATTTTTGTCATAGACAGACACACACATCACACACACACACACACACACACACACACACACACACACACATACATACACACACACACACACACACACACACGCGCACACACACACACACACACACACACACACACACACACACACACACACACACACACACACACACACACACACACACACGCACGCACGCACGCCCGCCCGCACCATACACACACACACTCATACATACATTATCGTAAAAATAGTAAAATCGTATTCTAGGTACCCTAAAACATAGTTATTGATTAAAAACTCATCACCGAATTTTTTAACCAAAGACAATACATACTTTCATCCTTACTTAAAGGTGACTGAACGTAAAAATAAATTAAACTATCCAATTTCAAATAAAATTTATTAATATTTTATATAAAAACTGCAATCTAAATCAACATGTCAAATTTCAATTCGTAATTATTAATAGAAGCTGAGATCTAACACTTTTACTTTTTTAATTGTTATACACTAAATATACATAAAAAAAATTAACGTTTAAATTATTAATATTAAAAATTTATTTTTTCCATTCATACATACCTACTGATATTAGACATCAATGAAGTTGAGCATTTATTCAACTCGCTAAATGTCATTATTTATATAGTATATTGTCATTATTTTTAAATTAATAAATTTAAAAATTATAATTACGTAGAAATGTATAGTCTATAATTGAAAATGTATTTAATAATTTTTGATTTTTTTAAACAAATTTCATTGAGTTTTAAAATGAACTGCCTATAATAATTATGAATCCGATAGTAGTGTACTTTATTTTTGTAGTATAAAAAGTGATTCATATTAATCCGCATTAGTCTCAAATTGTAACTTTTAATTCTGAATATATTTTGTATTATATATTATTATAACAACATTTCTTTAAAATTAGTAGATAAGTAACTACAGTAAAATAAGGAAAATAACATTATATTTTCTTCTCCCTTACTTATTACAGATTAAGTAGACTCCTGGTATGTAAACAGAGAAATTTGTATAGGAGAAAAGCATATAATTTATAAGTAGTTTGTATGTTTTATATCACGGAAGACTTATTCAAATAATATCTAATTTCATTGCAAACACAATGTAACTGAGAATGCTGAGTGTCTAACTGTCTAACAATAATATGAAAATGATCTGCTATTATTCCTTCAGTTTAAAGACATTCTTTGTTATTAAATTACGTATTCCGCAATGTTTCTTACACAAAATATTAATTCTATATAATTTGTAGAGTTAGTAAAAGTATCTAAAGATATATTAGATTGTATTATGTTACATAAAATTATAGCAATTAAATTTTTATATAAAATAATAATTCATAACAGAATAAAACAGTAGTTCAAGGAGTCCATATACAAAAATTATAAGGCAAATACATACATGAGTTTTTTAAATAATACAAATATTACAAATTGTCAGCCTTCATTTTTAGTAGATTTTACACAACACAGCCGTAACTTTTTATTTATACGAGAGTCACTCTATAGAATTACTGAGAATAAAAAAAAAATCAGGCAAGCCGTGAAAAACAAAATTTACACTGTCATTTAAACAGTTATTTATCTCTCATTTGAAATTAAGTTGCGAAAGTTAAGTTAGAACATAGTTGGTAGAAGATGTTGAAGAAAAGATTGGTGAAGGTATAATAATTGTTGAAGAGAACTACTTTGAGCATATTTTAAATTTAAATTAAATTATTTCATACTCTCATAAATATATTAACTATAATGTCAATCTACTTTATACACATATCAGTAAAGACAAAGACATTATAAGAGAGGGTATTTTCCTGAAGTTTATGTGAGATTTAAACTGTTACATATTTTCATTCTCTTTTATGTTATTCCCGAGTGATCCGGCCTCACAACATTTTACGCTTAAATTGTAAGAGTTATTAAACGATATTTCAAGAAATAAAAATTTAGATAATTTTTATGTCTATTATAATAAAATGTAAAAAAAATACCAACTTGGATGGCCCAAATTGTTATCGAAAAATATTAAACCGAGTACCCGAGGTCCATTTTGTCATTCAATATTTTCATTTTCATACAAACGCACATGGTTTCTATCTGGCATCAGAAATTAAAACAAATATTTATGTATAAATAAATAAAAAATCTCATTACGGCTTATTACCTATTGCTGGGTGTGCCAATCTGCTTTGTACACAGATATCGGTAAAGATGAAATATTTGCACTGTGCGGGCGCTTACCAGGCGTCACTTCAAGGGCACTCATTGCTGGCGTGAAGAGTGCACCACAGAGGTCAATTTTGTGTCATTTAATATTCCTTTAACATTTCGTTATTTTCTGCAATCATTTACTTAAAAACGGAGTCCGGATTTCAAAAAACGATAGTAGATAACTAAAAAGTAGTAATAATTTGAAAAAGAATATGTGTGCATCCCGCATATATATAGATGTTAAGGCCATTAATAATTCGAATATTTTAAAAACTTTGATAGACTTTATTGTCAGTTTTAAGGTCTAAGTTTCCATATAAATGCCCGATGTTATAATTTGTTTATGGTGGAAGACCCCATTGAACTAATGGGCCTACTAAGATATAGTGATATATTGAAAATAAAATGATTCTAACCTAGAACGTTTGATACTACATTATTATTATTGTTTTCTTTCTAAAATATCAGTTCCTACTACCTACAGTAGATTAGTAGATACCCCACTAATTTCAGTCAGGTTCGTGCTTGGATTTCGGATTTACAAAACCGTAA
Organism: Harpalus rubripes; assembly: GCA_963082715.1. Taxonomy (NCBI): domain Eukaryota; kingdom Metazoa; phylum Arthropoda; class Insecta; order Coleoptera; family Carabidae; genus Harpalus; species Harpalus rubripes. The sequence continues at coordinate 15,102,769 of OY720454.1, forward strand.
ATAATGTTCAAAATGCTCGGTTATAACCTCCATTAAACCAATAAAAGTTTTGTATTATATCAAAACTTTTTTATTTAGCTTGTAAAAATCACAGTATCAAAATTAACTTTTGGTTAAAAAATCTTTTCCTACATTATTCATCCTGAATCCAAAACAAACATTGGGAGTAATCTGAAATCCATAAAATCCTCGAATGTCATATAGGATTACAGTGCTCATGTAAACATGCTAAATACACTCTCGTTTATAAATAGACTTGCGTACCACACCATACGGTACGGGTAAGGTACAGAGTTGGGTATTAATTTACAAAAATACTGCCTCGTAGCCGTGGCTTCTGCACAGCCATGGATAGAGAAAGACGGAGGACGGGGTCCTCAGAGCTGCAGGAATGTGTGATTTATGTTGTTGATTTAGATAGGAAGAGTTATAGCTGATAAAACATGCCTGGTAGCGCTAAGGATAGAACATGGGAGCTAATTTGTGATAAGAGGTGCTAATTTCTCAGATTCAAAATCAACACATACTGAATGAATTATTCATGTTCTTACACACATCCAAGCCATTGTAATTTGAATTTTTATTTTTTATTTATAGGTACAATCTTCGTCGCCAAGAGGGGGTGAAGTTCAAGGCTTCTGTTGACGAACCGGATGTTAGCGGTGGACATCAAATTTAATACAAAGAGTAATAGGAATAATTTCTAGTTTAAAATATAAAAAGCACTGTAATAGTCTTTAATTGTTTAATTAACATAAATATCATGATCCTTCCGTCATCTACAATAGCAGGGGCGAGGGATAAATCCAGGGAGGCGATGCCTGCCAAAGAGGAAACAAGGAGGCATTCAAGGACATTAAAGGCAGTAAAAGAAAAAAATGAATGAAGATGAATTATTCACAAACTAGGTTGAGGATATTAAAATATGACACACAATTACATACTTACATATTAATTTTCATAGGATATTGATATAATGGCATATGAAGATTAGAGTAGATTTCTCGAAAAGGAGGCGTTGAAAAAAAAAACAATATCTTTGATCTTTGGAAATCACGGTACTACCACTGATTATATTACTGGAATGCACCATGATGCGAGATTCCTATAGTAACAAGACAGGAACACGGGTGTTTTCCCTCCTTTACGCACTGGCACATCAGTTCTACATTCTGTATAAAAATTAAATAAAAAACATAAAACAAAATGAGTCTGTTTCACATTTTTCAAAAAGTATTTTACATTGAAGTTTATGCAATATTTTTCTTATTAATAATTTTTTTTAAATAATTTGTTGTTATTTTCGTAAATAATTAAATACGAATATTGACGCCAAAAATAGTCATGAAAAGCAACCCCCCACTCCTGTGTCCTAGAAGCACTTACATTACGTCATTCACAGCCAATAGAAAAACAGTTCCGACATTTATTTTTGCTATTTAGATAAATAAACATAGGCGATAGTTTGTCACATGTTAATAACAAACTTCTAATTTCACATTTGACGATGACATTTTTCATTATAAATGAGTAATAATGGCTAATACAGAATACACTGGAGCTAAGTCGGACAGTTTATCGAAAATCGAAAGCTGGATCACGGCTGAATTTATATCAGAAAACGACTGTTTTACTGTTGCCGAAATAAAGTGTGTTAAAGAGTTAAGGTATAATAAAATGTAAAAACCCAACCATCAGCTCTTCGACCTACTGCTTCCAGCCACAATTTTCTTGTGGCATATTTATAAATCCAATAGTAGGTTTGTTCCTAGTGCATTTTTCCAAGGCACAATACACTAGATGTATGTGTTGCGACGTCACATTCTGTTTCAATCACGTGACTTTTTCAAAAAAACCAAATTTCAAAAATTAATTGTAAAATATCAAATGGATATTTGGTGACATTTTCAAATTTGATGCTATTTAAATAATGATATCTTTTTAAATTTAATACTTAGAAGGCATATAAAAATTCTTGCAGAAGCCCTATTATAATAACCCTACATGTCAATGTCAAAAAATTAATATAAAAATTAAGCCGCAATACGGTAAAGAGTTATTGCATAAATAGTTCGAAATCCGAAAGGATGAGCCCATTCTTGAATATTTCTTTCAACAGGTAATCAAATTTTTACTTCAAATTATAGAAATTCATTTCAAAATCTAAGCACTTATTTATAATTTTTTGTAGGTTTTTGATATAAATAATGTTTCCAACCGTTTTGACTCCAATACAAGAGAAAATGGAAGTAGAATATTCCTTAATGTCGACAATAACTACAAAAATAACAGTATTGAACTTGCATTATTTGACATTTATCAATAAAAATTATGTATGTATAAAACAAAGACGGAAAAACCCTACGTCATTCTTCCTCTCTTCTCACAATATGAGGCTGACGGCGCATTCCAGTAGTATATTGAGTTCAGTGGGTACTACAGTGTGACTGAAAGACAGTTAAAAATCTGATGTGGCCAACACAATACCTCCCGTCATTTAATTTTTATTAATTTTAATACATACTTACATTTATGCTGGAAACTATTAAATTCCTTTCCATAACTATTTAGGTACTATTTTCTTTTTAAAACTATTGTTAATTTCAAATGATTAGTTCTTTTTTGTGGTTTTAAATTTTTAATTGATCTGCTGTAAACAGAAAACTATATACCAGTTTAGTATTAAACAATTAATCATGTAAACAAACCCCAAACTTCACTTATCTATTATTCAGGCCCAAATTAAGTTTTATTGGAAAGTAAATTGATTTTTTTTTTAAATTATAGGAATGTATAAAAAATTACGCAAATTTTACAGGAGATAATATTTTGTGATACATATAATATTAAAATATTAATGAATTTTTACTACAAAAGTGCTAGGATTATTAAGGATTAAGGGTCTAAAAACAGTAATGTGAATAAGTAAATTTTATTAAAATTGGTGTGTGAATAGTATTAATTTGTGTAATAATTTAACTTTACATGTTTTCATTAAGTTACAATTAACGATTTGCACCTAAAACTTGAAAAAAAAAATACTAATTTTTGTACTGAAAATATTCAAAAATTGACAGTTCACCAGAAAAGTAATGTTAACTTAGAACATTAAAGTTACATATTTGTCATACCGGACGGAGGCACAAATAGTTATTTATGTACCTAGAACAAAAAATTGTGTGCTCGGCTTCGTCTCGGTAAGCAAACTCTGCTATAATATGCATGTTTTGCCTTTTGCCGAGGTGCATATTACATTTTTTCTGTCTATCTTACTAATAATGGATCTAGAAGGGTAGTACACACAATTACAATAATATTAAATCGTAGTAGGCTTAGCGGACGAAAAAAGTTTGCGGACGAAAAGTGATAAACTTCTGAAAAGTGTAATTATTCGTCCGAAAATAAGTACCTAAAATTTCACTTTTCGTTTAAGTACACAGAAATAGTTATTTACGTAACTAGGATAAAAAATTGCATATTATAGCAGAGCTTGTGTTTGCTTACCGAGACGAAGCCGAGGTAAAGCAAACAAGCGAAGCTACAATATACATATTTTGCCGAGATGCGTATTACATTTTTCTGTCTACCTTACTAATAATAGATCTAGCAGGGTAGTATATACAATTATAATAATATTAAATCGTAGTAAGCTTAGAGGACGAAAAAGGTGTGCGGATGAAAAAGGTTTGCGGACGAAAAGTGATAACCTTCTGAAAGGTGTAATTTTTCGTCCGAAAATAAATATGTAAAATTTCACTTTTCATTTAGGTAGATTGAAAAAATATTTATTTGTACATATTTGTATTTCAAAAATTATAATACAATAGGTGTTAACAATTATTTGAAATCTCAGTCAAACAACATTCTGTTGTCGATTTTGGAAGCAACCTGATGTGTTTGTACGCTTTATGAATTTCTGTACAATGTTGTAAAAGTGAAGATAAAGATCGAATGTATTTTGTGTATATGAGATGTAATATTTTGTAAAACATTACTTACCCAAAAGAGAATAAATGCTGTTTGACAGAGTTCGAGTAATTGTTATTGTTATTATTTATTCTTCTAATTTTTAAGTAAATCAAAAATATAAATACTTTTAATTGTCTAAATACCATTTTGAAAATTGAAAATTACATCGGGATGATCAGTTCAGGATGAATTACTGTAGGACAAGTTTCCCCGGTCAAATTAGAAAGAAACTTCCACACACAACAAACACACAATTTGTCTTTATAATTTATTCAGTAACACCTACAGTATTAAATGCTACGCCATTAGATTTTTGTTTCGGAGAAACTTGAATAACGACGCGTTAGTGAGTGAGCTTCACTTTGTTTACATGGAACGATTAGTTTCCTATCAGATTTACACATTTTTTCTATATCACCAGGATAATAATTTAAGTTTGGAGAGGTTTAAATCTTATCTGGTATTGTTAACAGCATTTTGTTGAAAGTTGAAATTGATACAGGGTGGTCGCCGATCTATAGATCGTGAGCATTTACTTCCTCGTGATCTAGATATTTTATAACGGTTCTAATTATTTTTGCTATTCCTGGATGATATATTTCGCAATTTGCGATGTTTTAAATTATAAATTATTTCGTAGAATTACCGAGACAAGTTAAATAAGATGTTGTTTTAATGATAATTTATTGTAGTATTGTAGAATACAGTTTAAATTAAACTACTTCAAAATGAATCTAGTGAATTATATAAATATATCTTATTCTCATTATTTATTGCTAAATGTGCCACTTTTTACTGTTTGTCATTTGTAGAGGTCGTTTATTATTTCATGGGCATTCACAGCATGTTTTATAGAATATAAGCGCGAAAAAAGTGCATTTTTTAAGCAAACAAGTGATAAAAATGAAACCAAGTGTAATGTAAATTCCAAAATTCTGTGGCCTGTAATATGTACCTATGTACCTAAGTCATGAATTGAAGAGGTTATTTCGGAAAACATTAGATGTACGACACATTTTACAATTTCTGTTTAAAGGTTGTAGACAATGTTAAATTATTAAAGAATACTGGTTGGACTTGCATTGTCTTTATTATTTTTATATTTAAAATATAACAACGTTTCGACTGCTACAGATCTACAGTCGTCATGTATTATAATTATATTATTATTATTATTATTTTGTAACCTGATGACGACTGTAGATCTGTAGCAGTCGAAACGTTGTTATGTTTTAAATATAAAAATAATAAAGACAATGTAAGTCCAACCAGTATTCTTTATATTTTACAATGTCTCACCAATGTCTACTACTGGTACATTTATGTGTCAACTACTAAAAATTTGATAACTGACAAATGTCAACTACTAATGCATTTATTTTCTCATTTTGATAATTTTTATATAAGATAATTAATTTTAATTGTTATTTTTATATGCATACCATATACCATGTTTTTAAACAATATATTACCCATTTTCATTTCTTAAATTGTCAATTACCGGTGCTTTAACCTTACTCGTCTGTTCACTCTTAAAATCGACAAAAGAATGTTGTCGATTATGATAGTTTATAGCCTATCTTCTCTATTAGGCAAAAACTTGTCATTAACAGTTCTGAAATGATGTCACATATAATTGGAAATTTATGTAATAAAAAATCTATGAATATAAATAAAGAATTGAAGAAATACGGACATCGTATTTTTGTATAAATAATAAGTAATGCAAAAAGCAATTTTAGCACATACCCTACAATAAATAGCGCAGCTACAGGCAAAATTTGATAAATAAAGTATAAATACCTAGAGGCCAGTCGTCAGGAAGATTAACATCGTTTTAAATCCCCCCTCGTGTACACCCCGGAATACCCCCAAATTTGCGGAAATATGACCCAAAAATCGTTTTTTTGCCAATATCTCGGTTCTGAATAGTTCTGAGATAAATATAGTAAATATCAAAATTAAAAATAAATAAATTCTGTGCCGTAAAGGTTTGTACAAATTTTTACGTAATATCAATAACCGCAACAATGGAGTAGAGGCAAATTTTAACATCCAGACTAGATACGACTCGCGATTTTGCCCGCTTGTATTTGTATTATTTTTACCTTCCGTCACTTTAGGTAAGGAAGATATTGTCTTTGGTCAAAAAATTCGGCGGTGAGTTTTTAATGAATAAGCACATTTTAAGGTCCCTAGAATACGATTTTACTATTTTTACGATGATGTTTGTATGTCTGTATGTGTGTGTGTGTGTGTGTGTGTGTGTGCGCGTGTTTGCGTGTGTGCGTGCGTGCGTGCGTGCGTGTGTGTGTGCGTGCGTGCGTGCGTGTGTGAGTGTGTGTGTGTGTGGTGTGTGGCGTGTGTGTGTGTATCAAAATTTTCGTCTACGATAACTCTAATACTACAGTTCCAAAAATTATAATTCTTTCGTATTCCTCTTCGTTGCATCCATATGAAGAGCTGATTAGATTTTGGTTATAATTGGTCAACCGGAAGTACCCTTATTTGAAGATTTTAACAGTTTTTCTTGAAAAAACGATGTTAAATATTATTTTTTCACATTTAATGTTATTATAAATATTAAAGAACATTGTATTCTCTATACGATTTGACTTCATTTTATACTTCATATTAAATGGATATAGAGTTATAAAATTATAAAGAAATTAAATTTCATATGCTAGAAACAGCTACTATATTAAGAAAATTCTGATTGAAAGATGTCAGTGTCAAGTGCAATTGACATATTGTGGACATATTCGTAATATATTTGTGTTAGGATCTTTTTGCTCGAAATTTTCTGTATGGAATTAGTATAAAATACATACAACTGTCGAAAGGTAATGTACATACAAGAAATTTAGAATATTTTGCAAGGAACTTTCTGTATGGATTTTATAGATTATACCGATTGTGTTCGAAAACACGAGCGGTAAAAAGTTACCGTGTTCAAAAATTGTTCAATATCTACCAGATCCATCTACCGGATTTATGAAGAATCTAATCTCAAAAAAGGTACTGATGCAAAGCGAAGCGTGCGCGGTAAAAGTGGAAATGTGTTCAAAGTAGGACTCTGCTCAGTTTGTTAACTACGTCAAATTTCTAACCTGTTTTAAATTATCAAAGTTTTTCATAGGTTATGGATCTACCCTGTTTACCACTTGCGTTCTTAAAATATCGATTCCGGTAGCTATAACCTGATAAAAAACTGTTTACCGGTAACAGTTCACCGGTAGAATTTTTGTAAGTACCTCATATCAGGCACCGGACAGCCAAATGAATGTGCCAAAACAATATCATAGTTCCAGGAAGCAAACTATAGAGGCGTGACAGTGTTTAAATTTTAAGAAAATGGATTAAGTCACCTTTGAGTTCAAAACATTTTGCAATATTTTGTATTGTAAAGTCACATAAGTCATCACACATGTCATTGAACATTCGCTTTAACATCTTTAATTATTTGGTAATTCAATTTGTAATAGTTCCTAGTTTTAGTTATAGTATCAGTAGTGATTTATTTCGTGATTTGTCCAGTTTTAAAGTGTATTAACTGTGTTTATATTTTGACGTAATATGGAATTGAAATTCAATAAGTTGATGAACATTCGTTGTGCTGTTTGATATAAAGTGCAGTGCAAAGAAGCAAATAGACGTTTACTTTTATATTTAATGATGAAATGTCGTACCATTTCCAATATCCTTTTATCTTACATGTAAACAAATATTAAAATAAAAGTGTATGTCCATCTAACAAGTAATTTTAAATTTATTTAGAAATGAATTTATAGTTATTGTATTGTGATTATTTAAAATTACTTATATTCAATTTTCTTATTGTCTTATTTTAAAAATTAAAAATTTCAATTTATGTATAGACGACATGTCTCCTATGTCACGAACTACCAAGTCGACGAAGCCATCACAGTGTGCGTTAGTTCATGGAAGCAATCTGTAGATGTCACTATTTTGTATTTCGGAAAATACATTAACTGTATTAACTGTCCTATCTGTAGTTGAGGTGATCCGTGCCTCATATAACTGACGGAAGGTAATGTGCTGGTCACATCAGATTTTTTTATTAATAATCTAGAGTGCGTGCTACAGTAAAAACGTACGTGTAGAATGCTCACTATAATGATATTGAAAATATTAAGGGGGGGTTGGGGTTACGGGGGCCTCAAAATTGAATTGCTCTTGAGACATCTGAAGTGCAAAATCCGCCACTGTTACTATGTTGTACAGTAAACATCAAGAAATAATTATGCCAAGTTTCAAAATTCCTGTATTTTTTTCCCTCGATCAGCTTCAATTGATCTAATTCGACTGGGCTATACTAGCTATATGTGTATCTATGAGAGCCGTGCAAAGTCTAAAGGGGGTATCAGACGTATGCACCGAGGTATGCACGTATCTGTAACTGTTTTGACAACAGTCGCTGCAACTTGCAACCTACGTTATCAGACGTACGCAAAGTCGGAAGAAATATAGATTCTTTTTAGTCTCGACGTTGGTACACATGATATTTAATTCCTCTTGTCATTTTTTAAAGTTTGAATCATTTATTTGTATTTAGACGAATAATATAAGAAATGAACAACAAATTATTAGCTGCTATACGTTATTTAAAATATGGATGTCTCGTAGTCCACAGAGCTTCTTCTTTTCTTTCGAGATCAATAAATTCATCTGATTTTATTTCAACTCCAGCTCCTCCAGCCATTATTAAATATTTCGTACTGTTTACCAGCTGTTTACAAACAAATGTCAAACAGTTTAGGCATTTTTACTCCCTAAGCCCCTTTACTACGCATGCGCATTTTGATAGTTGCAGATACGTGTGACTAGTTTTCGAACAAGATGTAAAACTAGTTGCAAGAAAATTGTCGCACTATCACACGTCAAAAGTTGCAACGTTTGAAGTTGCAGAAAGTGTCTAACAGGTTACAGATACGTGCGTACGTGTGATAACCCCTTAAATAATAATCGTAGGCTAGTGATCTAGTTTTGAATTGCTGATGAGTTAGTACAATTATTAGTTTAATATATGCGAATATATTTGGGAATATTTGGAATATGTAAATATAATAGCAAAACATTTGAATAATTTCAAATTTTAAAACTTTGAATAATATTTGAAAATATGAAACTAGTACATAATTTACAAATTTAAATATCATATTTCTAACGTTTGGTAAAAAGATATTAAGATGATTAATATTCAGCAAAAAACTCTAGACATAGGGGTTAAAATTACCAACTACCTGTGATTTTAATGGGTAGTGAATAATTTTAAAAATTACTGTATGTTTAAACCGAGGCAATTTGACTACATTTACATTATGAGAAGGATTCATCCTCGAAATATGTAAAATTGTTATTTAAATGGGGTCGGATTTCATATTTAATATAATTACATTGTAAATGCTGTTCCCTGTAATTTACTATTTATAAAAATCATCCTCCTCTATTACCGAAATTAAGGTGGATATAATCTTTTTTCTTCATTATTTACTAGTTACTCATTCGAGTAATTTCCATTGTAATTATAATGAAATTAAAATACTTCCAATTCGTATTATTAGAGGCAGTGTGTTTAATTTTAATGGGATATATAAAAGCTCGATTATAAATGGCTAGATAATGAGAACTGAATTTCCAATTATTATTTTGATAAGAACAATTTTTGTAAATATATGAGCAGTAAAGATTACGGATTAATTACTTCAAAAGAATTTCAAAAGATTAAAGACAGGAAAAATATATTTTCAATTAAACTAAATTGCAACAGTATATTTAATAGTAGCTCAATATACTTGATTGTCCATAAATAATTAACACATACTTGCAATTTTGTATAATATACTAAAAGCATATTTAAAGTTTATAATTATTGGTACAATAAACTAATAAAAATTTTAGCACGACCATTGAAAAGTAAAGTATTAGCAATAAAATTGACAAATTTTATGGTTTATTTGCATAAACAACATATTTTTATGATGATGATAATGTATATAAAAAAAAAACAAATGTACTCGTAAAATAACGCGTCATTACTCATTGATTATTGGGGTGTGCCAAGCATCTTTGTTTAGAGATTTACATTCTATATCTTCTAGTTGATCCCCACGTCATAATTTTCTGATGCAAGTATTACAAAAATTTTATTTAGCATTTTTGTCATACACACATGACATGTATGAGACTTTCATTCGCTATCTCATTATCGCCGGTGATTCAGAGGGGTAAACGCAATCACCGTCCAGCCAACGGCAAAAAATGAAATAGAAACTGTATTGTAAATTGTAACAGCGGTAACGAGTGTCATTTCCAAATATTGGAATTATAGTATATTCCGTAACTTAACCGCGGTAACCAAGGTTCTGTTAAGCGTTCCGTAATGTAACCAAAACATAATTTCTGGATCGCGGTTATATTTCGGAATGTGGTTCCTGAAAGTTTTGGTTACTTTTTCGTAACCACGACAACCACATTTTTTTGTGGTTGTTGTGGTCATATTCTTATTATTATAATATAATAAATAATATTGTATGAACATATAATCACTATACAGAGTGTCCCATTTAAGGTACGAATGCATTGGGATCTCGAGAACCGTAAGAGCTACGAGGTTGGTTAAATTAGACAAAAGTTGCCCCATTAGGAGACCATTTTAATGGTATTTTGTTATTTGCGAAAAAATGCATAGGTCACTAGATATAGGCGAAAATGTAAATTTTGCAGTTTTTTATTTTTGCAAATTACTTCGAAGTGTGAAATTATAGAGTAAAGTCGGTGAATGTGGAATAGTCATCTAATGTGGAATAGGCGCTTTTTGAAAAAATGGTACACGACATCTGTGATCTAATGGCACAAATGCACGTGTATAGGGGAGTTATTACCCACATAGAGACACCAACTTAACTGCATTGTGCATAACATCAAAAACCTTGAAAAATAGTATGAGTGCCTACCGAACTTTTTACGCAATTGTAAAGATATGTAGTTTTATTACTGATTGTGTAGTCGAAAATACGATTTTTTGCAACTGCAGTATGAATAGGGGTTTGGGGATGTAGGCTAGATTTAAAAAATACTTTTCAAACTAATTCCTAAATGAAATTCGATGGCGGGAATTTAAAGTCAACAAATCCGCTAATGTGGAATACCGAGGGGTATGCCAACGTGGAATATTCCAAATTAGCGAAAATGTTATAATATGAGTAGATAACTGTTCTACGTTTAGAAAAATGTACCAGAAAATCATACATAGCAACAAGCAAACATAAAGAAGGCAGTGCGGAATAATATAGTTTATTTTGTTACATTCTAATAGCATACTCATTTTCTTATTGTTTATATTTTGAAAAGAAGGAATAAATAATTTAAAGAACATTTTTGCATTGTTTTCTAAATTTTCTTATACTGTGAAAGTAAGTATGGTTATGTGGTATGTAATCCACGTTAATGCACTATGGTATTCCACATTACCGTCCCTTTTTCAACAGGTGTAAAAATTTCAATTTTGAAGAAAATTGCTCTTATAAGTGAATTATTCTAGATAATCAACCTGCAAGTGTTACTATTTTGTAAAGTACATTTTAAATGACCTATATACAATATTTGATGATTAACCGCCATCTTTTCGCATGTTTTTTTCAATGAAATAAAAATGGTATTCCACATTCACCGACTTTACTCTACTGGATTTTGGTTTGCACATCTTTAGGGCACTTTTTTATGTTCTTTCGACCTGGCGATGCTCAATTTTTTTTATCAATGTTGGTTTTCGAGGATTGATGTCAAAGTTTTAATTTTTATATGGGCGCCATATTGGAAAGTTACGCCATTGACAAGAGATTTTTTTTAGCTTTTCAATGATATAAAATAGCAATAATTTATTTTTATAATTAACAGAGAAATTAACAAAAAATGTTATTAATACTAACAATGGATAGGGACCAACAGCGAAATCAAGTGGCCTGCTAGATCTCCAGATTTAACACCTTTAGATTTTTTTATGGGGATACTTAAAAAATAAACTTTTTTTTCGGGAATATCAGAATGAAAATGAATTAAGAAATGCCACAGTAAGAATTCTAAATCAAATTAGGCCAAGAATGCTGAGAAAAGTTATAGAAGGAACAGAACGAAGGGCGCAGAAGTGCGTAGAACGAAATGGTGGGTTAATAGAAAATTTATTGTAAAGTTTTTATAAATTATTTTTGTATTTTTAGCATTATTTGTTTATTAAATAGTTATTTTCTTAAACAGCAGTTAATTTCTCTGTTAATTATAAAAATAAATTATTACTATTTTATATCATTGTAAAGCTAAAAAAAATCTCTTTTCAATGGCGTAACTTTCCAATATGGCGTCCATATAAAAATTAAAACTTTGACATCAACCTCGAAAACCAACATTGATAAAAAAAATTGAGCATCGCCAGTCGAAAGAACATAAAAAAGTGCCCTAAAGATGTGCAAACCAAAATCCAGTATAATTTCAAACTTCGAAGTTATTTGCAAAAATAAAAAACTGCAAAATTTACATTTTCGCCTATATCTAGTGACCTATGCATTTTTTCGCAAATAACAAAATACCATTATAATGGTCTCCTAATGGGGCAACTTTTGTCTAATTTAACCAACCTCGTAGCTCTTACGGTTCTCGAGATCCCAATGCATTCGTACCTTAAATGGGAAACTCTGTATACTATATACTGATATGTATAATATTTACGTTAGTATAAGGATAGACAAAAGTTATGTTGTCACTTATTTCTAATGACGCGGTGGTTCCCTGCTATACCGAAACAAATTAACCAAGATGTTCCGAATTACAACCACTTTTCAGTGACCATAACCTGACCACTTGAACCATAACCACGGTCGTGGTTAAGTTACGGAATATACTTTTATTTGCATATTCATGTCATTCTGTCAATCATGTGATTAAGGTGATTTTGGCGTGTTTTGTAGATGTTGGTAGTTTTGTAAATTCTTGGTAATACTGCATTTTGCTATTGCAAGAACGATGTTCCTTAGATTGTCGACAATAACTCCAACATATTGCTATTTTAATGAATAACAAAATTGCCATAATATAGGTTTACTGTCAGTTTTGACAATACGTCATAATTATTCAATTGATTTATTATTAGGGAATGAATGTTTTACTTTGAAATTTGATAAATATTTAACAATATTACACGGTATGTTATATTACATACTGCCAGTTGTCAGTTTTGATTACAGAATTAGAGTGATTGTATGTGCGAATAGCGAATATTACTACAAACTGTAGATGGCCCTTGTGCCAAACTCAAAATAATAGTAGAACAATATGTTCAATAGTTTCCGAGGTATATTTGGATTTTGGCACAAATGTCATCTCTCCCGATGAGCCATCTTTCCCAGACTTGTCCTATATAAAATTACTTTCAAAATTTTTGGTGTTCTGTTCTACTCGTATTTGCTTAAGAAAATATTGAAGATATAATTTAGTTTTCTTTAAATTAGAAAATATATACAGGGTGTTTTAAGATTAAACAACTAAACTTAATATTTATACAGTGTTTTTCTATACTTATGGATCAAACTTTAAGGGATGATAATACAGATAAAATTAAGTCAAAAAGTCTTAATCCGCAAAGTCCAATTCTCAACTGGTTCCGAGATATACATCATCTTTACTGATTTTTCGTATTTTTCCATTAATATCTTAAAAACTATAAAAGTTTCGAGTTTGGTCAAATGCGG